>CM077018.1:14235858-14835858 GCA_039090855.1 Macrothele yani
TCTGTATAAAACACCAAGAACTCTGTGAAAATTTCGAAGTTTTGCAGATATAAGCTGCGTATGATCCATGGTAGATACATAATGAAGATATATATAACAACCTTTTACTGAAGTTACAAAGTATTTTAATTCTTAGTACTGATAACCTTTTTTATGAATAAAGGAGTGGATACAAACTGTTTGAATTCTAGTTGTAAAGTGACTTTAAAAAGGGCCAATAATTTACTAACTTCTGTTGCAGCTAATGTCAAAGAACAAACTTCGACAGCCAGTAAGCGCTTCTTTTAGTGAAAGCGTCAGCCTTCCTTAGTGATCCGATAGTGCGTTAAATATTAGGCCTGCCATTTTATTTTGTTCCCCTTAACAGTTTTTTTGCAAATACTTCTGCATTTCGCAATTGCACTGTACCTTTTGGTGTGTACAAGAGACCGGGTACCCAACCTGCATTTACCATTGCTAAACATTGGTGGAGTTTATACTTGATTCGCGAAATGGGTATTATACTAAATATCAGAGAAGTTCTTGGACAGCACCGCGGTTGTTCCATGAAAATGTCACAGAAAAGCCATTCGTTCAAGTAGCCAAAGGCGTACGAGTTCCTGGTTTGTTCAGCCGTTGCCGTTGAATCTGGTGATAATCCTGTTCAATGTGTGATGTGTCACCATTTTTCAAGCATTCTGTCACATACAAACAGTTCCAGCAGCCGGTTGCAATTGTTGATCTATTAGTGATGCTGAGACGACAGGAAAAACAGAATTAAACAATCTTACCTCTATTCCTAAAAGAGACTTCTTTCGGCCCACAATTTTTGATTCCCCAGCATTTTTTAATATTTTAATCAAATACATCAGCAGGTTAAAAAGAATTGCCTTACGAAGACGTCGTAAAGAAACCTCGAAAAAACGTCGAAATTGCACTACCAACATCGGTCATGAAACAGCATATTTTTCAATGTATCGGCTCCTGTTACATGGAGAGCTAAGGCTCCTTATTCAAAGGAAATGCTGCTTTAAAAATTAAAGGAAAAATATCTGTTTCATATAAATATCTGTAATATTTTAACAATCATTATGTGAAAAGAAGAGCAAGAACGCAAATAATTTTTTATTATGGTTAAAGCTTTTCACTCATTTTCTAAGTTCAACCTGCAGTGTTTTAAGTCATAATGCAGGTTTGCGGCATCATTTAATCAATAGTGGCGCTGCCTTGAAAGTGAGTTCCACTTACCCAACCGTCCGAGATTTCATCCAAGCAGCAAGCAAATTTCAGATGGAATTCCAGGAAGCTGATTAAGAATGTAGAAATGTGCCCTCGCTTGTTAACCTTAATATATGGACATATTCTTCGTGGAAGAACAATAACTGGTATAAGTAGTAGATGGACTTTGTCAACTATTTAATGAAATTCATAGCTTAAGCAAACATACAGTATACGATGTTAAAGAAATATGGCACACGAATGAGGGAACGTAATATCAAAATGCATTGTTTTCTTGTTGACTTTAGTTATAGAAATTTATTGAGGGCAAAGATTGGCACTAAACTATTCTGAGTGATTAGCTGCTAAAAGAAATAAAACAATGTTGACGAACCAAAGAAAGGAAAGAGATGATTAAGTCCACACTCGTTTCTACCCATTGGCTAGATGTCAATGCCAGGGACACTACACATTTCCAAACATGCCTTGTGGTATGGTAAAGAGAATAATGTTTTAGAATAGTATACTTATCACCTAAGGCTGTTTTAGAAATAGTATACTTATCACCTATGTTTATGGTCCGTGCGCATGGAGTGAAAGGTGAAGAAACTGTTTTGACACAGTTTTCCTAATACCCAGTCATAATGTGAGCATATGTGTTGGAGAGCGCTGAAAATTTTGTGCGGAATTTGATTCGGGTTCTTCAGCCCAAGAGAAATGCTTAATCAACAAGAGGTACATCAGGTCTTTTCTCTAGAGGTAGGCTTTATGCAGTTTGTCAGTTTATTGCACCAATCATATTTGGAGAGCTTTGCAGTTTCCTAAATTGTTAAGATTCGTTACTTCTACTTTGAAAAAAAAATTTGAGAAGTACCAGAAATATCGAAAAACCACGCAATTAATATAACAAATCACGATCTCATTGAGACACAACTCAAAGAAGAAATTTATAGCATATACCATTCAAATGCCAGCATATTATCATGACAAAGCATACATATTTCTCTGATGCAGCACTCCAGCTGCACACAAATGCACATATATCTACTAACGCATGAATATTTTTGCTGCACTTGTTGCGACCAAGTGCAATGAATAAATATTACATGATTTATAAATGCCGTTTTTGAAAAAGAGATGTCAGTAGAGTTTTTACGGGCTAAATTCTTACCCGGTGAATCCATCCATTTTAAGGATGTTCGTCTGCATAACATTGAAACGATCACAATGTCACCGCTTTTTAAGGAAGAGAAATAATGCTACTCTATCAATCAAAACTTCTCAAAATTTTGAAAAATTTGTACGTCCTTTGTGTGAAAATAGGAAAAAATCGATGTTTTACGAAAATCTATGAAATACTAGAAAATGTTAAAATAAATTTAACGTTTCTCATAATTTGTCACTTCAAGTCCTTAAGGAGAATTTCCTGGATGACCAAAACCCAGAAAAATATGCAGGAAAGGTCAAAATTATCACGTGACATTTACCCTCAGTTTAGATCTGAGCTATGCTTCCACATGGCGCGGATTCCCGAGAAGTGCACAGTGTGAGAGTGAACTACATGATTGACTGGGACATAGCAATATACAGTACCAAGAACGGTATAGGTAGAAATAGATGTGTGTTCGCAACTATTTGTCCGCATCGTAGGCAGTGAAACTTGACGGCCTCCTCATAATGCTAGCAACGGTTATAAAGGTCTGCTGACGATGATACAATGCATGTCGACTGTATTGATGCCCAACTTAAGATCATATATTTCTATGGATTGTCACGATATGTTTGACAGAGTCATCCAGAGAGTATGAACCCAGACTATTCTGGAGAGATTCTCGGACACACTACAACTATGACTTAAACTTTTAGAAAGGAAAACGTATGATGGTCGTAATACCATGGAGTGGGCTGAGCAATCGTATAAGCATTCATCCAAAAAGCAATATCTTTGTGATTCAAACTGTCTCCTAATAATGCTCAAATTTTAAGGCCAGATTTCCTAGACTGCTTTCTTAGATTTTGTGCAAGAGCAGATTAGCTACAGTTTCTCTTACAGAACGACAAGGTATGTCTCTACTGAGAAAGTATGTTTCACCAAATATTTTGAGAACACCTTGAATGGTGTGCGAGCGGCTAACTCGTCCCCGTTACTTGAACCTATTCAGAATGAAAGGAAGGTTTTAGAGGAAGACGACAAACTGCCCATCAAAGTATTTGCAAAAACCAACATTGCAGTGTCAGAGCTCTTTGATGGAACAATGATCGAATTTGTTGCAAATAAATTTTGGGCACTCACATAATGCTTATGGAACGTCGTTTAGAGGCATGCATTGCAATAAGGAATGGTCACACGACACATTGAATCACTTTAGCTATGTATATCATTTTGAGCATGCCTGGTGACCAAGTATGTTTTTTTGTTCTTAGCTCTTTAATCAAAATGAAATAATCTTATTTCGTACATTTAATCTAAAGGGACGTACTGAGTATTTCGTTTTTCCTTAAAATCCATTTGAAAACTTCTCATAGTTTTCGAGCGTTTTGGAATATCATTTTTTGTTTCTGAAGTTAAACAAAAATGTGTTTCGAACTATCTTTTAGTACTGAAATATATCATCAATTAAGCCTTTTAAAAGGTGGATGCATTTTTAATAACCATTAAAACTAAAATTACAACAGTAGTACCATATACACTTCCATATCCTGGCTCGAAAGCACATATGGAGACAAAAGTATTCCCTTTACCTTCCCGAGCATCTTCGGAACATAATTGATCCAGTCATTCAAAGAAATTGGTAATTTGCAGCACCCAAAAAACCTTCTACTGTGCTTGGTAACTGACCAACGCAAACATGTGAGAGAGCTAGGCCTACGTCGGCTACTAAAAGCGAGAATGGTACACAATTGAGGAATAAGGAAATTTCTTACTCCAGATATTAACTTCAAAGCCTAAGACTATACCGATATGATCACTTGGAATGCCATTAAAATAACAGAGACACCAGTGACCAAGCATGTTAGTGATGAAGAACTAAAACTATTGATAACAAATATAGCACAATCCAACGAACGCCTTCCATCAACAGACTTTCCCTGCTGTTCATGTCACACACAAGCCATTGAAAAGAATGCTAAAGTTAGTTACTGAATCGTCGTTAGCCGTGTGTGGGACGTTTTTAAAATATGTATGTTTAAAAGCGAAATTACAATCTCGGAAATTGATGCCAAAAATTTTAAATTAAAAAATATTTCAATATAAAAAGTGAAAGTGACAATTTTGAAATTGAAATTCTTATAAGATGTGCGTTATTGCGTTATTAATTTTTTATCCATATTCTGTGTTGACTGTTTGTAACATTTAGATGAATATCCATTGATAAAGTTCATCGTGTAATGAATGTCAAATGTCTAATGTCGTATTTGTCCTGTTGCTTTCTATACACACATACATCTGCTAATATAGTATGTACTTTATATCAGTTTTGAATGGAGTACTTTTAGCGTATCCATTGAGTTTCCATAAAAAATAACAAAAAATGTGTATATATTTACAAATTCGCATTGTACACAAATAATCTCCTTCTTAGACTCTTATAAAAGTTTAAATTAACAATATACTTTCATATTTGTCAAAAATACTATTTAAAGGGGTTAAATTAAAAAGTATAGTTTATAAAAATTCTTAAAATTTCCCACATTTTTTACTTAAAATCTCAAATTTTAATGTTCCTGCGGAACCTAAAACAAACTATAAGGGAGCTTTAAAATTTTACGAGATGCTTGATACTGATCACAAAAGGCAACTTTTGCACCCTGTTAGGAAACTGAATTTAAAAAACAAATAAGCTTAACCACCATTTTCGTTCCCACTCATTTAATGTTCAGCATTCGTCGAAAATACTAAAAATGAAGAAGGAGAAGTTTGAAGAAAGACAACGTAAAGTACGTAAACGAAAAGCTTTCATTTTAAAGAAGTATTGTATTATATTTTTTGTAAAATTGTGTCGAAATCTAGTGCAAATTACGCTTACGCATAACTTAGATATATTTACAGCATATAAAGAATCGTTGATACTACTGAAATTCCTACAACATTTTTCACAAAGCAAATGGTCCACTTCCTCTTCTGACGGTTACTAGATAAGAGTACAATTATCCACTGAGTGCTGTGTGAAATAATACCCATCCGATGTCCACAGTGTCATGCTATACGTAGAAGATGATTTACCACCTTACCTCTGTAGTCATTACTCCAGTTTCTACGGATGTATGTCCACAGCAGAATTTGAATTTATGACACGATATTTTCTCCCGATTTTTGCAGGGAGAATATGAGTTTTCAATACTGGAAAAGGAGACAAAGATGTTGAACGCATGGCAGACAGCGTGGAGAAATAATTTGAAACAAACTCAAACGCAATTGTCCATTTTCCTTTCGCGCAGCAACTATGTATTTTGATTATAATTCGCAGTGGGTTTAGATGATAGAGACTATTTTCAGCGTGGGATTTTTCCTAACAGCATTCTGAGATAATATATATTATTCCACGCTTTTCATTGGGTCAGTTCATTAGAAGAAGAAGATGTTCTTATTCTTCTTTTCTCATCGCAATAGCTCAAAAGGATAGAAGTCAAAATCTGTATGTCGAATTTGTTTTGTAGATACTGAGGAAGTTCATATACACTGACGGAAAAAATCCCAACACCACGAAAAAATAGTTGTAGAGGAATGAAATGGCGGCAATACATTTGTATAGGTAACATATTTAATAGATAAAGGTTTCAAGATCACAGCTTAATGTAAGCGCGAGAAGAGCCATTTTAAATGTGAAATGCTGGTAGCATTAATAACCGCTGTAACCGCCAAAATGCTGAATGCAAGTATACGCAAACGTTCGTGCATTGTGTCGTACCAGGTGCTGGATGTCAGTTTGTACCGGATGGAGTTTCACATGCCTGTTGCACTTAGGTCGGTCAATAAAGGATGACGTTTAACGCTGCTTGGGGGTGACGCTGGCTTGGGGGTGACGCTGGAGTGGTCATCCAATGATGTCCCATACGTGTTTGATTGAGTGCGAAAGATTTGGTGATCTAACCCAGGCCACGGCAACTATGTCGACACTCTGTAGAAACCTGGCATGGTGGGTTACAACAGACGGTATGCCGGCGAGCGTTATCCTGTTGGAAAACACCCCCTGGAGGAATGTTGCTGTTCATGAATGGCTGCACAACAGGCTGAATCACCAGACCGACGTACAACTGTGTCGACAGGGTGCAGTGGGATAACCACGACAGTGCTCCTGCTGTCATAGGGATAATTGCTTCCCAGACCATAACCACAAGAGTGTAGGAACTCCAGATGTGTCTCGGCACGCAGAATAGGTTGGTTGCAGGCGCGCGCTCACCCTGGACCTCCTTCCTAACCAACACACGGCCATCTACTGACACCCGCCGAAACCAGAACCGGCTTTCATCAGAAAACACAAAAGATCTCCACTCCGTCCTCCAATGAGCTTCCTAGCTTGACACCACTGACGTCGCAAGCCGCAGTGGTTTGGAGTAAGTGGAATGCACGCTACAGGGCGTCTGAAGCTCGGAGCTTTCCTTAAAGTAACCGATCTGTAACAGTTCGTTGTGTCACTGTGGTGACAACTGCAGCTCAAATTGCTGCCGCAGACGCTGTACGATGCGCCACGGCCTTACGCCGTACACGGCGGTCTTCCCCTCCCCAGTAGTGCCGCGTGGCCTGCCGGAACCCGGTCTTCTTGAGGCAGTACCTTCCGCTTGACCACCGCTGCCAACAATCATGCACAGTGGCTACATTTCCTGCCAAATCGTTCTGCAATATTGCGGAAAAAAAATCCACCCTTCTCGTAGCCCTATTACACGACCTCGTTGAAACTCTCCGTGAGCTGTTGATAATGGCTTCTTCGTCTTCCTAAAGGCATTCTTCACTAACATCAACACACTACGTCGAATCTCAACGATATTACTTTCCAACCAGCATCACGAACGTTACCCAGCGCGTATTTACAGCAAACCCTACTTTGCATGTTCCGAGGGGCGCTACTAGCGCCAGCTACAAGGAAATTTGCCATGGACGTCATCTTACAGATGTACTCTCACCGCCTACCAACTGTCGTTTATCTAACACAACCCCTTCTTGGTGTTGGGATTTTTTTTCCGTCAGTGTAGTTATAAATCAGTGATGTGGCACTCCGGTGGCGTAATGGTCTAATCACTGTCCTCCCGATGATTTCGTCGAGAGGTGTCCGGGTTCGAATTCCCGCCGTATGGCACTGACTCCGTGCTCTGGCAGTCGGCGAATTTTCTGTTGGTGTTCAGAAATATGTGGTCGACAGCATTTTCAAAACTTTCTACTCATTCTGTGGGCGGGAGTTATTTCTTTCCTTAGGAGGAACTTGGCTTCGACTCATGAGCCGACATTTGTGTATTTGGATTGCTCATCATCACTGCATTATTCTAATGAAACATTCCAGTGTGTATTGTGGCATATCCCAACGGTGCGATTGAAATATATTTTTTGGATCATAATGTTACGATTTCTTCAAGTTTAAATTGTGTTACGTTAACACAAACATCGCATTTTTGACATCTTCCTATATTTTCAATGTGCCGCGACTTCAATACAACAGTAACCTTCTAAGGCTCAGTGATACCGTATGAGGGCATTCAACATACGATTCCTAGATAGGTTTTAAGAAAGTAGTTACATTTCTTCTGGATTGCTAACAGTACTCCTTACGACTTGGAGTTGCCAAGAAGCAGTGAACAGCAGTTGATATTAAAGGCACTGGCTTACAAATGGAACCTGTTGTGCTTATCTTTCCTTCCAAGTCAAGAAGGATGGGCTTCTTATTTCTGAATGCAGTATCACACAACATGTTTCTCCTGACGGAGTTAAACGGAATAATCAGCATGGCATTTATGTCATACCACTGAATGCTGCGCTGGAAGAAGGGTAGAACATGTTGTATGTGGGTTTGACCTCTCTTTAACTGAAATGTAGAGTTTCGGAACACAAGTGCAACATTAAAACCTCATCAACATCTACAGCTCTCTCCAGAATATACCTACCGAGTACGCATACCCCTATTTATGAGGCAGCAATTATACTGAATACCCCTAGACTTCGTTCTAATATTCTTTCCACAAAAGCTAACTGATTTATAAATATGGTCATCTTTGCTGTAATGAAGATTCTCTTTGTACTATCCCCCTTCTTTGAAAAAAGTTATTGGACCGGGAAAAACAACCCCAGTCTCCAGAAATTGAGATAGACCAATTATTTCTTCATAAGCGTTAACCTCATTTTGCGGACATACGTACCTTGTGACACGACTATCAAGGTATATATAACTAACACCACGTCGCTTGTGTTTGTGCATTGTTTTCCATCTGAGAAGGAGTTTATTGTAAACTCGAAAGGTGTAAGGCATATATATATATATATTTATTGAAGTTGTATATATCTTTTTAACATTACATTTTTAAATCGACCGTAAGACGGCATTGTTTCTTAACTTAGACTCCTCATTGCAATAAAAACTCTCGTTGACAAATATCTACATGTATTAAAATAGGACTTCTTTTTACAAAGCAAATAATGAAAAATAATTACAACATTGAAATTTTATTTTTATAGCTTTCTTACTCCAGGGGCTGAATACTTAAATTCCGTTGCATAAAAATATGGGCTATAGAGATTATGAAAATCATACTGGTTCAAGTAATTTACAAGAATATCAGGATAACTTGAAAACATCGCTTAGAATAACATTACAGGATTCTGTACAGGTTACGTTAGTTTCTGTTAATATTTGTCAGGGTTTAGAATTTAAAAATAAGTAGCCCTATATATAATTGATTTTATTTCCCGTAAATATTCTGCCATTTAATATTTGGCATTACTTATAATATTGATCCTCAATCAATGTGTCGTCAGCAACTTATTCAATTTGGATTGAGGCCGTGACTAAAGAGGAACAGATTTCCTTTGAATTATCTGAGATTTTTATAGGAGCTTTGCAGCTCCATTTCTGGGAGTTTTAATGATTGTGTAAATTCCGACAATAAAAATTCCTTTCTCTAATTTCATATTTTATATTTTTCGAAGAAAACTTTACAAATAATTTAATAAATCTGAATATAGTTCAATATAAGTGAATTAAAGTCTCAAAATAATTCATGGGTTTAATTTTAGAAAATTAAATTCGTTCGACATAATCTAATTTTCCTCTTTCTCTGTGTCGAAAGAAGAGGCACACTTTTGTAATATTTTCTTTTAGTTGAGGAACCAAAATATAGTTTTTTATATTTCACTGCTGTCTGAATAATACTTTACTTTAAGAACGTGTACGGCTGGACATCACCGAATATATTTCAGGGCATCCGAAACAATTTCCTTTGGAACGCCGAACGAACAGTAGTTTGTGAATTCTACAATGGTGTCAAATATATATATATATATATCATCATCATCATCATTGTCAACCATTATCAATCCACTGCTGGACGAAGGTCTCCCCAAGTTTCCTCCACAACGGTCTGTCTTGTGCCAGTCTCCTCCATGTCACCCCTGCATACTTTCGAATTTCATCCACCCATCTCCCATGTGGTCTTCTTCTGGGTCTTTTCCTGTCCCTTGGAATCCAATCTAAAATTTCGGCTGTCCATCGATGATCTGTCCTTCTGGCAGTATGTCCAGCCCATTGCCATTTCAGGGATTTAACTCTGATCATGATGTCTTCCACTCTTGTCATTTTCGGATCCACGAGTTCCTCTTCTTATCTCTCCTGGTTACACGAAGCATGCACCTCTCCATGCTTCTTTGAGTTGTCTGCAGTCTTTGTATAACTCTTTTAGTTAAGGTCCACGTTTCTGCACCATACGTAAGCACTGGAAGGATGCATTGATCAAACACTTTTCTTTTAAGACATAATGGCATATTGCTCTTGAAAATTATGCTGTTTCTTCCAAAAGCTCTCCAGGCAAGTTTTATACGCCGATTAATTTCTTCATCAATGTGACCCTCACTTGATATCTGCTGTCCAAGATAAACGTACGTGTCTGTTATCTCCAGCTTTTCTCCATCAATCAATAAATCTTCATTTCTTGTAAAAGCATTGAACATCACTTTTGTCTTCTGAAAGTTCATTTTTAATCCACTTCTTTACTCTTGTCAGCAAGTTCCTGGATCATACTCTGCAGCTCTGATGGGGTAGTTGCAAAAATGACTACGTCATCAGCAAAACGAAGGTGGGTTAGATAATCTCCATTAATCTTTATCCCTTTGTTTTCCCAGCTCAGCGACTGAAAAACACCCTCCAATGGGGCATTAAAGAGCTTCGGAGATATGGTGTCACCTTGTCTCACTCCCTTTCCAATTTTTATGTGTGTTGTATTTTCAAACAGCCGAATCTTTGCACTTGCATTTTCATAGATGTTATTAATAATATTAATGTATGCATCTTCAATACCGCAGGATTTCAGAGCCATTGTAACTGCTGATGGTTTCACCGAATCAAAGGCTTTTTCATAATCGATAAAAGCCATGCACAATGGAAGTTCATATTCCCTCGCTCTTTCAATTAGTTCTCTCAGTACGTGGATATGATTTATTGTGCTGTAGCCACTCCTGAATCCAGCTTGTTCTCTCGGTTGAGCCATGTCCAGTGTTAACTTCAAGCGGTGTGAAAGAACTTTAGTGAAGCTTTTATAAACTACTGATAGGAGGCTGATAGGTCTGTAGTTTCCGAGATCCTCAATGTCACCTTTCTTATGTAGCAGGATCATTGTAGCGGTGTTTCCAATCCTCAGGAATCTTTCCTTCACTAAGGCATCGAGTGAAAATTTGGGCGAGTACTGTTTCAATTTCTCCACTTGCTTCTTGTATGATGTCTACAGTAATTCCATCTTCTCCTGGAGCTTTTCCCCGCTTCATGTTCTTGATTGCATGCGCAACTTCTGCTGGAAGGACCGGAGGAACTCTGGTACTGGTATATTTCATGATGTCTGGAGTGCATGTATCATCCCTTTCATATAATTTGGAGTAGAAATCTTTCACTCTTGTCAAAATTTCGCCTCTATTTCTTGTTACCAGAACCATCTTCTTTTCTCAGTGCCATAATCTGTTTTCTTCCCTTACTGAGATGTCCCTTTGCTATCTTTAGGCTTTGGTTGTTTTCAATTGCTTTCCTCACTAGTTCACAGTTGAATTTTCTTACGTCTTCAGTGATACTTTTTCTTACTGTCTTGCATAGCTCTATATATTCCACTTTGGAAGTCACATCTTCTTTAGTTGTCCTCATCTCTCTTCTTTTTTGCATTAACATTTTCGTTTTTCCTGATAATTTGTTTACATGCAACTTGTTCTTAGACCCAGCTAATTTTGTTGCTGTTTCCATAAGAGCTTTGGTTACTTTTCTGTTAACTTCAGAGATGTCCACTTCTTCCAATGTTAGGCCTTCTAAAGCAGAGAACCTGTTCTTCAGTTCCAACTTGAAGGTATTATGGTGTTTTTTAAGGTTGGTTATGTCAATAGATTTTGTTTGTCTTATGAGCTTGCCACGTTCGAGTTTGGTGTTGAGGTGCATCTGACATCTCACCAATCTATGGTCACTACCTGTGTTGAACTTGTTTAGCACACTGCAGTCTTATATGACAAATTTTTTGTTACACATAATAAAATCAATTTCACTTGTCGTCCCATTTGGATGTCTCCATGTCCATTTCCTGTGTGGCTTTTTCTTGAAGAAGGAGTTCAAGATGAAAAACCCTTCTGCCTCTGCAAACTCAACGAGAGTATTTCCACGCTAGTTTCTGTTGCCGTGACCGAATTTACCTACTGAAGTTTCATTCTGTTGCCGTTGCCCTATTTTTGCATTGAAATCTCCCATAATTATTTTCAAGTGCTGCTTACCTTTATTATTTAGATGACAAATTTCCTCATAAAATTCTTCAATTTCTTCTTCAGGATGACTTGTGGTGGGTGCATAAGTTTGAATAATCTGAGCCTGGTATCTTTTGGAGAGTTGGATAACAAGTCGTGCAGCTCTGTCAGAGGAACTTTCAACTTCTACAACTTTATCCTTCAGTTTCTTGTTTATTATAAATCCAACACCACTAGTTCTGCCAGTATCTGTCCCACGATAGTAGAAGAGATGTCCACTTTTCAGTTCGATGAGATCTTCTCCTTTTCTCCTTACCTCACTTAGCCCCACGATGTCCCACTTGATCCTTTGTAGTTCCTCTTCCAATTCAAGAAGCCTTGAATCAGAAGATAGGGAGCGTCCGTTGTACGTAGCCAAAGGTCAGCATCAGATGGCAGCCTAGTCCGGTCCTCCGGGGATTCTTAGCACCCTCTGCCTTCATGTCGCACTGGCCGCTGCCTTGGCCAGGTACATTCCAGCTGCCGGAGACTGAGGGCCAAGATTTAAGTTGTTTAATCATTTTGGAGGGGGTTTGGCCATAACTCACCACGCTGGCCAAGCGGGTTGGTGAGTGTGGGATAGAATTTCCTCTAATCCCGATGGTATAGTTATACCGCTATTGGCGGTCGTCAGAGCCCCTTTAGTGGGAACAGGATGTACCACGAGAAGGCGGGGTTGACATTTGTCAAGGAGAGGCTGTGATGTTACGCATCACCTGACCTTACATCCCATATATATATATATATATATATATATATATATATATTCTGAAAGATATACGTAGTAAGCAATTATGCCAGAGCGCTGAATGAAGTGTTACAATCTTCCCAGACGTGAAACAGTTGAGGAAAAGAAACAAGTGCCTATAGCGAAATGTGCATATCAGTGAGCAAACTGCTTCTCGTTATATATAAATTAAGTTGAACAATATTAACAGGGACGGTAGTGGAAGTTGTTGTTGACAGATCTTCTAAGAAGCCTTCCAGTGACTGAGATAGAACGATTAGAAGAAAAAAAAACTGAGGTACAGATTGCAGTGGTCTTGAATAACCACCCCAGGGTGGTTTAGCGGTTATGGCAGTATTTCTAAAACCCTGTCAGGTGTCACGAAAGCCCGGCCAAGATCGGTCATGGCATATGACCCCTCGTGAGGAATTTTATGAAGTTTTCAACGGTCGACGTCATAAATCGTATATACGTATAAAACCCTGCAATTGTCTTCGGAGCTCTTCTACCACTGATACTACAGAATCAGAAGGAATAAAAAATGGAAGGCGTAATGAAATAAGCCTTTATGTCAGGAAAAGTTTGGTTTGCAGTTCGATAACAGCATCTCCCTGTGCAATTCTCTTGAATTGGTACAGGCAATATCGTTTCCGGAACCCATACAAGTAGGCGCGTTTTTTCTGTTACAGAAAATCGAGTCTAGGAACGGATTATGTTCGGCATTCATCTCGAGGTTACAGGGAACTCATATTGTTCCTAGAAACGTCCAGTAACGATTATCCTTCAGAAGCAGTGACATGCTCCTGACGGGGTGACTTTAGATTCAACGGACGCACACCGCACGAGGTGTTCGCAGAAGACTAATTTAATGTTGAGCGCTATAAGTACGACATCTGAGATTATTTCTTCTCTATTTTATTCTTTCTATACCATTTACGCTAATTCTTCATGTTATTTAGTTCCAAGTTTTATTTATTCTTAACAACAGCCTATGTCTATTAAGGTTGAATTTTCTATCAAAACAACGGGATCACATGACTAAATGAGACGTAGCCCGAAGGAACCGAAGGTGAACTTTACCAAACATGGATCCATAATATTGTAAAAATCATTCAGGTTTACGGGGTTTTTACACCCACACCAGTGACCTTCATACATACGAAACATAAGTTCACTTCACATTCACACACTCATTCATGCAAAAATAAAAAATACATAAATAAATAATTAAATAAATAAATAAATAAATAAAGGGTACTAATTGAGCAGCACGGTGGAGTCAAGATGGAGGCGAATAACCTCCATCTATCGTCCAGTGGTGCAATAATTGTCGAAGGTTGAGAGCTTGAATAACTAGCCCCTATGTCAGACTGATTCAGGGAGCTGGTGATACTCAGTTCCTTTTAATAGATGACAACTCTCGGCCGCACAGGGCTCAGCTCGTCAATTGATACTTGAAGAGAGCGGATAATCGGGGTGTGTATATGCCAGCCAGCTCTCTGAACCTGACTCTTCTAGAACATGTTTGGAATGATCTGTGATGATATGTAGTAGCCTCTCAGACCCATCGCAGAATTCTTCCAGATCTACAAATTAGCCTCTGCTAGGAATGGCAATATTTGGCTCCAGAATTCATCAAGGACCTGGTGATGAGTATGTATCGTCGCTGTTAGAGTTCTTTGTCCATACAAGGCATTCAGATTCTTTTAGATATTTTTTAGGTTACACACATACGTCTCACTTTGGTGACATTTGCGACTGTGACACTGTATGCGCGAAATGTATGTCTGTCTGTCTATCATTATTAAACGTTGATTTCTCTTAATAATGTAATTCTCTTGATAGTAAACCTCTTCACATGCTATTAAGTGTCCCATTTTTATCACTCCGCATTTCTCCCTGACTTTACTTTTAGGCACTATCGTATTTCCGTCAAGAGAAATATCAAGGTAACTTTGAATGCAGTATTTTTCTTCCCTTTCCTTTATGATTGTGTCATTAAAGCAGTCAAACAAATTTCCTTAGGTGAATATAGAATAATTTTCTTTCTCAAGATATTATAATTTTGTCCAAATATTCCACCAGTAAAGGTTCATTCTTTCTGAAATATTAGTTTTCTGACCCAACTGCAAAATTTCTTCCGGAAATAAATATATTATTCGAAACACATCACAAAACTACAGAATGCGAATGTGCTT
Source organism: Macrothele yani (assembly GCA_039090855.1). NCBI lineage: Eukaryota > Metazoa > Arthropoda > Arachnida > Araneae > Macrothelidae > Macrothele > Macrothele yani. Next base: position 14,250,929 of record CM077018.1, read on the forward strand.
TCTAACATACTGCTAATGTATGGTAGTCAAAGCCACTTTTAAAATGTTACGAATATTTTTTTCTTCTTTGTGTGAGATTCGGACAGTTTCTAATGCAATAAATTTTAACTCTCTTTTTCTCTCTCTCTCAAGCTACTGGTATGGACTAGAGATGGGCAAACCGATTCCGATTCGGCTCATTAAAGCGAATTGTCCAGACCGATTTCGTGCAATAGCGGTTTCCGATCCACTGTCCTATTTTTTTGTTTTTAATTCTTAAAGAAATTTGTTTCTTTGGTTTTCTTGTAAGAAAGATTCTAAACGTTCATGTAATGAATTGCATTTGCTCGCATTTGAATAAGGAGACATTTCTTGCCCGAACATGAGCCTCACCAAGACACCGTGGAGAAATTTTGATGTCTAGTCAATAGTAATTCCTGGCCGCCCCGGTGGCGCAGTGGTCTAAGGCGCTGGCCTCTGATCATTTGTCCGTAAGGGGTCCGGGTTCGAATCCCGGTGAGGCATGGATGTTGTGTTTGTCCTACGGCACTGGCTCTCTCCCTTCCCTGGATCCAGTGACCCTAAATTAGGGACGGGCGACTGCTTATAGCCCATTGAGTTGCTCACGGTGGTCGTTAAACCTCCAATCAAAAAAAAAAAAAAAAAATAGTAATTCTGACTGATTCATTCACAGAATCATCTGCTTTGCGGAATCGACTCAGACCATGCACGATTTAAACCGATCGTTGTGGGGCGTTCTTCTAAAAGATTGAAAGCTGTTTCGGGGAGACCCTCCCACCCCGTTCTAGAAACCTAAATTATAGAACATAACCTCAAAGTGGACCTCTTTCTAGGTCCAACCTACTCAACTTAACACCAGTGCTTACTCATCAGCGGTGGCTTCCAAGAGTCAGAACTTGTACCGTGAGGATCCTTAAGCGGTTATGGCAGATATTTTGATAAAGAGTTCGCCTTATTGCGACATTACGCTACAGGATCCCGTCACTCATTTTCAAGAAACTTATTGGGCGACCCATCTTACACCATTATAGGATTTGATCACTCCTTTATCCACTCCATGTTTACCGCGAACATGTCGTTCGAAATACATTCGCGAAAGATACATACCTAATATGGAACAGAAGATACTCCAAAAAAAAAATGAACAAAAAATCACCTGGAAGTAAAACTCCTCATTTTTCTCCCAAATCTGTAATTTTCCAGGTATTTCAAATGTTTCGCCTGTTTTTTCTTTCTTTTTTTGAGAATACGTCAATAAAAGCCAGATGTCTGAAAAAATAATCGAACCGTTATTAAATGAAACACGGAACATACTAACAAGTGCTGTTGAAAGCTAAAAACTGCGGGAAGAATGAATCTTCCATCTGTGAAATTATGAGCAAGGAAAAAGAAATTTGTGTTAGTTTAGCCCTCACATAGCTTTTGTTACAATATATTGTTATGATGGTTTACTTGCATTGTTAGTTCATCTTGTTTATCTCTTATCGTGCCTAATTTATAAATGAGACTTTATCACAGGTATGTATTGTATCTACCGTAAAAAAGGGTCCGCCAGTAGCCACGGTCTCGGTAGTTGCCACTTTTCAAAAGCTTTCATAACTTAGCATGCAGTTGTCTTTTACTTGTCTAATATGTCATGTTTAAAACTACATTTTTTTTTGCTCTCAACTGTGAAGCTATTTTTCAAGACAGAAGTTACACAGAAACTCTAGAAAATTGAAACGCGTAAAAAAATTGATTTTGGAAAATGATGAGACAGGCATTTTAAGAAGTATAACATGTTACTAAATACGCTGTTACACGCCGTACCACGCCGTGTTTCCGTTATTTATAATGCATGCTTTAATTGAAAAAAAATTCGGTTAAAAGGAAGAATGTGATTTTTTCAAAACATATGCTTAATATTTGCATGTTATGTTACCTACAAAAAACCTAATGCAATAATAATTCCCTGAGCATAACTTTAACGCATTTGCAGTAGCTTGTCTTGGTATTATAAATACTGCAGTGTATTTTTGCAATCTTAATAAATAGTGTACAAGCCATATAAACGACTTACTTGGTCTGTTAATCGAAATCGGTTACACTACAACTCTAGAATGTAATTGTCTTTGGGTAAAACAATGGAATCCCATTGAAGTGGAGTTTTAAACATATTTCAAATAAAAACTACCTATCTCAAAATTTATGTCTTCTTTTTCACTCTTTACGATCCCGCGGTTGCTTCTCAGAAACGCTGTATGTAGATCGGATATAACATTTTCGATTATGAATAAATGGTGAGCCAGAGCTCAGGAAATATAATTGACAACTCACTCCTTGCAATCTTGAAACTAAGAGTTAATTTAAGTGGATGAAATTTTGAACTTTTTACTGCACGATAAATAGTTTTTGACATCTGTTTTATGTAAATATATTTCCTACGGTGTAATAGTGGCGGCTCGTGGCAACTGAAACAGGTGGTGACAGTTGGCGAAATCTAACAATAAAATTAAAAAAAAATCATTATTAGGCCAACTATTCAGATGCCCCCACCCCCTCACGATTCCTTTACTCTGCCTCTGTTTATCCCCTTGACTCACAATAATGCCAAAATCAGGTAGGAATGTGTCAACTATTGTATTGCACAGGAAAAAACATTCCTCAGAATAGAATGCATAACTATTAACAGAAAAATGTTAAAACTCCTTAAATAAAATTTTTATGTTAAAACATATGAGCATTAAATTATGTTAGTTGTGCTTTGTGTTTCTTCAGATTTCTCCACTGAGGAATAATAATCACAGGATTCACAGGATAAAAAAATGTAGTGAAGAAATAATAACTCCAAATATATGCAGGGAGGAAATGTTTCATGAATTTTGTCCAATATAGAATGAGTACCATACTACCATTTGCATTATTTGAAAGGTTTAAGCCTTTTTTTAAAGAACTTGTGAAACCTAAAAGCATATATGTACTCATGTGCAAATTATACTTACAGGTTTTCTTATTTATTTATTTATTTTTGACATAGAAAATCATCTTAGTTAAAACTGAAATTAGTTCTGCAAAGCGCTTTGTAAACTTCATACTCTTGGAAACTCAAATTCTTGGGCTGATAAGCACCGAGTTTTTTAAGTGAAGCTTAAACTAAAAATTCTTGGGGTGATAAGCACTGAGTTTTTTAAAAGAAGCTTTTCTTCCAGATTTAAAGCAAAGGACGGAGATATTAACAAAATATCCACACCATTCAATGTACACGATAAGCAAAAAAGTCACGACACAAAGGAACAACACATCACCGAGAGAGACACATACAGAAAAAAACAACTAACTGAACTTTGCTACGGCATTTGGAAATCTTCCGCCACCCTTGAGCTTGTGGCTTGGTCAGGGTAAGCTTCTCTGTCAACCCACGACGTTAAGGAAATGAATAGTCTCCCGGTTAATCAAATTAGCGCGGGGCCAGATAGATCTGGCCCCATAGATTTTTTCCACACGCGTTTAAGACATTGTTGTATGTAGGTCTTCATACTAAATGAGACGGGGAGGAAATCGTCTCTTTGCTTGCGTAGTGATGTTATGGGGCCTGTTGGAGCTGGCCCCATTAACCTCACACTCTGAAAGTGATCTCTTTCCTCAGGGAATAGTTTTTCGTTTTTGAAGGAAACTTTTCCTTTAGGTAATGGTTTTTGAAGGGAAAGGTTTATCACCATGTGGAGAGAATAAGAATCACGGCAAAAAAAAAAGTTTCTAGAAATAGAAATTTTCAGGTGGGGCCCGTCCCCTCTGGCCCCTAATGACGAACCACACCTGCGGTGTATTATTAGTAAAATTATCAAACATTTGCCATTAAAAATTATGGATATTTATCTGAAACAATTATCATTTTTACGTATCAGAAGGAGCATAGGATGCAATATTTTTGCCACTTTTTTAATCGGACAAACTGATATTTGAATTAAATAACTGCCTTTCTTTGATTCAGTACGTTTTAATTGCAACGGAAATGTGCTCTAATGCTTAAGAAAATGTTTAAAGATATGAGGTTATTATCTTTAACGGTAATCCCTTATATCATTTTTGCGTGCACGAGACTGTTCAATAATAAAACTCTAATTGCTTAGTATAGTATGTCCGGAGAAAAAGTATACCGAATGTTATGTCAAGCAATAGTGCAAGGAATCAAAACAATATGTGTTTAATTTCTGAATAATGCACAACCAAGATGTTACGTTACGTGTACAAGATTCATATGAGACATGTACAAGATTCAGATGAATGTGGACAAAATCAAATTATCGTAACAAGTACCTTTCCGTACTTGTACAAAATTCAGATGACATGTTACGGGTGTGAACCATTTAAATCCAGACATTTTACTTACTGATACTGCAGGTTTACAAACATTGCGACAATTGTTTCCTGTGAAATTTAATTCAACACACGTCTCTTATTGGTTTTGAGATGTATAATATCACAAGGCTTTGGATAGCATTAGACGCGCCTTTTCAGTATGTTCCACAAATAAACATCCGATGATGTGAGATCGGGAGAATTCGAAGGATTAGGATCGTCTGTTCCTCTTAAAATGATGCGGTTTTGCACTGCGTCTCTAGCGGTGTGTGCTGTCGCATCATCCTGTTTAAACCACTGCTATCTGAAACGGAAATTTTTAGCGCGATAACGTTTTCCCAAATCTGCCACAAGGGATGAGACAACCAGTTATCTGTATCTTTTTTGATTGACAGCAGCACGTCTTCCATTCACATCTTCCAAAAAATAGGGATGAACGATGCCATCGATTATGCAATATTCTTATTCTATTGCTCTATTGCTAATCGTGGTTCCGGCTTTCTGAACGTGCAGCATGTTTAATGTTATGATGATTGTATATTCAGATATTTTTGTCTTTTTAACACCAATCTGTGATTATGCTCCATCTGAGATCTCTGAAAATAATAATAGTAATGATTATAATACTCCAGGTTGTATTAAACCCGAAAAGTCATGAAAGGTCAATTTTTTTAAGTATTCCAAGACAAAGAAGTAGATGAAAGAATATTTAAAAATAGTCTCACATGCCGGAGTTCCGGCCCGTATGGCAAATATTTATCGGAATAGGGATAGGTAAAAAATATCTGTTTTGAGCATCGATGATTTTGCAAGTGATAATCGATCTTCGGAACTGGAAAAGGATATTTTCTACATTACATGAAGAAAATGAATTTAACTTTTATGCATTCTTTTAAAGAGGAAGGGAATATAATCTTCTTATATCAGGAATTAGCGATTTTTTCGCAGTTTTATTCAATGTTTCGTCGTCGAAAATCGAGTTTTTTTCCTGGATGATTCAGGAACCAATATATCCCCCCCCCCCCCCGAAAAAAAGAAAATCGAGGTTTCTGGACATGTTTGGAACCCAAAAGCACAATCAACTCGAAATGTTTTGTGGTGAATGAATGAATTTATCTTGTTTTGCATTCATATAAAGTGAAAGGGAACATCACTTTTCTGTGTCGCGAATTAACGATTGTTTCCCAGTTTTTTCGATGTTTCTTTCGTCGCTGAAAATCAAGTACTTATCTTCGATGTTACAGGAACCGATACATCTAGGTTTACGATACATCAAGCATTTTAACAAATATTATAATTACTCGATGTTGAATTGGTGAATTATCACCGATATATTGAACGGGATTTAATTCATAGATGTGCGCATAACTGATGCAGATGGAAAAAATGCGAGTTCCTGTGCTCTTTGCAAAACATCGAGGTTTTCGCTGATACTTTGAAAGTTCCACCGATACGTGAATGTTTCGGGAATCAGTATCTATCAAAGTGCTCATAAAGTCAGGAAAGGAAGCCAATCGCTACTTCAAAATCAGCCTTGGAAAATGCATGATATGAAAAAATGATCTAATAATGCTTCTGGGAGCATTTTTTCCCCACATGCATAATGATTCGGGTAGCACTTTTTCCCCGCATGCTTCAGCTGCAACTAGTAATGACGTAGCGATTAATACGTATCCGTCAGAGACCGTTTTATTAAGAACAATTCATAATAAAGGAAAAAAATGTGAAAAAGTGTGGGCGTCGCTGGCAGGAAGGCTGGGTGATGTATTCCCTATAATATTTCTTACCTTCCATATTTCTGACTGCAGCTGTTTTCTGGTTCTGCATTTTTTCACGCTTGCGTCACCCCAAATTCCTATTTGCCAGTGACGCGCATGAAGAACGAAAGACATTAAATACCACAATATTCAAGATGCCTATTGCACAAAAATATTTTTCTTAAAACAAAATTTAATTGAAATGGAAGAGACCATCACAGTTCAAAATATTTTTGTGAAGAAAACGTCCAACGGTATCAAATACCGTATGAATCGACCACTGTGAACTTTATGACATATGGAAGTAATGAATCAAAGTTGTACTTTGCACAAACAGGTAATATTTGACAAAGTTCTTGTTACTGGACAGTTTTGTCTTCATAAAAGTGTTTATAATTACGAATGCATTATTATTCATTCCTAATTCTTCAATTATAATCTCAATTGTTCAGCTTTTGAATAGGCCTGAATTTCAAAAGTAACTCTGCTCGTTCACACTTCTCGGTTTCCGGACATGTTTTTCAAATACTTCATTAATAATTTAGTGTACGGTGGAGGTAGTACGTATAACCTAGAGGAGCATAAGGTATGTTAATTAAATATAATGTAAATGCACCATATTTATAACCACCAATACTACTCAGAAATTCGAAAGGGGCCGGCTCTCTATTTCTGTTCTTTGTTTAAATCTGAATACACTCGCCAGTACGGTATACTCGTTCATGTAATCACGTTAGAAACATGCTATTTTTGAAAGAAGAGTGCATGCTTTTCTCATATATTACACACTATTCATATTTATTTGTGAAAAATAAAATTATTGTGTTGACTAATGAACATGCCTCACCATATATACGACAAAAGTAATTTACCAACAGCCCATTATCTCCGCTCTCCTCGATTTTCAGTTTCGCGAAGTGCTGTTGTACATTACAATCGAGTTAACCAAGAAGAACCTCAGATTGTTTTCACAGCAAACGTATTTGAAACAAATAAGACCCAAAACTTCACATAACGCATTTTTTGTATCTTTATTTATACATCATAAATTCATACAGCTGGAGATACTATTGATAGTAGTATCAATATTTTTCTCCAGAAAGGAATATTGATAATGAATCGATATTATTCTAAGCCTATCTTTAGTTTTCCGGTTTTCAATTTCTTTTGGGGTTTCAAGACGACCTTGTGCAACTCGATGTGCTATAAACACTCTCCTCTCCCTGAATTAGGATCACTGTTGCAAGAAAGAAGAAAACCAAATGCTATGAGACAAACACAATATCCATGACTCACCGGAATGAGAACATGGAACCAGCGCGGACGAATGTTCGAAAGCTAGCGCTAAGATTACGGCGTCGCCGATACATTATTCCTGCATTCAATGCGGTAAATGCAAACAATTCAACTTGCACCGCTGAACCTGGATGTTTGAACGCCTGCTTGTAACTCATTTTTTGGTGTCAAAGAATGGAACACACCATTGAGATTATTCATTTTTCTTTCAATATAAGAAAATTAATCCATTTTGAACGTATGCTTTAGTAGTACCGTTGCATTTTAAATTTGCCTTTCGTTTGCCTAATTTTTTATCCCTAAAATGTTTCTATCCTGATGTTAAATGTGAAAAAAAAAATCTGTGGCTTAATGTATTTCGATTCCCTTCCACTGCGATTCCCAAGTGGAATCAGTGAGTTTTTTTCTTTTTCGTTTTGGCCGCAAATTTTTGAAGTTGGAAATACATTGTGCCACCAAAGATTCCAAAGTTTGTGGTTTTCCGTGTCCGCCTTATTGGTGTTCGCCTTACGCGCAACTCGTTCGGAGCTGACACATGAAAGCGTTTGCAATTCACGCTCATTTTACAGGATTTTAATATTTATTTTGAATACCGATTCTTGTTGAACGCGAGGTATGCATCCCTCTTGAAATTTCACACACACTGTTTCACTTTTTTCTTAATATCCTTCTCCAAGATTTTAACAAATTAACTCTTGAAGGACGAGGTACTATTCCATCGGATTGCTCAGCTAACTAACACATTCACTATATTCCCCACGTTCTTCCGATTCGTTGATTCTATTCCACTACGGCGGTATTATGCTGTTGGATTCGTCTGCCAACTAACACATTCACTCTTCTCCCGTCATACCTCCGAACCGCTGATTCCATTACACTACGAGGTACTATTTGGTTGAATTCGTCGGCGAACTAACACATTCTCTCGTCCCCTGTCGTACGTGCGGTCCGTGGAATTGATCCTACTACAAGGTACTATGCTGTAGGATTCTTCAGCCAACTAATATATTCATTCTCCTTCCATTGTACCTCCTATCCATCGATTCTATTCTCCATGTTAACTCAAAATGGTTGGGCTTACGAAAGAATTTGCAGAAAAATAAAGTAACTGAGGACTAATTTTGCTGAAAACTTATTTATTTATTTATTGATTCATATTCTCACGAATTGTTTCCGCGATTTGTCCAGTTTATTTCCTCTTTGAAAAATTCCTTTGCTTAGTACATCCACGGAATTACCTTCTTCAGCAATTGTAGGCAGAAAACTGAAGAACGTTTCATACAATATTCTATATCATACGTTCCCGCGTCCAAAATGCATCAAGAATTGCTGGAACTAGAAGAATTGCTTCTACTGCTGCTCCTGTCGTTTGAGTACGTACCAGAGATTTTCTATGAATGATGAATTCGGGCATCTAGCAGGCTTCGGCAGAACTGGAACGTTGTTGTGCCTGAAGAAGGCGCGTATTGTCTCTGCAAAATGTGGTGTGACATAATTCTGCTGAAATATTACCCCTGGAACGTCCTGCAGTTACGGAAAGACAACCTGCGGTAGGATGTCATTGACTTCATGTGCACTCGTTACGGTGAAACGTACTCTTACGAGAGGTGGTCTGCTTTCTAACCCGATAGCAACGCTCGCCCTAATGTCATTACACTCCATTCCATTCCATTACACTACGAGGTACTATTTGGTTGAATTCGTCAGCGAACTAACACATTCTCTCGTCCCATGTCGTACGTGCGGTCCGTGGAATTGATCCTACTACAAGGTACTATGCTGTAGGATTCTTCAGCCAACTAATATATTCATTCTCCTTCCATTGTACCTCCTATCCATCGATTCTATTCTCCATGTTAACTCAAAATGGTTGGGCTTACGAAAGAATTTGCAGAAAAAATAAAGTAACTGATGACTAATTTTTCTGAAAACTTATTTATTTATTTATTTATTCATTTTCTCACGAATTGTTTTCGCGATTTGTCCAGTTTATTTCCTCTTTGAAAAATTCCTTTGCTTAGTACATCCACGGAATTACCTTCTTCAGCAATTGTAGGCAGAAAACTAAAGAACGTTTCATACAATATTCTATATCACACGTTCCCGCGTCCAAAATGCATCAAGAATTGCTGGAACTAGAAGAATTGCTTCTACTGCTGCTCCTGTCGTTTGAGTACGTACCAGAGATTTTCTATGGATGATGAATTCGGGCCTCTAGCAGGCTACGGCAGAACTGGAACGTTGTTGTGCCTGAAGAAGGCGCGTATTGTCTCTGCAAAATGTGGTGTGACATAATTCTGCTGAAATATTACCCCTGGAACGTCCTGCAGTTACGGAAAAACAACCTGCGGTAGGATGTCATTGACTTCATGTGCACTCGTTACGGTGAAACGTACTCTTACGAGAGGTGGTCTGCTTTCTTACCCGATAGCAACGCTCGCCCTAATGTCAGGTGTTGGTGCGGTAAATCTGGTGCGAATAAACTCTTCCGATGTCGTCGGAGGACAGAGATACGTCCATCATTTTCGCCTAAATAGAAGTGCGTTTCGTCCAGGAATATGATATTGTGCCATATATAAATCCACATTCTTAGTTCGATGCCCCATTGCAACTGCTCCTCCGTTGCACTGGCGTCAAAGGTAACCTGCTGAGGGGCCGACGATCCAGCAGTCAGAACTTTAACAACCGGAAACGTAAAGTCCTCGTTGATATGAAAAATGCGTCACAGTTCAGCACTGCTACGCCAAACGCCGTTGATGACGCAGAACGGTCACTCAAAGACAACCTCATGAGATGACTGTTGTCCTTTTTCATTGTCTGTGTACTACGTCCATGTCTTTCTCCTTGTGTCGTACGACCTTCATTCAACAATTCTCTGCAAACCCTTGCTACGACTAACACACTGTGACCCAAACGACCGGCAATCTCCCGGAGGCACGCATTTCAGTCTTGTATGCTGATAATGTGACTTCTGTTGAACACTTCGTCGTTGTCTTACACAGCGACGAAGCATCCCTACCCACTGATGAACGCATGGTGACATGTGGTCCGATCCACGAGTCGTTTATTAGAGGAAAACTAGCGGTGTCCGTTCCGTGACGTTGCGTGACCTGTTTCGCCTAGACGCAGTACATATGCACCTACGACGCCAAATTTATAATATTTCTGAGATATTTCCTGATTAGCATATCCGGTAAGTATTGAATTCGAAGCTCGACGGAAGTCGAGCTACGACTTTGGAAGAACAGGATACGTAAGAGGAATACAGATGCAACTAAGCGTAGAGTACGACTATGTTACATACCCGTGTAGCATTCAGAATCTAAGTGATTGCTCAATTAGTTGATAAATGTGTTACAAAACACTAAGCACATGAACATCTAACACTTTGGAAGAAACGTCCAATATATATTCTACCACACATCAGGAAACTGCAAGTTATCTCATTCCTCTCTTTAGGTACATTGGTTTTGGCAGATGGCATTCCAAGTTCTAAGACCTAATCAAAGATGTTCAAGTACTGTCCGACTCAAGGTCTATCATCTGAAGTTTCACTTAATTAATTTTTTGTATAATTTATTTTGCAGTTATTTTACTTAAAACATATATGCGGAGGACGTAATGATTAATCAGCGAACCTGGCTTACAAAGAAATCGACCTGTGAGGTCGGGAAGTAAATGCTCTGAATATATTTCTAAGTAATCAAAATTTGGAATACCTTAAATAGTAAAATGAATTTAGCATACATATTGAAACTAAAAAAAAAACTCGAAATAAAGCCGACACAACGTTCATTTCAAATTGACATAGATATATACTTTGTAGTGATTTTAAAGCATTCCTGTGCTGCATACCTACATTGTTTCGATGAGTGAACAAGTTTAATCACTCCACAATTTTGCACGCGAAAAATTGACATTTGAAGTCTATTTAATTCCTCACGAAATGATTTGACACAGTTGTGTTATTTATTTAGCGTTTAATCTATAACCATGTCATTCTTCAGGTGACAGGTGCAAGACATCTTACTACATATTGTGCATAAATAGTAAACTGTTCTTTTCACTAAAACACACACGTAGTGCCTCTTCGCATAATGTTTACTAAATACGGTTCTCCTAGAGCTTTACCAGTGAAAGGGATTGAATTGCACCTCCTCAGTAGAAGCCTAGGAAATGAGAAACTAGAAAATAAATTGCAATACATCGAAAGTATTATGCAGTATATATATATATATATATATATGTGTGTGTGTGTGTGTGTGTGTGTGTGTGTGTGTGTGTGACACTGTACGTGTATATATCAGTGTCATACACATACCTTTAGAAAGGGAAAGAATCTTAAGTAGTTTTTTTTACATCGCATCAATTCAACAACCACGTGTGCAAGAGCAAATGTTCATATGTTAATCGAATTCTTGACAAATCCTGTTTACCGTGGTAGTAAATTATTCTGTTCCCTGCTTTAGATCCTGGACTTTACGTGGCAAGGTGGTATGTAAGCAAGATTCATATTATATAGCCTGAGAAGAAGAAACCACACGGAAGTAAATCTGGTGATCTCGGCGGCCATTTCTAAAAACATTCTCCCTTTCTACAGTTCGCCTTATTCAAAATACGTTCAGTCGGTGTTAAGGTTATCCCGAACGTCAATATAGAAGTGGGAGGCGCCCATCTTGTTTGGTAAATAAAGTCATCACTATCTTCCTGAACTTGAGCATCAACCACTTTTGCAGCACATCGAGGTAGGAGAGCCCACTTACGGTCTTTTCCGCAAAGTCAGATCCGTGCAGATTTTGGCGTTACAAGGAGCAGAAAATTTTCACCTTCGGCGTAAAACGCTCATGATCAATTACCTCTGCTGGTATCTGGGTGCCCTTTATTCCACAGTTGTGCCGGTTGACCTTTGTATTGGTGGTGAAACCTGGCATCATGGCTAACCATACATCACTGAATATTTGATATGTGTTACAAGTACGTAGCACTGAAAAATTGAGACATTTCAGGTACGTTACACAATGCAAAAGCCATGTTTCAGAAACCTTACGGTTACGACAAAATGCCCTCAAACGTTGCATCACTTGAAAACATAACAGATATGTTAAAGTGAAAGGTCTTTATAACTTCAGCATATCACTTCATGTTACTGCGTATTTGAAAGACATTTGTAACTTCCTTATATTATTGTTACGCATTTGAAAGATATCTGTGAAGCCATCATAATACAGTTACGTTATTACTACGTTGAACATTATAGTTTTAGTAAATTTCGTAAAATCACATTAAAAGGTATTACAATCGACAGCTGTTTCAAAAGCAACAATAGTCGTATTACGAAGTGTTTACGTTTTCAAAGTTTCATTGCAGTCCGCAGTTCATTGGAAACAATGGCGGCGTTAATATATTGATAAAAATGAATTAAAAATTGGTCCCAAATAAACTTCTGGAGTTTCGTGCAGCGGGTGGCCTAATAAGCCACCTTCGTGACTGCCGCGGAAAGATCCTCAGGTTCGATCTACTAAATTTCCGCCGTGCGTCGGATTGGCACGTTAAGCCGTCCTCCCCTTTCTACTTTGCTTCCGTGTCACTTTCCTATCGGGCATCAGCCCAAATCTCCTATTTCTAAAGGGTTGTTTAAGACCTGGGGTCAGACACTACCTTCCTAAAATCCTCTACAGTTATCATCATTTGCTTCTCGAGTTTCTATTAAACATGTGAAATAGATTATATTTCAGGGAAAAAAAGGAAAATTAAATTCGTCATTTCTCTAAATACCTACCAATATAAAATTTCTCAGCTTCAACTAAAAAAAAACAAGCTGGTATGGTATACTAATACAACAACACAGCCATCTACTTAGATGTTTTAAAATGCTTTTTAGAATTTAAAAATTATAATAGTCAAAGCAATTACTTAGTTTCAGATTATCTTGAATCGCAAAAACGGATGAAATATTAAATCACCTAACTAGCTAACTCGAGTACGACAGTAACACCAAAGAATATCCCAGTAGCACGTGGAAACACGACTACGAGAGTGCTTCTACGAAATGGCATAAATGCGCATCCACGGCGTTGGCAAACCAAAAATCTGAAATATCGCCGGAATGTGAAATCAAGGTATCAATTATGTACAATGGAAACTGTAAAACAGTAGTATCGGTGAATGCTATTTTTAACGTAAACGTAATATACAAAGAATTATGTTCCAAATAGATGTTGCTGAAACGTAAGTGTAAGATATCTCTGAAAGTGTAACGAAAATAAGAGATTGTAACATTATTGATACATATCTGAAACGTTTTGCGCTGTGTGGGTAAACACTACGAAATTAAATAAGTCTTTATGTTCTTCTCACAAGCACTTGCAGTCCATAACAAAACAGAAAACGATTCCTTTTGTAAAAGGTATGCATCATCTGCTGTTTTTACAGTTTCACAAAAAAAGTTTTTTACAAAAACCTTCCACATTATCTTGAGTGGCATTTACAGCTCACGTGATGGTCTGAATTATTGGAGTTCCTTGTGTACGTCTCTCTCATTCGTTGCACATTATCAACAGTAACATTAGGTCTGTCATTATCCTTTCCCGAACACAAGCAAACGTGTTTACAAATTTCTGATGCCACTTATAAATAGCCGTCCTGGCTGGTGGCTCTTTATTAAGCTTTTCGAAATTTCTTTCGAACTTCTGTTACAAACTTGTTCTTATCAAAGAGTAGCACACAAAATGCCTTCTCGGGACGGTAAGCGTCCATCGTTCAACAAGGCCTGTGGTAGGAATGCCGCATATAACACTAACTGGCATGAATGACGACAATATACGCTTCGGTAGTAACAACTGAGTAACTGCCAGATTATCTCTTTCACTTTTATAGATAATTTAAGTGTACATGGACGAGCCTACTCTGATACCTTCTTCTTGCTTTCCACTCCAATCAAAGACTTGTGTCATACATGTTGAAAAATTGATAACAGAAATTATATAAAATGCTTTTTATTATAAGCTATTTCCAGAATCATAAACTGCAATTGTTCGTGCCATTGATAGTAAATAACGTATAAGAATACCGGACACAAAATCAGCCACCCGTAACAGAAATAGCAGCAGGAAGTTACTAGTCCCAGAGAGGGTTGCGTGATGCCATTAGTGAGAGATAAATAGCACTGGCGTGGTCAACAGAATTATTCCATTCTCGTGCAGTGGTGAAGAGCAACGTGTATGTTGAATTTAGTCTCTAATATAGGTCGTAAGGCAGGCGTCACTGAGTGGCAAAAAGGAGCCATCGTCTTTGCACATGAACACAAAATGAATGAAGTCGCCCAATTTGTTGGTGTGTCGAAGCGTACTGTCCAGCGGGTTTAAAAACAGTAGTCTGCAGTTAACGGCAAAGCGGGGACGTAACTGTGGCCGGAAAACGATTCTCACCAACAGGGACCACCGCCATGTTTCACTCCTAGTAACTGCAATTCAGTGTAAACCAGGCAAATAATTGCTCCAAACAATCAATGAACATCCACTCCAGCCAATTTCCAAAAGGTCATTGCGACGAGAAGTATGACCTTACGCCCTCTAGTTGCAAATTTATGCGCTAACAAAAATATTAAATTATATGAGAAACATTTTGCTATGTAAATACTCTCCAACACAGAAATAATTTTTTTCAAATTGGACTCTTAGAAGCAGGGATGTCAGCAAACTATGACATACATGTACACCCTGGCAGTAAAACTCATCATTTTAAGTAGAAAGTGTTCTAAACTGGTTTTCTGCGAGGTGAACGGTATCAACCCACAAAATAAGTTTTTCATTTGAGTTTCCAGAAGCTTAGATTTTGCTTCAAATAATCAGAAGCAGAAACAACCGCTTAAGACCCCTAGTAGCCAAACCATTCTTTAAAAAAATCAGAAATTATAATCAAAACATTACCCTGGAGGAACTTTAGTGGCTGCGGAAAAAGTTTTTCAAATCTGAGTTTTAAAACCAGAGAAATCAGGCAAAACATCCTAAGCGAAAAACTATGCATTTACGATCCGAAGCGAAAAACTATGCATTGCGTGAAATATTTGAAACTATATGTGAAATATTTCGCAAATGAAATGCTCTCCAACAAAGACAAATGTTCAAATCAGACTATTAGAACCATAGATATTGGCAAATATAAGATATATGTCTGTGCCACCGACGGCAAAATTATCCGCTATTTTAAAAGCAGGAGGTATTGTCAAAAGGTTTTTCGAGATGACCTGTATCAGCCCGTGGAAGAATTTTCCCAAATCAGTTTCCACAATTTTCAGAAGCTTAGATTTTGGTACAGACATATCAAAAGAAGAAATAAATTCTTACGCCTTCTTGTGGCCAATTTATTGTGTATCAAAAAATATAAATTATCTGCAAAACATTTTCCATGCGGAAAAGTTTCCGATGCAAGAAGAAGTTTTTAAATCAGATATTTAGAAGAAGAGATAATCGGAAAAATGCAATTAACATTTACGCCCCTAGCGGAAAATCTATGAATTATTTAAGACGAACTGTGCCCAAATTAGCCTCCGTTAGAAATGCCATCGAATGGAAGAAATATTTTCTTCAATAGGATATTTATAAGCAAATGAATGTGACAAAATTCATTTTGAATTAGATGTCATCAGCCTTTATGCTCTCTACAGGCAAAATTTTGCATGGGGAAAACAAACGATCATCATTCGCACGTTTCCAGCTTTCCAGTTCCAAAAGATTTTTTTTTTAAAATGGGACCTCTAGTTGCCGATATATTGTGTCCAGGGTATAAAACGTTCTGACGCGAATTAAATTTATCAAAGCTATTCAAAACCAATGGATCTGATTAAGAAAACAATCAAACGGTTTCTATGTTAAGAAAAATTAATAAATGACGCGAAAAAAGTTTCACATAGCACAAGAAAGCTATGAGTGACAAAGCGATTTTCAAATCAAATAATTGCAAGAAGAACTACAGTAGGAAACATGATATGAGTACGTCTTCTGGTGAAATAATTTTGAATAATCGAAATTTTTGGAAATATGCGAAAAACATTATTCATGAAAAAAGACATGCTACGGAAAAATAAATTTTCCAACATGTCTCCCGGAAACAGAGTTATCGAAAAATAGGAGATTTCCAACCCCCCCCCAAGAGGAACGTTTTGCATTATTCAAAGAGGATAATGCTGCACATCTCTATAATGTGGCGAATGCCATACAGCAAAGAAGAAATTTTTCAATAGCCTTTCAGGAGCGGATATACAGCTGCAAACAGAAGTACACAAACACCACCTAGTGACAGAACTGTGACTACAAAGTTCTTGAGATACTTACCTAAAATTTCCTGAAGGTAAATGGCATCCTCTGTTGTAAGAAATTTTTCAATGACGCGTAGTAGAAGCAGAGATATTGAGAAAAACAGACTAAACATTGACATCCCCTTGAGGTGAAATTGTGCGCTAGTAATAACGTTTTGATTTCCGGCCTGAAGACTCCTCTGGTGTTGTTTCTTCACTGCTGATAATTCCACGCATCACCTCTGAAGGAGGATCCTCCTCATACTTCTACGTAGCGAGAACGTCAGCCTGATTCAACGTAAACACAATTGAACCATTAATTAGTACCTTGTAATGCTTCATTATTAGGAACTTCACAATCTTTTTACAATAAGCAACCGTCCTGCGGAAATTAAGGAGTGCGCTACCTGACTTGGTTTAAAGAACGTCCGTTCTAAAAGACAATGAGATGTATTGCATTATAAATTACTATTTATTGAGTTCCGCAGAACGTGCACAGTCGAAAAACTTTGAAATTCTATTCTATATCGTGGAGACTTGTTGATATTTCTTCTAATCAGTTGTCGTCTTCTGGAAAGTAAAGGATGTTATTTGGAAATAGGTTATGCGAACATTCTTTTGAGAAATTAATGCGACCTGTTATTTTCCCAAGGATAGTCACGGAGTTTTATGACATGTGTACTCTCGAAATGTTGTGTAATGCTCTATTATTAGGACCTTTACATCTTTCTTCCAATTAGAGGTCTTCGGGCAGAAAGTGAGAAATACTACACTGAAATTGCTCGTAGGGACGTGCTTCTGGGAAGATACAGCGATGCGTCATATTTCAACTATAACTGATGGAGTTCTATAGTTTTGAATACATACATTTGGTTAATACTTTAAAATGCCTGAGAGAGGAGGGGAGGGAGATTAAATAAATAGACATCAGTGTGAAAAATAAAGTTCGTGTGTCACGGCAGACAGAAACAGAAAATGATTTATGTGCGCATGAATTGTGTGAAAAATAATCAGCAAATAGTTAAAGAGAATGGGACAATGTTTAAAAAGAAAGGAAAATCCCTGAAATTTTACAAATTAACGCGCAAACAAACTGATGCTAGAACTTATGAAAAAGATGGACATAGATTGCCAGTGAACAAAATCCATTTCGGCATACAGCGACATCTTGTGGATTTGAAACACACATGGTAAAATGTGTCGCTCGTGAACTGACCATTGGATTACTAGATGGCGCCACATTCTCGGGAGCGAACCGTTTTAATGAGAAGCACCCTTTTAAAGGGCCTTTTTATTTACCAAAAAAGGATCTTTAATATGAAAAGTGTCTCCTACAGAGATATATTTATTGTGACGTTAACGTTTTTTCCTTCATGAGGGTGAAGTTGTCTAGCTAGCAGAAAGAAATCAACTAAATGTATGTACTTCCAGGGAAGATATGTTTGATGACGCGAAGCAAAATAGCAGTGTTCTATGGAAAAACAACAGGTCCATTGGAATAAATATTTCAGACTTATCTGCCATGCAGCATCTTATTAAGTAGTAAGGGGTCTGTGATCATCATTTTTTTTTGTTGTTTAGGAAATTCCTCATATTCTTGTCCCTGCATATTTCATCAGAAATGCTTTCAATTCCGCATCTTATCTTAACCTCTTTCTCCGCAAATTAAAAAAAAATTAGTTAAGCATCTTACGGGTTTTCACTACAAAACACGCCGTTAGTAATCTGCGATGTGAAAACTAAGTGAACGTTGAAGTGTTGACATCTCTTGCCCATTCGAGAACTACACAGAGTGGGAGTGATTCGGAAGATAAGTTCCAAGATACATAAAGTATGGACTCCTAATGTGGAAACTGAAGCGCTCAGCTACCAATATGTAAAGTGCTATCTCTATATACTTCTTCTGTCTCATTCCAACTGTACGGGTAGAAGAACTGAAAATAACCATTGTCCCAAAGAAAAACCCGAAGCATTAAAGTGGCTTATGTGAGTACAGCACTGCATAATTGTATACATGTCATCGTCACGTGAATCTCTTATATTCCAAGCTTATTTACAATCTCAGACACAGCTCTGAACCAATCTCGGGTCTGATATGGCCTTGATCCCAAATGGGTATATACACTTATGAAATACGGCGCCCTTGGCAGACGCTCCGCCTGTCTCGTCTTAGTTACGTCTCTGAAAAGATATGCAAAGATTGTCAGTGAGCAAAATCCATTCTTGCACACAGCGACATTGATTTGATTTAATGCGAACCTACGGTAAATTTTGTCTCTGGTAAACTTCTAATTCGTCTACAAGATGACGTAATATTGGAGGGAGCGAATAGCCCTTAATCGGAAGAAGTCCCAAAATAATAATGGTTAAGTCCCTGAAAGAACCAATACACACTTATTTCACATGCGGATGCAAAATACTGATTCTCAACAAATAAAGTTACAATGCAAATCGTTTACATGAAATTTGTTGGAATGAATTTCAGCATTTTATTAAAAACTGAGTTATATACATTAAAAATTGTGAACTTACTCCAGTTTATTGGATATGTGCTTTAAATTTAATGAAAACACTGATATTCCTGACGGAATGTGAGTGTACTTTTAAGTATATTGTTGCCAAGAATTTTCTCGGAATTTCGACGTTTTTAGTATAACGAATTACAGGGTCATGTGGGTCTCGGTGGTTTTCTCTCTCTCTCGTCAGTTGACTGAAAAGATTATTTCTGTTTCTTGAAAAAGGACCACATTTTTAAGCGTTTGGTCAATAGTGTGGATTTTTTCCCCTATGTCCGTTTTGTATTTCACCTACTTTGGATCTGTTTTCATTACAGGTTCCAGCAACCTCACACTATGCCAGATTTCTTGACTGTGTATAAAAGTGCGAGAAAGGGAGATAATGATTTGGTTATCTTTAGTTTACCAAGTATTTATAGTTGAACGGTTAAGACAGTTTAAGAAAGTGTTAACTGTGTTTACTCTAGCAATCTGTGTCCTCCTATCCTTCAGGTGACAGGGATAGAGGGACTTCTGAGCAGTGAAGACTGGTGTCTTCACTGCTCAGAAGAAGTATATAGAGATAGCACTTTACATATTGGTAGACGGCGCGGACCAATTAAATAACGAAATGGCATATTCCTTTGAAGTGCTTGTCAAACGTGTGATATGTATTGTAACAATAATATTAAACACATCTCAGCCATAGTGGACATAAAATATGAAAAAAGACACAACGCATTTCTGCTTCTGTCCTTTGTTCAGAACACAGGAGATCATCTAAGCAGCCTTCAAAGAAAGCTCCAAAGCTGGCATCCAAACCGCCAGAATTGCCACTTTCACTGCGCATCTGAGGGTCGTAGCGGAGGGGACGGAGTTGTATAAGACTTTCAGTTTTTTTGTTTTCTCTGTTTCGGAAATTACTTTTGTATTCAAAGTACTGTATCTTACTTGTGCATTGAGTTTCTCTTTAAAGTAAATCAGATGAAGCAGCACAATTGCAATTCCACCAAAATGTTGCTGAGCGATATATTAGTCTGAAGCAGTAGAAGTATTTGCGTTAGTAATTGCGTTCGAATAAAAATATATGGCGTGGTAGTTGAAGCTAGTGTTTGGTGACAAAGTTGTGTTAGAATGCCAGGTGTGTTTACTAATAAGCGGTGATTACTCGGTGTTTTGAGAAAATATGTATGTATATACCTCTTTTTACACGTAAAAAATAATATAAAAATTAAGGTAAAGAGATTGTTGCACAAATATTCGTTGTAATGTAGGCCCATATGTGATTCAACTTAACTGCTTCGCTTCCTCGTTGGTGCAAAGCGTTTTGAAATACCGTAATTGAATTCCTGAGTGAATCTCAATTTAATTACATTGTATATAACTTTTTTCGTACTAATTAGCGCATGCAACTTTCCAGGTATGATATTAAGTTCATGATCTTTAAAAATTAACGTAATATAAGGTTAGGTAATTTATCGCATTCTACCACAATACAAACGATAATTACGGAGTGAATTTCTACGAATATTTATATGCGGCAATAATTCTTCTTATTTCTTATTTACATCTTATATACATTTCCCGGTATCTGCTTCCATCGAGACTTCAATATATCCTTATATCCCATTGCACGGCCAGTGGAGTACCGGAAAATCTCGCCCCCCCCCAGAAATTTCTTCAAAGCCCTTTTGCAAAAAATATATCAGCACGAAATTAGTTACAGTTTCAATTCCATATTATTAACTAGGTTTCATAGGCTTTTAAATAATGAAAATTATTTGGAACATACAGGTATTTTTTGCAAAACCAATAATATTGCATTTTACTGGGAGCACAAAAGTGCACTCTGTAATTGAAATAATTGTCCTAGTTTTATACTAATAGGAAATGCTACAGAGACGTTACGCCAAAGTTGAACTTAGCACGCAAAAACTTGTGTTACATATACAGAACTAAGGACAGCCACTTTGAAATTCCTCATGATTGCACACACAAAACACAAGCCGTGTGTAAGAATCTAATGAACTTTGCCTATTTATACGAAAGTATAGGACATAAGTAAGCAAATAAATAACAATTAAAATTGCGGCACAAAATAAAAATAAAACTACTTAAATTATTTACTCTTCAATGTGAAAATCAGTTATAACTTAATTCCACAACATTTCGCACATAGTAAAATTTTTTATCTTGACTGTGTTATAAAAATGGAGACGGTCTCTACTCCTTCATTCCCGCGAAGAAAACCTTTCATTTCATTACATTCCAAAGCATACGTAGTTCCGTGCAAATTACTGTAATACATGTCACCTTATTAAAACTGGTTCCACTCTGGGGAAAATGTCTCGAGCGTTTCGGTTTTCATGTTGAAAAATAGCGAAGAAATGTAGTTCACCTGTGCATATGTTTTGTTGTGCCAATATAATAAACTCTTGCCAAAAATAATTCGGTTCGTTACTTTACGATCCTTCCTCGTTTTATCAAGTAGCAGCAGTTACTTTCCCGGTGTTTTTGCATGTTTTAGGTATTGATATTGGAAAGCAATTAATTCGATAACTTTCTCCAAAGAATCCATCACCTACCTTAATTCCAACGAATTCCCTTCAAAAGATGTCTTCTTCAATTGCAAGAGAAACAGGTGCCCATTTTGTGTGTCTTCATTGATAATCACGGAAATTATCATTAGCGTCTGGAGACGGAGACGGGAACATTTCAGGAGTACCCTCTCCGTTATCTCATTGGCCAGGAGCGAAAATTAAATCCACTACTTGGCGATCTTTGAAATGTATGTGTGACGTGTGATGATGAAACACAACAGAGCACTAGCAGATCAACATTGGCAGCTGTCAGGTTCATTAATATATTTTCTCATATTTTCTCTTTTATCTCTGGACTGCAGTTCGAAATTTAACACAAAATCGAAGAGAAATAGCCAGTTTCTTGCTTTGGAGCTAAGGGGATCTAGTGATATGAAGTTGACGGCATATTTTGAAACAAGACTGGAAAAGGAACTTTTTTTATATATTTCGGAATGGAGACGCAGACTGGCATAGTTAATATGAATTTTGTCTCATAATATAAAAACGGATAAGTAAGTACGTACTAGCTTTACATATACCTTATCCTTTTATCTATATGCGAGGAACATAAATATCTCGATTCGATATAAAAATAATAAACAAATAATTGTCTGTATAAAAAGACAGACGAAGAAAATCTTGTTATTTCTGTTAAATTTCTTTATTGCTGATATATCGAAGAAAGATATTTCTCTAATGTAGAAACTTCTCAGAATACGCCGCGTGGCTATCATTTGTATTCCTAATATCTAGTCATAACTTTGATTTAAAGTTCACAAAAGCTATTATTTTAATACATATTATTCCCACCTCCACCCCGAACAGTCATATGTTTTTCTCTTTTGTTTTGAATGTAATAGTCAAACTCTTAAATTTCTAAAATAAGGCAATGCAGCTAAGATAAGAAGTTGTTCTACAGAAATTTTGATGTTCTTCATCTTTCTAAGCAAATGGAAAGTGCAAAATACCAAAAATTATTTATATTAGTTTTGGGCACAACTGTCACTCCATGCATAGTAGCTTGGTAGTACATGCTCATTTGAGAAACTTTGAGAAATTACTGCAGAAAACTAATGCATCTTTCTTTTATGGGAAGCGTCAATGGTGTTCACTGATGATTCGGGAAGTGTCATCGTTATAGGGTTTGTGGAGAAAAACAAAAATGCTCTGATCGAAACGCCTTAGTGCGAAACATGTGTGCGTCAGCGACACTAACAATTGTTTGAAATATTTTTCGAATCGGTTAATAGCTTTGGCTCTGACCAGCGGCTCAAAATTTTGAAATTTCACCAACAAACATGAAATATTGGAGTGTCCGTCAAACATATCAGAATTAAACGGATCAAAATTCCTTAGTGCGGAAAAGGTTTTAATAACCGTCAACAACAAATGTAAAATATATAAATCCAATTCGTTAATTTATTCGGCTCTGACCACACTGGATTTTTCGACATTTTACATACAAACCATGTTGCAACAATACACTAGCGTTCACGCTACCTCTCAGCCAATCCAGCCATTCTGTCTTGCTCTACCCTGCTCACAGTGAACTTGGCTGCTGTTACTCTGTTCTTACCAACGTGGGACGGAGGAATGGAAGAGAGGATTTGAAGTTACCGCCGGAGCCGTGCTATTTTCGCTAGCTTGACTTTTATGACACTCTGCAGTATAACTTCCTGGTATAATAGCGAAGGCGATGGCAATTCCGAAATCTTCAAGTTCAAAAGTCTTCTCTTAGACAATCGTTCTGTTGTCCTATTTTTGAAATCGCGAAAGATTTGTGTGTCAGCCAGCTTCCTACATATGAAAATGTCATAAATTGTTGTTTCAATACGATACGTAAAATTCTTTTTTATATTGACAGCAAACAAGAACATAGTTTCTCATGTACTGCAGACGGCTTGGCTGGGAAAATCAAAAAGTTGTTTCAAAGAGCGTTTATTCCGACAGTTGCTCAGCAGCATGTGCGTTTCATGTTGCTTTCATATCACAAAAAGTACTTCAACACAAAGCCAAGCAGTGAAAGATATGGCTAAAATTTTTAGGCATGAAGCAAATACAACCCTTTTTGATATAGCTGCTTGCAAGTGCTCAGATACATAAATAAATGTATTTGACCTTCAGTGAATAAAGTCCCTGCCAACAAACAACTGTTCCTTTTGGATCAGATATCAACCAGGAAATGTTACATAGGTTCCGTTGATCTTATCAAAACGCAGAAGCTCGAAAAAGCAAGTCTAGAGAAAATTACAAGATTCTGTTCTTCCCATAAATTAGCAGGTTGTGCGGTTTTCCAATAGAACTGACGACGATGATCCAACGGAAAGAGAAACCGAATTAGTTTTTGACCAAGGAACATATGATTTGTATCGCCTCAGTACCATTAAAGCAACTCAATCCCCTTCTCAATCCCAGTTCATTTTGAAGAGGATAGACCCAGCAGAATGGCTGGAATGCCTGAAAGACAGCGTGAAGACAAGTGTATTATTGAGATACATTTCGCGTTTTTCAAGCAAAATATCGAAATTTCGAGCCTTTGGTCAGAACCGAATAAATTAACTATTTGAAATTATATGTTATACATTTGCTGTTGATGGTTATTAAAACCCTTTCCGCCCCGGGGCTTTTCGATCCGAGTAATTCTGGTATTTACGACGGACACACGAAAATATCATGTTTTTTGTAAAATTTCAAAACTTTGAGTCTCTGGTCAGAGCTAAAGATATTAACCGATTCGAAAAATATTTAACATAATTCTTAGCGGTACTCACTCACAACGTTTCCGCAGTAGGACATCTCTATCCGAATCATTCTGGTATTTTCGACGGACACTCGAATGTTTTATGCTTTTAGTGAAATTTCAAAACCATGAGCTTCTCGTGAGAGCCAAAGATATGAACCGATTCTAAAAATATTCACACAATTTTTAGTGACACTCATTTGCAACCTTTCGGCACGAGGGCGTTTTGATCACAGAATTACGGGTTTTTTTCGACCTACCATAGTATCGCAATTATTCGTAGCTGCGCTACTAGAATCTTACATTTTCTTTAGCTTAAACAGAATTTTCAAGGAATACGTGCTTTCCTTTTTTCGGATGAGTTTTTTGATTCTGAAAAGGTTATTTAAATACATAATATCAATTGTAATATAATTTATTTTTTCTGAAAACATACCGCAAATAAAGCAAAAAGTTTACCTCCCATTTTACGAGCACACCTTCAATTCCTTTCGTCTGCACAATCAACTATATTCGGCAATGAATGAAATACGGGTGTACACCATTCGACAATAAAATTTGGAAGATATGAATCCGTATATAGGTGTAAATACGACATGGATATGAAATCAAATAATATCCGAAAACCTGAAAATTTAATCGACCTTGAGCGGGATTCGAGCCCGCGTCTTCCTGATAGCGCCCGAGTATACTAATCATTATACCACCCAGAACGACCAAGTTTCAGACTAGTTTGAATATAATCATCACAGGATTCGTTTGTCGAAGCAACCGGCATTCATATAATACCAGACAGAAAAAATTCCAGACCGTGAAGAAATGCCTGAAAACAGACAAACCTGCACGCCCAGATAGCCATGTCGGTCCTGAACAAATGTTGTTTTGTCACATGCAGACTAGGCTCCTGTGGACGATTATACAGGATGATTGATTAGAGTTGTGGCCCCGATTTTGGGCAATACAGCGTTGAAACCGACGTGGCATAGAAGCAATGAGAGTCCGAATAGAGTATTGGGGTATCGTCGTTGATATGGTGTTGATCCGAGTCCAAAGTTCATCTTCATTTTGCGGGGGGGGGAAAGCATTCAACCGTCGTCCAATCGTCTCCTACAGATGCTTGTTGGGTGAGAGGTCGGTGCATTACGTTGGCCACAGAAACAATTGCACACCGGGTAAAGTATTCAGACTGATCCGAGCGGTATGCGGCCTGGGCATTATCCTGTTGAAAAGACAGCGTTTGGAATGCCCTGCTGATACGGTAGCACCTCGTCAACATTGCGGCATGTAGTAAATTTGGTCGGAATGCTTATCAGCGGTAAGCGGCTGTTGGCTCTGATAGCACCCTACACCACGAGTTCCTGTAACAGGGCCGTGTGGCGCCCCACTATGACAGAGGAATCCGCCAGTTTGCCACGTCGCATCCAGACTCTCCAACGGTGAACATCCGTGGTGAGACAGAACTGCGATTCGATATGATGAACTCATATAGGGAAGACAAAAAGAATACAGAGAAGCAACATATTTAATCGTTGTGCTCAGTATCTGTTCACCAGGATACAAAAATGAAACCCTTGTGCAGACGGAAACATCAGATTTAAATAGCAGTATTTCCCTCTCATATATTCTCGTGTAATTTTTACATCGAAATTAAAAACTTAAAAATTTGATGTATAACTTAGACATTTACATTTGCTAACGTTTATTGTTATTTCCTTCAAACAGAAAATATGAATAGTAAATCAGGGCAGCTTCACACTGCAAAGTTGATCATCAGGAGATGCTCTTATTGCTACTTACATGTATTTTTTTTATCGTAGGTTTAACGACCACCGTGAGCAACTCAATGGGCTATAAGCAGTCGCCCGTCCCTAATTTAGGGTCACTGGTTCCAGGGAAGCGAGAGAGCCAGTGCCGGAAGACAAACACAACATCAATGCCTCACCGGGATTCGAACCCGGACCCCGTTCGGACGAATGATCAGAGGCCATCGCTTAGACCACCGCGCCACCGGGGCAGCACATGTATTTCATCCGACGCTGTATATTCCTGTGGATGTACCAAGCTACTATGAGAAGGTAGTTACAAGTGATAGCTTTTATTACATATAAATATTTTTCACAGTTTTAACATGAAGCAATATTTGTAATATTAATTAAGTTTTATATTTTCAATTAATTTTTTAATATGTGCGATCATATTTCACTTTTTGACCATATAGCCTTCCATTGAAAAAAAAAGAAACGGCTTTGAATAAGGATTTTATATTAGGTCCGCGAATAACAAATATTTGTAATTTGAACAAACAAATCGAATCACAATATTTTTATGCCACATTTGCAAATACACATAGGGAAACACGAAGTCAGAGATAAAATGTCTTTAGACAGTGCATTGATATAAAGTGAGAAGCTAAAAGCGGGACCGGCGCACAAGCACTAGGCTGATGCGTTCTCATATTACTCAGCGGGGATGAGATTTTGGACAGCTCTAAATTTTGAAAAAATCAAGTCGCTATCATTCAAACACATAATATAGCCATACAGCATTTGGCTGCCACCAGTTTGACAAAAACACAAAAAATATGTTTTCATGATTCATTAGTTTCTGGGAAAATGATGCGATAGTTTCAGGAAGGTAGATTAGTGAGCATTCTGGAAGTCTTCGAAAAGGTTAAACCCAAGGTTATATGATTATTAATCACTTATGTTTCTGACCTAAAGAATGAAGCTCATTAAATAACTGAAGCCCGATTCCTTTGTAAAATTCCACAGTACATTGTAAAACAATCATGTGATTAGTTTAATAATATCACATGTATCGTAGGAGATATTCATAGCGTTTTTCGTTGTATGAGAATTGGATATATGTATTTATTTTGACAACCCAATATTCAAAATGTTGTGAGATTGTTTTCGAATCTTCTAGATATAATTTCCTTTGGTTGTGCAACGTTTATAACTTGTACACACAGCAGAAAAAGAGTTAGAAATAGTGTTGAGTAGGAAATTTACATGGGCATCCTCAGCGCAGAGTGGAGCAGACTGAATCCGAACGCAGGCCAAGAATAGACGGAAAGAAGGGTTTCGCAACAATGCATTTTAATCGAAGAACTTCGGTAAACATGGTGATCTGAGCGACTTTGATAGTGGACGCATTGTCGACGCAAGACCGATGGGTCATTCTATCGTCCGGCTGGAAAGAACTCCTGGGTTCCCGAGGATAACCGTATCATTATGAGAGACTGAGTACCGTCGTCCATGTTATATATTATCAACATATGGAATTTTTCAGGTAACCTATTTTTTTTGTGTGTGTACAAACGTCGAATCTTATTTGTATTTAGAAGTCTATATACTCTATTAAGTGTTCTATTCAAAAATTTCTTTCCATACTTGAATTTTACAGAGGTTATATAACTTTGTCAGCCACCCTTCCTGATATTAAATTTTATTCTTTTAACTCCCGCATTTTTACTTTATTCTCGATAGACAGGCATTGTGACATTTCTACGCTCGCGGTTTGTTCTCATTTCCAAAACAGATGAGCGGCATGTTTGGACAACATACTCCACAGTGTTAAACTGTCGAATTTAAGAACAGAAAAAAACTATTACCCTCAAAAGCCACGAGCACATGTACATGTATTTCATCCTGGCATGCATAACGGCGTCCTCTCAGCTGAATGTAAGAAGGAAATCTTTTCTGGCTTGGAGTCACAACATTTGTCCAATTAAATTGTTTACTTCCTTACTAGAAATCTGGCTTTAATTGCTGTAAAGAGTAGGGCTCACTATTCCCAAACACTCTTCAACAAACTGAAGATCATCGAATTTGAAATATGACGTTTCAGCCACTGATTTAATTCCGCAAAAGTAAAAGAAAATGACCTCAATCATTGCGTACCCATGGAAATCCAAAGAGATTATTATTCTGCAATAGTTATTATTGTAGTGGTCCCAGAGAGTGTGGTACATTGAGGCTACATCTCTCAAACGAAACATCTGTGAAAGTGTTAAACTTCCTGTGCAAATCTCTTCCTCGGTGCGTCCCTAAAAACAGACCCAAACTGTATTGGCATCAGAAGTTTCAAGATTTTCAATATTGGTTTACTTCTCATCTTCAGATCGTTCGCATCCTCATTTCATGTGTAAAATGATACTTGTTTGCCATTATTACAAAATGCTTCATTTATAATCAATAACAGTTTGAAGAACACCTTCCATATACCGCCTTTAACCATTTTGCTGCATCCCACATGAATATTTTAATATACTTTCAACTCCTGGATTACAAAACATCCCCATTTTTTGGTTTATAACTTAATTTTAAATTGTTAATTTGGTTTTAAAACGAATTTCTTAGTTTGATAGTGATTCGAAAAGCTGGGACGAAAGTATTCTCATATAGCGATCTTTAATTAAAAAAACACCTTGTAAAATTATTTGTATGTCTGCTTATATTTAAAATTATAGGATACATGTAAATTCTCTAAAGCCTTTTAATTCCCTGCAACGAATCGCATTAACACTGAAGTTATCACAATGTGAAAGAAATAGTATTACTATTTGTGCTATTTGCCGACTAGTTAGAGGTGGAGTGGAAAACGAAATCTTTATACTTACCTGTCTGCATGACCACAGAAGTTTTTTCAGAATTTAATTTACTGCTCTGTACCTAGATAAACAAATATTTAGTTTAGCATTCAGCAATTGTTCAGATTTGTACTTATTTGCGGATAGCTGATAAGTTTGTTTTCTTGTCTTTAAGAGGATTACTGCTTTCCGGTCATCCTTTTGGTTGTACAGTTTGATTTAACAGGTTGGCTCATGAACTAATGTGACGAGACCGTTTCGTGATAAACATACACAGTCAAAATAATTTAAGTAAGTTAGGCCTCCATCTGAAAGGAATGTGACCACAGAGCTGCGTGTTGTAAGACACATGAGCTACTCGGAATGCTATAGAAATTAACCAGCTGGTAGGTTGATTCAAAAGTTTGCTGTGCCAAATGAAAGGCTTCAACTTAAAATTTCTTGGAACGAAACGATAAACCTCTTGCACTCGTAGTACTCACAAAATTTATTTTTGGCATAAAAAACTAAAGGCTATCAACTTTTTTCCCGCTATGTGAAAAACATATAATGACTTTAAAATTTTATATTCTAAATTACGAATAGGGGGAGAAGAGTACTATTTTCGTTTTACTTGCTTTAGTTAGTACTTCAGATAACCTGAAAGTTAAATAGACTTGAAGCGGTATTTAACTGCAACATTATCTAACAAAAATCCCTTGATACGCAATGCCTTCCTATCCCATTTATGATGCAATTTTCTAGATTTTTGAAACATACTATCCAGTGTACGATCTACATTTCGAGCCCATTATTTAGAATTGTATATCTAGAAGTTTAGTATAATATGACGCAGAAACAATGCATTTTCGGAATGTCTTTAGGTTTAACAGACCTGAAAAGGAACGTCTCAGGTTAACGAAATGTCTTCAGGTTAACAGATCCGGAAAAGAAAAAACGAGCACTTCGGAATGTTTAAAGAATAACAGATCTGAAATGAAACGAAACGAGCATTTCAATTCCCAGTGGAAAAATTAAGCCAGCGCCTTAGGAAACGAAGGTACACATTTCAAGTTTATTTTTCCAGACGCGCTAAACATTAGGGAACATTGCAAAGGATTCTTAGTATTTCAAATTTCATGTGCCACTTGTATCATAGTTTCAACTCTTAGATATTATCTGTTATAATATTTCCTTTGAATTATGTGAGAAACATTACAGTGCTGTTCATTAGGTATAATCAACGTTGCAAATATTTCGACTGGTTTCTGTTTATAGGAAAACATAATATTTTTGGGGGAACTAAAACAAAGCTATCAAATGTTTCGAATCTTTGTATTTGAAAACCTACTGTACCGTTCATCAAATATAATTAAGGCTGCAAATGTTTCGACAGGTTGGTGTTTATAGCAGAAGATAATAGTTCTTTAGAAACAAAGGAGAAGAAGGAATAAGTTTCAAAAGCTAAGAAAAAATAATCTTTAATACCAATATCAATTAAAATGTCATTTACGTAGAAACAACAATAAAAGTGCGTTTATCATAGAAAAAATAATAAAAGTTGTTGGCTTACGAACAATGGTAAAAGTGTTATTATCGTACCAACAAGAGGGTAAATTAAATTTAGATATAAATTATTTTCAGCAAATGCTCCTTACCTAACTGAAACACACACAATACAAGGGACCTCATATGTTTTCAAATAAACATAGAATGATATGGAAGATTCACATCTTCATATACTTTTAAATCCCAAAACTCATTAAGCAAAGTGGATGTAGGAAAATAATTATTCCGTTAGTTGATAATAAAATTTTCTGCCGTATCGGTGGCGCAGTGCTTTAAGTGATTCGTACCAGATGGGTCCAGGTTCGAAGACAGTTGATGTATGCATATTGTATTGCTGTTGGGCTGTGTTATCGGTCTAAGAAATATGCAGTAAATACTAAATAATTTTCGAAGAAAATAGGTATATGCGATAGAAACGAATTTCATATTGTTCATAGCAGCGCGAAGGCTCTAAGAGATTAATGTGTGCCACATACAAATTTTAGTTTTTGTTGTAATCAATGGAGCACACTTTGTAAAATGTGACTCACACATATGTTTATCTGAGAAATTTGTTGGTGAAAATCTGTCCAGCGATAGCCTGTCCCGACTTAGGAACATGAGCTCTGAGTGTAAAATCCAAGATTATCATTCAGAAACGTGAAAAAAATTGCGTGTCGCGAAAGAAACAGGAGTTAGCAGCGAAAATTGAGAGGAAAATACAAGCTGAGCTTACAGTATATGAAATAATTTTCACTTTAATGGTACACGGAAATTTGAATGACAATAAAAATTTGAAACTATTTAAATTTTTTCAAATTTATCACATGATCAAAGGCTAACAAAAGCAAGCACCTTGAAATACGTCATGCAGCATTTGAAAGTAAATTGCTAACATATTCATGTACACCCTGTTTGCAATTTACTACTGAAAACTTAGACAAATTAAGATGTTTGATTGTTTTTTTAATACGTCAACTTGATATACAATGGAACATAGCACGCAGGCACTATAAATATCCGTTTATGTACGTAATAACGCATTACGCAAAGGGAAACTTTCGCTCTTTACGGAGAGCTTCCTCATTCAGTGTAACCTACACAATAAATATAACTAGAACGTTAGAAAAGGAATTCATATGAAATATTTTATTTGCGTCAATATAAGCAGACGCCGTGATGCAATGCCAATAGACGCGTTGCTTGAGGAAGTTGCGTGTGATGGATTTTTAGACGTTTATACTAAATGGGAGATTTAACGGTTGTAACATCAGTGTTGCACGCGTCTGAACCCGTCGGAATCTCATCAGCTTCTCTTGTCGCTGTGGCTCGCGGTCCTTCGTAGGAAGCTAGCTTACGTAGATCCATACAGATGAGCTTGGTCCCCAGGTTTGCCAGATCTCGGGCGAGAGCGTTAGTCAGTTTGTATTGTCAATATCTCACCGGTGCTCCCTCAATCTGATTTCAGAGCTCCGCTTGGTCATCGCGACATAAATTTCTTCCAGGAATCCTGGTATTCAATCGGAATTGCGTATACGCCTGCATGGTTGGTCAACTCTCTATCGCTATGTGTTGATGCAAGTAGAGACCAGATGTTTCTCGGAGATTTAATGCCGACATTGAGCTTATGTCTCTTTAGTGCATTCGTGATGCTGTAGGTCAGACTAGGGACTTATGGTATTGACCCTACAAACTTCCTATCCTCCATTTTTATGGCGGTAGCGCTTGCGTATCTCTCGTCGCCATTCTGGCACCATTGAAGATGATGTCTTCTGCATGTTTCGTATCGAATCCAGCTTTTGATGCAAATTCTCCAACGTTTTCCAACACTTCCTCTAGGTATCTGGGGTTGGATGTAAGATCAAATGCTCTATTAGCCCGGTGTCTGAAAACTGTACATTTGTGAGACTTTGGTCTTGCTGAAAAAGGCAGAACTGGGTTGTGCACGTGTGTGGGCTTATAAAATAATTTTGTGTCTGGTCCTCCCGTGGGAGAGCGCATAACCAGAACGTCTAGAACGGACAGCTTCCCCAACTTCTTGTTCTAATGTGAATTGTAAAGTGTTGTGTAAAGTATTTAGTCTGGTTATAAGCTTCTGCAATTGCTCCTCACCACTGCCCCAGATGAAAAAAACACCATCTACGTAATGTAGCGAAAGACTAGGATTTGATTCTACTGCACTAAACAATGATCCTTCGGCTGGCGGCAGCGTTGCTTCCGCTAGCAGTACTCAGAACGCTGAGTACATAGGCGCTCCTTGGTTCTGTAGATGGATTTTTGAATCGAACATAAAGAAATTGGAATTTATCACAAGATCAAGCGTACGACTAATTGCTGCTATCGTGGGCTCTTGGAAAAAAAGCCGAGATTTTGAGTGACTTTTTTATGTTGTCCGTTGCGTCTTTAACAGGAATTAATGGGTACAGACTCACAACATCGAAGTTCTCCATTGTATCGTTGGTGGCAAACTGCACGCCCTTTAATCTTTCAACAAAGTCATTCGACGACTTAAGCACACGATCGAATCTTGACGAAATGATGCTTGAGGAACTTGGTCATTGCCTTTTCCAGGTATGACGAGGGTGCACTTTAGCGATAATTGGCGTCACCGGAAACTCATGTTTAGGGCGTTTGACCCGCCCGAATAGCTGCAGGATGCGGGCTCCTAGCAGAGGCTTGGAAGCACTTTTCAGCTCAGTTGGGAGGTCGTGCATTTTCGTCGTTTGCCTGAGCATCGCAATCAATCTGTTCATGGGATTACGCATTTGCACCACGGACCCCGAGGTCTTGATGAATCCTCTGATTTTCTCTTTGTACTCATTGGTATCCAACACTGCTAGCTGGCTAGATCATTTGTTTAGTATCCAACACTGCTATCTGCTAGATCGTTTGCTAGGTTTATCGTTTTTTACGTTTGTTGGGATACTGTGGTACCAGGGCAAGATAGCTTGCTAGATTGGTCTGGTACCGGAGTATCATATCAAACGTGCCTTTTGTTTTGAACAGGTTTAAGAACGACACAAGCATTGTCTCCGCGCTCTCAGGACGATCTAGCCAGCTAGCAGTGTTGGCTACGAATGAGTACAACGAGAAACTCAAAGGATTCATCGATAGTCTCGGGGTCCGCTGTGCAAATACGTAATCCCATGAACAGATTGATTGCGAGGTTTAGACAAACGACGAAAATGCACGACCATCCAACCGAGTTGAAAAGCGATTCCAAGTCTATGCCAGGAGCCTGCATCCCACCGCAATTCGAGCTGATCGAATACCATAAACAAGGGTTTTCGGTGAGGCCAGTTTTCGCTAGAAGAAGTGTGCCCTCATCTAATCTGTAAAAGTCAATTACCAAGTTCTTCACACCATTTCTTGATCCTTCGGATCGTACGGTTAAGTCGTCGATGGACTTTGTTGAATGATTAAAGGACGTGCAGCTTGCCACCAGCGATGAAATGGGGAGTTTCGATGTTGTGAGTCTTTACTCATCAATTCCTGTTAGAGAAGTAACGGACAGCCTAAACAAGTAACTCGAAACCTCGGCTTTGTTCCAACAGCCCACGATTGCAGTAATTAGTCGTTCGCTTGATCTTGTGACAAATTCCAATTTCTTTATGTTCGATTCAAAACTTTATCTACAGACACAAAAAGCCCTTATGGGATCAGCGCTCTGAAGACTGGTAGAGGAAGCAATGCTGCAGCCAGTCAAAGGATCGTTGTTTAGGGCAGTCAAATCGAACCCTAGACTTCCGCTACGTTACGTAGATGATGCTTTTTCATATAGGAACATTGCAAGGAGCAATTGCAGACCTTCTATCCAGATTAAAATGCTTTACAAAGCAATTTATGATTCACATTAGAACGAGAAATTGGCGGAAGCTGCCCGTTTCTAGATGTTCTGGTTATGCGCTTTCCCACGGGAGGACTAGACACAAAAGTATTTTATAAGCTTACACACGTGCACAACTCAGTTCTACCTTTTTCAGACGTACCAAGGTCACACAAATGTACAGTTTTCAGACACCGGGCTAAGAGAGCATTTGATCTTACATCCAACCTTAGATACCTAGAGAAGGAGTAGGATAATTATCGAGAATTTGCATCAAAAGCGGATTTTGATGCGAAACATGTGGAAGACATCATCTTCAATGCTGCCAGAATGATGACGAATGAGGCGCAGGCGCAACCAGTGCAAGTGATGGAGGAAAGGAAGTTAGTAGGGTCAATCAAATATGTCTCTGCTGTGACCAACAACATTAAAATGCTCTAAAGAGACATAAGCTCAATGTCGGCATTAAATCTCTGAGAAACATCACGTCTCTGCTTCCATCAAACCCTAGCGAGAGAGAGTTGAAGCGCAATGCAGGGCTGTACGCAATTCCAAATGAATACCCTGATTCCTCGGGGAGAGTTTATGTCGGGATGACCAACCGGAGTTTCGAAATCAGACAGAGGAAGCACCGGCAAGATATTGGCGGTAAAAAGATCACTAGAGCTCGCGACCGAGATACGGCAAACTTCGGACCAACCCCATTTGTTCGGATCTGCGTACACTGGGTCCCTACGAAGGACCGCGAGCCACAGCAACAAGAGAAGCTATTGAGATTCTGAAGCGTTCAGGCTCGTGAAACACGGATGTTACAAAGGTGATGCCTCACGTTTGTTTCAAACTGATACAAATCCATCGCACGCAACTACATCGAGCAACGTGTCTATGAGCATTACATCACGCCGTCTGCTTATATTTACGCAATTGTAATTTTTCATATGCATTCATTTCCTAACGTTTTGGTTATATATTTATTTTCTAGTTTCCACTGCCTGAGGAGACTCTCCGTAGTGCGCGAAAGCTTGCCTTTATACAGTGCGTTATTAGGTATCATAAACGGATATATATAATGCCTGTGTACGTGTTTCATTGCATAATACAACTGCCATTCAGCTTTTAATGCACAATTTTCACTATCTATTTTGCTAAATTCAAAAAATCATCTTTGTAAGAAGCATGCAAAATACAATCTACAAAACAATTTAGTACATGCTCGGGGTTGAACAGCCTGTAGTGAGTCATGAAGAAGCGGAAGAAATACTTGGCAAGCATAATTCTTGCGCAGTGTGTAAATGCCTGTCTGAAGGTTTTACCTGAGCACTTGGGTTTCGCTTTCTACGTGACTTCACAGGCTCAGCGCGGAACTTTCGTTATACTTGTCAGTGACAGCTGTAGAGAAGGCGAGGGGTGAAATGCTTCCTCTGCTCCTTATCAATGAAGGTTTAATTAGGGATTAATAGGTGAATAAGGAAAATGAAGGTTTAATTAGGGATTAATAGGTGAATAAGGAAAATGAAGGTTTAATTAGGGATTAACGTTTGTGGTGATAATTGAGGAATGCAAGTAACTGCGTGACGTCCTAAATTCTACTTTGGGCAAGGGTAATAGGAACTAACCGGACACGTTCAAACACACTAGCAATAGTAGCTACACAGGCAATTTGAAAGATGAAATTTATTGAATAAAATAAGTGTAATACGATGGCTGTAATAAATAGACTGACGAGCCGCCATTTGCTCATCCCTTGTTTACTAGCTAAATAGCGTGTACTTTTAGAGCCAACACCTTGATATCCACAAAATAAATTACATTAACACATTGATGATTTCATTGCTAGTGCTACTTAGAGGTCTCTACCAAATTTTAAACCTTTTGCTAGGCAAGAGTTTTAAATTTCAGTAATGTCAGGGAATCATTTTAACAATGCACAGCTATCTAGGTCTTCAAAGAAGATGGAAATAGCTATTGTTCGGCGCCTTGGATTGCCAGATTTCTTCATCACCATGACAATGCAATTCCAATGTGCCAGAGATTAAAGAAGCGTCACGTATTGCCTTCGTAGATGGGACTACCTTACAACAGCTGACTTCATAGCGGCCTGACTTCATCTCTAGAATTTCCAAGCTTAAATTTGATGCAATCATAAAAAAATTGGACAAGAATCACATCTTCGGAAACGTCGCGTCGCCGCATACGTCAACACAATCGAATTCCAGAAGCGTGGCCTTCCACATATGCACTTACTTCTAATCAACAGTCCAGAAGACAACAACCATAGCCCAGAAGAACTCGACGACCTGGTATCAGCTGAACTTATCGAAAACGATTATCCAGAGTGGCAAGTATTGGTGCTGAAGTGGATGATTTGTAATCCGTGCGGAGAGCTGAATCCAGATGCGAGCTGCATGGTCAACAAGAACGGACCCTTTAAGTACCGATTCGACTTTCCGAAACCTTTCCAAGAAGTTACATCTCTAGCGGATGATGTGAAACTAAAGTACCGACGTGGCTACGACCGCACGTTGGACCAGCTCGACCCCGAATTTTCACATGAACATGCCGTGTACGGCAAGGATATCAATGGTCAACGAGTAACAAGAGATAACCGTCACGTGGTTCCTTACAACGTTTATCTGCTAAAGAGGTACAAGTGTCATATCAACGTAGAGTAAGTTGGAAGCATTCGTGCCGTAAAATTCGGCGCCTTAGATCAAGTACAAGTGCATCTATAAGGGCCATGATTGCGCATCAGTCAAGATCGTGGAAAACCAAAGAAGACTAATTTACAATGAAGCGGGCACCTATTTTGAAGGCCGATGCATCACTTCGCCGGAAGCATGTTGGAGATTATTCGGTAACGAGATCCAGAAGATGAAGACCCACGTCGTTCAACGTTTGGACATCCATCTGCCCATCCAATACCAAATCGGGAAGATCGACCATCCCCAAGAAGATTTGGCAGACATTGGACAGAATGGCTCAACGTTAGAAGCCTACTTTCGGCACAACCGATAGCTAAAACACCAAGAAAACTGTCGCTTCAGTGGAACTCCGCAAAAGGTTATGTACCACTACTATTGGCAGATGCCCCAACACTTCAAATGGGTCGACAAATCAAGTGAATGGGTCCAGAGAACACGCCATCTACGTGTCATTGACCGAATCCATAACTTAAATTTCGTCGCCCAGTCAGACCTATACCACTTACGACTACTGATGTAGGATGTCAAGAATGCAACAAGCTTAGAATATCTCCTAATTGTTGATTGCCTCTGATATGCGACATACAAGCAAGCTTGCCTGGCTCGAGGACTCGCCTACTACGATTAACAATGGATAGAAGGCCTACGAGAATCTGCCATCTCGAAGATGCCCAGACTCCCAGACTCCAAACACTTATAGATTATGTAACGTACCAGGAGATGTGACGTACCTGCCCGAAGGACGCACACGACATAAAGGCACATAGCCATCAGAACAAATGTCTGCGTAGCTCAGTTGGTAGAGCGACTTGTTCCGGAATAAGCGGCCTCGGGTTCGAATCCTGGCGCGGATAAAAATGACGGAGAAATTCACTTCGTTATAATGGCGCCCGAACTATCCGGATGACCCGACCGTTCAAAATCTCGCATTGGTGTGATGTTTTTTCCACACCGCGAGATAGGAAAAATAGGAGAATCCTTTCTCCAGCACTTCGAAAAAAAAAAAATAAGGGGGATATGATGTAACGTACCAGGAGATGTGACGTACCTGCCCGAAGGACGCACACGACATAAAGGCACATAGCAATCAGAACAAATGTCTGCGTAGCTCAGTTGGTAGAGCGACTTGTTCCGGAATAAGCGGCCTCTGGTTCGAATCCCGGCGTAGACCAAAAATGACGGAGAAATTCAATTCGTTATAATTAAGATAATACAACGTAGTATCTATTTCTATCAAACGCGTGGAATCATCTAACCAAAACATGTACATGAAAACACCATTTATTATGTCATACACAATTTGAATACTTACGTGCCATTCGTCCTGATAAAGCTAGGTCAATATCCAGCGAAACCATGGTCGGCTTGAAAAAATAAACATTTGTGACAACTACGTTGTATTATCTTAATCTATATGTAATCGTCACAAGTCTGTAGTCTTTGAGATTAAAAATGAGAACACTGTTCACACAGATTCTGATTCTTGTATCACCCGAAAACCCGAAGCTCCTATAGGAAATGTTCAAAGAAGACTGGCCAATGACTTTATCCGAGAAGCAGGACAAATTAGAGGCTCAGTCGAAGAAACGATTAAACGCGCTTATCGAATCATCGCCTACAAGTTGAACACCGAAACAACAGAAGGCAGAAATTTCCGCTATTGTATGCAACGATTTGCCATGGACAACATTGACGACTACGAGAACGAGCTCAACAAGACGTTCTAAACACCGATGAATCAGCTGCTCTAGGCAAACGCATGCACGTGCTTCTTAAAGGAAGGCAAATCGAAATTGTTGACACCATTTTACGAGCATTTGATGACGCGAAACCTGGACGCAGATGTTTCTTCATTGATGGACCTGGTGAAACCGGCAAGACCTTCGTCTGCAAGACACTGTATCACATCCTTCGTGGCCTAAATTACAACGTCAGGTTCATGGCCTTCACCGGTATTGCTTCGATTCTGTTCCCATGTGGACGAACTTCACACAAGACGTTTGGGCTCAAGGTGCTGATGACGTCAGAATCAATTTCAAGCATAAAACCTGGATCAACCCAAGCCGCAACATTCATCCAATTTGAAGTTTTCCTAATGTATGAAGCGCCTATGCAACCAAAATACGGACTACATAACATGGATCAGCTGTTGTGTGCCATAGCAAATCCGAATTTGCCGTTGGGAGGAAAGATTGTGTTCTTGGGAGGAGATTTCAGCCCTAAGCCAGCAGACATGAACTACTAGACTTACTGATGTAAAGAAGAAACCACTGGCGACAATTCAATTTCTTTTCGCTGAAAAAGAATAGGCGTGTCAGCCCACAAGAAAAACAATTCGCAAATGATCTTTTGAAGCTTGGTAATGGACAACTGCCAATGAATGCCATAGACAAAATTGAAATACCGGAAGACATCCTTTGTAACGGCAATCTCATCGATGAGGTCTTCGGAAATTGTCTCGCAAATGAAAACTATGAAGGAATGAAGGATAGAGACATTCTTGCGCCATTGAACAAACATGTCAGTAACATCAACGCCAAGATTATTGAGCAGCTGCCTGGAGAGTACAAAGTATATCATAGCTATGATTCGTTGAAGGACCATCCAGAAGGAGTGCTACTATTCACGCCGGAATTCCTCAACTCCATCGACATTGCCGATTTGCCACCGCATGATCTGAAGCTGAAAAAGAACACAATCATCATGCTGCTGCGGAACTTGGATGTCTCAGAAAGATTCTGCAATGGAATTAAGATGACCATAACCGAGCTCTGCAACAACATCATCAAGGCGAAGATCGTCAGTGGAGAACAATCTGGCCAAGAAGTACACATTCCGCGAACTACGTTTGACTCAAACAAATGCCAACTTGGATGTGCAATGCAACGACATCAGTTTCCGTTAAAACAAGCGTTCGCTATGACCGTGCACAAAGCCCAAAGTCAAACCTTTGAGTTCGTTGGTGTCGATCTCTGGATATCCGTCTTCATGCATGGAATGCTGTACGTTGCCTTTTCTAGAGTCAAGAGGCGAAACAGTTTGAAAGTGCTGCCACCACCAGAGAATGCATGTCACACCAGTAAATGAAAACTTTGAAGGAATTAAAGATGGAAAGAAGTGTTTCACACCATGGAAGTTCATCCGAATGTAACGCCTATGAACTTGAATATGAAGAAAGCTGTGGAAGTTAACCCGAGAAAATGGAGGATTTAAACATCTCAGCCAAATATCTACAAAATATATTTCGATGAAGAACCCCATGTTAACATTAATTGTTTTATGTTTTATGTACGGAAATAATAAAAACAATTTGAAAAAAATTCTTACGCTGAAACAAAAAAAAATTATCGTTCATTTTTGTTTTGATGTTTATTCTAAATTAATTTGCCTTTAATTCGTCTGTCATTATTAATATTGATGGTTTAGATTTAGCATTACAATACTTGAAGATAACATATCAAAATATAAATTTTTTGTATCTCATCTACCTTTTAACCGAGTGATGCTCGGTGTTCATGATATTTAATACAATACGAGTGAAGTATAATTAAAGAAACTGTGTACACCGTAACAAATAAGTAAATGTAAAATTGTAAAATATCCTTAGATGCATCATGTATTTTTTTTTTAAATTGACACTCCTGTGATAAAACGCAGTAACAAGTCACATTTATTTGATTTCTGAGAGTAGGACGAAACGTTCCTTCAAATTTCGTTTCATTTTTTCATTATTGATACATTTACATTGATTTGAAATTCTTATATTGCAAAATTCAAACAGCAGTTTATAAGAGCATAATATTTCCTGAATTGCGCCTGAAATCTTTTTTAAAATATGTGTTTCTAATTTGATATCATGTAATCCACTTACGTATGAATTTTGAATTAATGTTGGATTTTAGGTAAATATTTAATTGGGCCAGAAGTATCGTTTCATTTCACATTTTATAGAAATGCAGTAACAAGAAAAATTCGAGGTTTCCTTCATCAATTTCAAAATCTTCATTTCTTGAATAAGCATGGTACAGCAGCTTTGCCTTCTGAAATTTCATTTTTAATCCCCTTTTTTTCTGTTAGCATATTCCTGGACCATACTGTGCAGCTCTGATGGCGTAGTTGCAAGAATTCTCTCTATATATAGATATTTTTGTCACTATAGTTCGAACTCATATATACAACTGAAAAAAAACTGAGAAAGTAAGGAAGGCGGAAAGCTTTCTGAGATTTTAAAATTTTAAAATTGTGTTTGGAACATGAAAACCTGCACGTATGGCCAACGCAAGTGCACATTGCTCAGATTTGTAAGATTACTTCCTACACTTACAGACCGCTCAGAAAATACAGGTGACTTTGCTGAACACACTACAGGTGTCCCCTTATTTGATTAAGGGTGCCTCACCTTTTTATCGTTTCGGTTGGTTGTTTTTCAGAAAATAAACAAATAATTTCGTGTTTTTTTAATACAGTTAAAAGGGCTGTTGGTCATAAGCACTAAGGTCTGATGCACAAGAATCGAAAGTTCGTACTAGACCTTAAAATGCCGGTGAAACATTGCAGTTGACAGTTAAACATTAGTATTTAGTTTCTATTTGATCATAATTCCGATAACTGTAAATCATTGAATTTACAGTAAAGAGGTAAGTTGTGCCCAAACGTTTACAAATACAGTCATCGTCAAAAACACAGTTCTATCCAGAATGATGAAGCAACCGACAATAATGAAACTTTGTGGGTAGGTTTGACATCGTGAGACACGCAAATCATTCAAGTATCACGCTCAACCGCATAGGTGACGCAAGCAAGTCCGACTAGTAGCTCTGTACCTAACGGCAATGTAAGATCGTCCCGTTGCGCCTTTTTCCTATTCTGACTTGTGTTTATTGTATCCTTTGCAAGTGAAGAATGCCTCGGAGAAAGGTTCTGAATCACTTCGAGCAGTTGGAGGAAATCGAGATCGGCAGAATCATCGGGCTCCTGGAAGCGGGATGGTCTTGTCGCCGTATTGCGCACCATACCGGTCGTGCGGATATCACCATAGCACGATGTTGGCGGTAGTAGATAGAACAAGACGCACAGCAGCCACAGGAAGGGTCTGGGAGACCTAGACGAACTACGGAGAGAGAGGAACAACTGGATGTCCGACAAGCGCGAAGTGACCCAAAAGCCACGACTGTGGATATAGTGCGACCAGTGGTGCCCTCCATGCACCGTCCAATTAGTGCCAGCACCATTGGCAGCCGACTGCACGATGTCCGATTATACGCACGGAGACATTTACGACGACTGCCCTTAACATCATTGCATCGTCGCCAAAGACTGCAATGGTGTCGCGCCGGATTGTCATGAAGCCACTCAGAATGGCGGCGGCTGATCTTCAGTGACGGGTCCCGCTTTTGT
Source organism: Macrothele yani (assembly GCA_039090855.1). Lineage (NCBI taxonomy): Eukaryota > Metazoa > Arthropoda > Arachnida > Araneae > Macrothelidae > Macrothele > Macrothele yani. Next base: position 14,293,475 of record CM077018.1, read on the forward strand.
CTTAGAGGAGACGACTAACGGATCCGTGTGTGGAGGCGACGTGCTCAACGCAAAGACGAATCGTTTGTTGTCGAACGTCACACGTCCAGAATGCCTGGTGTCACGGAGTGGGGTGCAGTTGCGTACGATGTCAGAACACCTTTGGTGTTCATTACAGACACTTTGGCATCCCCACGTTACGTTAATGGGATCCTGACACCAGTGGACCTACCTTTTCTGAACGCTCAGTCCGGTGTAATTTTCCAAAAGGACAACACTCGTCCACATACTGATGTCTCGAGAGCTCGCCTTCAAGGCACTGACTTTCTGCCATGGCCATCCGCATTGCCAGACCTATCGCCGATGGAAAATGTGTGGTATGCTATTGGACGCGTTATCCGCACCCCATCCCGACCGCACAATCTTCAGGAACTATGTGATAAGATTCACGCTGAATGGTATGTCTTATCGCAGGACACCATTACGAACCTATACAACTCGATACCGAGACGTCTTGCATGCTGTGTGAGCAAACAAGGCGGCCTAACTTCGTAAAGAGAGACACTACAATTGGCGTGTAGTTTAATAAATATTGTCTGTATCAGGCTCAATTTTTAATCATTTATTGTTGGTGGTACCTTTACCTTCCGCCTAAATACCATTGCAAGCCTACTCGTCCTTTTGGGTGCAACTATTTTTTTGTCGCTGAGTGTATATCAAAAGAAATGACCATAGAGAAATTACGAGATAGTGACAGAAACGATAATTAATTGCCTTCTAATATGGATATTTGGTACCAACGGAATACTCAAAAGGAAGACAATGTTAGTCAAATATTTTTAATTTGAAAAACGTGTTACTGCCCAGATATATATTTACGATGAAAATGGATTTCCTGATTCCTAAAAAGAAATTTCAAAATTTGTATTGCTGTAAGAATAAGGCGTGCTTTATAAAATTTTTATCAGTGTCGGCTATTCTTAATGTCATTTGTATCAACTTACAAGTTGTGGGATTTGACGCAAGGTTTCCAAATATTTTTATTCAATCAATGTCTTGTCGGTAATTATTACCGCTAATCTAAAGGGAAACTAATTGAACATGTTCTTCAGTTTTATCGTGAGAAAATAAGTTATATATATAATTTAATTTACTGGTTTTTTTTTAGTGTAAATGCTCTTCGTGCCCGTTTTCAGCAGCATTTCTTTAGGCCTGTAATTTTGCCAAAGATAACGAGCTCAAAAGCAGCAGGATTTTAAGATACCACTTTTCTCCCAAAGCACAATTATTTTCTTCATCCTCTGTTGGATTGGTCTATTTGCATACAATTTTCACTTAAAGGAAAATAAATATGATCATGTATTTAATTTCAAGTTTTACATGAGCCACACGAAAGCATGCAATAAACACTACAAAGCAGGTATCTTCTATGCTGCAGAAAATTATAAAATTTATCGTTGAAAAATATGTGAAAAATGAGCAAATGTAAAAACATGCGAACGATAGGGATACGTACCTCTATCATTTAGGGCAATACGTTGAGTGTTGAACAGGAAGCTCCAGATTTCTTAATTCCCTTCATGAATAACGATGTTTGCTTTTGTAATCACTAAAAACAACCAGAATTAGGTTGACACATCAGATTCAATGAATTTGTGGCAGGGTCATTTCCAAAACACCGTACTTACGAGGTATAACATTTATTATGAAGTACGTCAGCATCCAATTGGACGGATAATAATGTAGTTTTCTGGAAAACCTAATTCCCGTGCATGCATCTCTGTCAATGGAATGGAGTCATGAATCATGTGTATTCAATATAGTCAGGGAAGCAATCCATTACCGAACTCTTAAAATGCGCAACTGGTTGCTGCTATTTTATTGTACTTTTAAAAACATGTTTACAAACAAATTCAATCGATGTTGCGTGATATCTTTCCTTTTTTAATTCACCTAGCATGAATATATGGCGAAAGTTTACTTAGCAACTGATGTCTTAACTCGTTTAATTAACAAATAATACAGTTACAATGAATTATTTATTACTACTAAGCTTTCGGTGTTAAGATAGAATAATAATAACAAAGTTTCGCACAATAAAATGTTTATTCTACACCCACAATAGTTTCACAGAGCGTTTGGCTCGGCTTATGTAAAGTTTTCTGGATTTTTAAAATTTCAGAATGTATGAAATCTCAATTCATCACAAATATCACACCAAGGCAGTTTAATCCTGTGTTCTTTAAATTAAAACGAAATCAAAATTTCACGATTTTGCGCACGCGTGGATCTCTCTCGAAATCACTTATTTGTTTTGTTCCTAATTTTCACGACGAATAGGGTATCATCATTGATGTAAATAGGACTTCCTTGAAAAGTTGTACATCCACATGTCGCTTTCGTTTAGATGTATCGATACCGAAAAAGGCACTCATGCCAAATTTAACAAATCTTGAAGTAATCGTACGTTTGAAAAGGCAAAATAATTTAATATTTTCATTTCAGCAAATCAGAACTTAAATACTTTAAAAGACGTTTAGACATTTACATTGGCATATAAGGAAATGATAATTTAGGTTTACAGTATTACCATCCATTCTTTATTTCGCAAAGTACAGTAAACATGCAAAGTAAGAAATCATATCAATGGTTCCTTGACTAGCCTAAAAACTGAGTGCTCACCTAACCTAAAAGTGCATTTGTTTGCCAACCATAAATTAAAATATCCAACACCTTCACTTGTCAGCCAGCTCATTCCGCTCATATATTCTTAGAAATGCAGAATTTAAAAATAGTATTTAATACTATTATATACATATCCAGTATATATATAAATATATACATATTAGCAAATTTCGTGTGCTTAAGATATCTTCTAATCACTTCGCACTAAGGTAGTCAGAATTATAAGAGGTCATGTGTTCTTCGCTTACAAAGCTTAGCAAAGAGCTATATGCTAGAAATTCCAGATGAAAACATCCAAGGGCATCACTATGTCACCTCCAGCCTGCATTGTTCCAACTTGATATGAAGGGTCCATGACTTGCTGAGATTGACGGCAGATCCGCAGTCAAACATCGGCTTTTACACAATTTCTGCACGCTCACGTCTGTAGACCTTCCAGAATGAGAGAATAAGGCTGTCATCGAATTTGCACCTCAGATTTGTTTCAAAATTTCAAATCTCTCAAGAGTTAATATGAAATTTATTTTCAAACGCATTAAAAAAATTAATTTTTACCGATCAAAAGACTATGTCAAAGGCATAAATTTTTGGGGAAGTTATCAGATGCCTTTAGATTTTGGACTCCGATATATAAGACAGACCCTCGGGGCGTTCAGTTTTCGTTAAAAACGCTAAATTTATTGATAAAACTGATTGGGCTGTTAAGACTTATATTTTAGAAATTGTCCTCATATAACTCGGATCTTCACGACTGGTCAACCACATATCATTGACTCTAGGGAGTGGAAAAACTCCCTAAATACCAATACGTCAAAGCGCTGAAGATGTCACAATGATTTAAATACTGTATTTACGTTCCTCATGTCCTTAGCTAAACGCTAATCGAAGGTACAGTAGATTTTGATAATAAAATACGTATTTGTGAATAAACTTTTTGATTTGATCTAAGGCAGTGTTTCTCAAAGTGTGTTCCGTGGAACCCCGAGGTTCCGCGACGGTTCTCCAGGAGTTCCACTAGCAATTCGTAAAACAGCTCCGAAATTTTCCACAAAATCTGTGAATTTCATATTTTTTCCGATGGCAGCCTTAACTAACCAATTTCACACAGCCAATAAAAAACAGTTCAAAAAAATAATACACGTTCTGGAAGGTGTGATCGAGGTAAAACTGTCCAATTTGCGAAAAGAAGAAAGTACGATCAGAGCTATATTACTTTCGGATTTTTGAACGCTGATGATAATCCGCAGTGTGTCATATGCAGCAAAGTTTTTCATAATAGCTCAATGGCCTCTGCTAAACTTCGGCGCCATTTAGGGAGTACAAATCTAGAGCTCAAAGATAAAAATGTTGATATTTTTTTACGCAAGCATGATGAACTTTTAAAAGTGAAAAAGTTGTTTTTCATGCAGCACATACATTGGATGAAAAAGCTACTGAGGTTTCTGTTTCAGTAATTTATTAAATAGCCCAAGCAAGTGAACCTTATACAATGACTGAGAATCTTATCGAGCCATGTACTATTGACATGGTTCAGTGCATGCTTGGTGAAAAATCGGCCAAAGAAATAGCGAAAATTCCGTTATCAAGCGATACAGTGTCTCCCCGAGTGAAGGAAATAGCACAGCCCCGGAGGCGCAGTGGTCAAATGGATGACTTCTGATCATTTTTCCAAGAGGGGTCTGGGTTCGCATCTCTGTGATAAATATAAAACAAGCAATGGCTCAAAAATACAAAACAACCAATGTGGCTGAAATTACCCAGATTCTGGAAGCTTTCCGTGATTCAATGATGCACTATTTTCCTGATGAGCAATACGAAAAATTAAAAGTCAATTATGGATTAAAAATCCATTTGTTATTAATGAAAAAGCTCCATGCTTTTCATCTGATGGATATGAAAAATTTATTGATCTGATGACATCAGATTTCTCAGTGAAATCCCTTTATAAAACAGTGCCAGTGGCAGAAGTTCAGTGCAGTTTTAAAGGATTATTATCGCAAAAAGCTGTGTTAGTATACTTACCATTTGCGACAACCTGTCTTTATGAAACGGGCTTTTCTGTGTACGCCTGAACAAACACTAAGCACCACGATTAGCTGGATGCAAAGCCAGGGTATGAGATTACAACTTTCTTCGATAGAACCAAATTTTAAAGAACTATGTGGCAATAAAAATCAAAGCCATTCATCACATTAATATTTTTCATTAATGATTACTAGCATCATTGGCATAATAAATTTTATTGGCTCCACATTACCTCTTTGCAAGTATTATCTTTTTTTTTTTGACTAATTGCTTATTTTTTTTTCCTTTAATTTTTATTTCAAATCAGTGATACATAATTGGCATATAAGTATATTAATTTTTAATGATATTTATAAAAGAGTTCCATTGCTAGACATTGTAGAAAAAAGAGTTCCATAGGATAAAAAGTTTGAGAACCACTGATCTAAGACATTTTGGATCTGGCACCCCTTTCACTGGTGACTGTATGAAATTCTTTTGAGAGGGAAATGTCACTGGAATTTAAGTCATGTAACCAGACGTTTGTTTGAAGAAATTGTGAGGTACCCTGAATACGAGGAGAGTGATATTTCTGTACCCTTATTTTAAAAATGCTTTCGTTATCGACTCAAATACACATGTATAAAGTCCATTCAAAGTCGGAATTTTAAAATTTGACTGTTATTCAATTGTTTTGAAATTAAAAACATACAGTTGATTATATAATTCTGTTTACAGATACTGCACTGCAAATTTTAAGGGCATTTAGCGATCTTACAAAATATTTATTGTACCGAAAGTTTATCTCTGGCTATTAACGTTTCAGACCACATCACGCGCATTTAACGATCTTATTAAACATTTATTGCACGAAAAGTACATTGTTGGCTATTAGCCATTTAAACCACGTCATGTACTACGAAGTGTAATACATACTTCACAAATTCAGAGAAATCTGTAGTTACTAATAAACGGAATCATGTGTTGAAATCTCTGCGATTTAATAGGATGAGTAATTGAAGCTGCAATAATGTCATGATAAATAAAACATCAACAATTGGAAAAATTTCAAATTATCTTCACTGTCATGAAATATATGTATAATAAAAAATGGAAACTATTCGGTGCCGTACACATGCACTCGGAACTATATTTCACGGGAGAGACGACGACTTCGAATAAATATTTTTTTGAAGTAGTTAATTATGTTTCTATGCATTATAGTTATTTCTGATTTCCAGCAGCTCATTTTGGATTAATATCACTGGCTTTATATACTGACGAGAACTCTCACTTTTAAAACCCTTAAAATTGTAAATGCGAAGTAAATTCGCCAGTTATTTCTGCAACACTTAGAGTGCTTTTTAGAAAATTGTGCGCTTTTCTACTTCTTTTTAAAGGACGTCGAACCTTGTTTCTACAATTTATTTAACATGCCCATTCAGTGAATAAATTACTCATAATATCCAAAATAACCTTCATCTTTTAACATTATATTTAGTATTCTTCAGCCTGTCATGAGTAGAATCATTCGCTGATTCTCAGGAAAAATTTCTTTACATTGCATTTTCTGAGAGGATGCGGTTTTGTTTACTCAAGGCCAACAAGAAGAATTAACAATTCTGTTCAGTAAGAACATTCCATTTACAGTCGCTTCGGTGCATGCTTGGATGTAGATGAAAGGCAAAGCAGAAGTACCTTTGTGCATAGAAAAAGAAGGTGTGAAGCTTTGCACTTAGGCTTAGAAAAAAATTCGATAAAATGAGACAACAAATCGGCTGTCGGTTGTTTTTAAGCGGGTCCTTTCTATTCATCACATATATAAAAATAATAAAATAAAAAAATTAAGTACTTCGGAATTTTAAAGCATTGAAAAAGTTCTTGGTACTTTTTGAAAAGCAATATTTTTATTCAGTTAACACACCGCCAGAGAAATGAAATTCTGATCACACCACTACAAAACAGTTATCAGCGGTAATTCATTTCAGCAAAACAGACTAGCTTGCTGTGTACTTGTAGTATTAGACATTTTGCATATTAAATGAAACGTTGATGAAACTTTCCTCAGACTGGAGCCAGTCTCTCTGTCATCCTGGCGTGCTTTTGAATTTTATCCACCCATCTCCCACAAGGTCTTTTATGGGTCTTTTCCTGTCCTTTGTTAACCAGTCTGAAATTTCGATTGTCCGTCACTGGTCCGTTCTTGTAATATGTCCAGCGTATTGCCATTTCAGGGCTATTAGTCTGATAATAATGTCTTCCGCCCTTGTCATTTTCCAGATTCACGTATGCCACCTATCTTTCCTGGTTACACCAATCATACATCTTTATGTTTCTTTCAGTCGTTTGCAGCCTTTGTATTTCTTTTTTACGCTTTTTTTTTTGTTTAATTGGAGGTTTAACGACCACCGTGAGCAACTCAATGGGCTATAAGCAGTCGCCCGTCCCTAATTTAGGGTCAATGGTTCCAGGGAAGGGAGAGAGCCAGTGCCGTAAGACAAACACAACATCCACGCCCGACGGGATTCGAACCCGTACCCCTTACGGACGAATGATCAGAGGCCAGCGCCATAGACCACTGCGCCACCGGGGCGGCTTTTTACGCTTTCCAACCGTAGGTTGAAAAAGCGTATATGCTCCAGCTTTGTCCGTCTGCCATCCGCACGAGAACTCGCGTAAAAATGGTTCGAATTCAATGAAATTTTAGTATGTAGTAGGGGACCACCTGGGGACGAACCCTATTGAAAATGGACAAAGGGGGTCAAAGGTCACGACATAGGAGCGGGATCCATTCCGTTGCACTTATGCGTCATAACTTGCGTAAAAATGGTTCGATTTCGATGAAATTTAGTATATGGTAGGGACCACCTCCGCACTAACCATATTAAAAATAGAAGCAAGGGGGTCCAAGGTCACGACATAGGACCGGGATCCATTCCATTGCCCTTATAGTTCATAACTTGCGTAAAAAATGGTTCGATTTCGATGAAATTTTAGTATGTGGTAGGCGACCACCGTGGAATGAACTCTTTTAAAATGAACGAAATGGTGTCAAAGGTCAGGACATGGGAGTGGGATCCATTCCAATGCCGTTAAGCGTCATAACCTGCGCAAAAATGTTTCGATTTCGATGAAATTTTAGCATGTGGTAGGGCACCACCTAGGGTCAAATGTTATTGAAAATAGTCGAAATGGGGTCATAAAGATCAGGACATAGGAGCGGGATCCATTCCATTGCCCTTATGCGTCATAACTAACGTAAAAATGTTTCGATTGCGATAAAATCTATCATGTTGTTACAGAGGTACACTGAACCGGTTCTGTTGAATATCATCGAAATGGGTTTGAAGGTCAGGACACAGGAGCCAGATTTATTCCACTGCCATTATCCTCAGTACTTGAGTAATGATTTCTGGCATGTTGGAAAGCGTATCATAATCAATTCATAGCATGATTTTACTAACTTGTTTCGTTAAGCTCCATGTGCGAAATTCTCAAATGTGCCTGTGACAAAGATCGAGCACATATCCTTCTGTTCTGGAGCCGAAAGCTTTCCCAATTAAATTAGCCGCCCCGGTGGCGCAGTAGGCTAAGCGATGGCCTCTGATCATTCGTCCGAAAGGGGTCCGGGTTCGAATCCCGGTGATGCATGGATGTTGTGTTTGTCTTACGGCACTGGCTCTCCCTTCCCTGGAACCAGTGACCGTAAATTAGGGACGGGCGACTGTTTATAGCCCATTGAGTTGCTCACGGTAGTCGTTAAACCACAAAAAAAATTAAATTACGCAGAGAGAAAGTATCGCTACAAATTACAAATTTGCCATCTGGATATGAGGTTTATCTCTCTAGTAAATCACACAGGTTTCTACTCTTTGGGTAAGAACTGGAAGGATGCATTGATCAGAAAACTTTCTTTTAAGACATAATGTTATTGGGCTCTTCTTGAAAACTGTATTATTTCTTCCAAAAGCACTACAACCAAGTTTTATGAGCAGATAAAATTCTTCATCAATGTGACCCTCACTTGATATCTGTTGCCAAAGGCAACCGTAGATATAGGTTACCTCGAAATTTTCCTATCAATCAATAAATCTTAATTTTTTGTAAAAACGTTGCACATCAGTTTGGTTTTCTGAAAGTTTACTTTTCATTTTACTTCTTTTCTCTTGTCAGCAAGTTCTGGTATCATAGTCTGCAGCTGTGAAGGAGTAATTGCATAAATGACTACGTTATCAGCAAAGGGAAGATGAGTTAAGTAATCTCCATTAATATGGATCACGTTGTTTTTCCACCTCAGTATTTGAAAGATATTTTGAAAAGTAGCATTGAAAGGTTTGAGAGATATGGTGTTACCTCTGCTCACTCCGTTTCCAATTTTTATTTGTGCTGTGTTCTCAAATAATCGAACCATTCCCTTTGCATTTTTATAGATCTTTTTATTATATGCATCTTCAATGCCGCATGGTTTTAAAGACATTGTCCCTGCTTATTGTTTCGCTAAAGCAAAGTGCTTTACATAATCAATAAAAGCCATACATAATAGGAGTTCATATTACCTGGCTTTTACAATTGGTACTTTCAGTACTTGGATACGATCCATTGTGCTGTGGGCTCTCCTGTTTTCTTGGTATAGGCAACACTGGACGAGATGGAAAACATCTCGCCCAGTGTTGCCTGCACGAGATGTTTTCCACTTTATCCACATTTCTGCTGTTTATAATTTGAAATGTCATTTGTCTAGCCTTTCCGGAACACTTGTCCTGCGAATCAGTTCCTTTTCTCCCTCCCATGCGTGAGAGTTGGTTTGACCATAGTCCTAAGATCTTCATGAGGATTAATCCGCTAATTATTAAATAAAACATACCGCATTTTCTGCATGATCGAAACACATTTACATACGTTATCACCCAGAACGGCGACCATATGGATTTCCTTCTCCTATGTATTGACTTTTGGAGTAATGTTTAACATTTTCAATTGCGATCGTCCCCTAGCAGCATATTTTAATTACGTGGAAGTCACAACTTCTTTTACCGGCGGCGGAAAAAATTCGAAGATATATAAGACACTTCAATCTACTGTTCGAAAACATAAACAATATGTTTACTTTGAAGATAATGGAAAATTTTGAACTGCAGAAATTAATAGAGCTTTTTTTTGTAGACGTACCCGTTTGTGATTCAAAATCGACCCTTTCTCAGAGCGGAATCATTACTAGTTACAGGAAGTTAAATAATTACGTTTCCGATACTTTTTTATATATTGGCGAGTTCGTGTAGTAATTTATGCTTTTAAAGTATTTCATTATCCAGTCCTCATGCCTTTCTGGTACGCTATAATTTGCCATATAAACACTCTTTATGTGTACAAAGGTTAACGTAGAGTACAGTAAAAACTAAAGAAAAAATTAACGTGCGCGATATTCCGTGTTCTCCTATCTAACGTACTGCTGCTGATATTTTATATTTTAAAGTCAGCCTTTGGGGAAAATGGAGTAATAGGGTGGCCTTTCCTGGGTCACAGAATTCGGTTTGGTTAAAACCCATTCATCAATTAAGAAATGACATGGGACTTGCTTTGGGTTACCACGAAGAGGAAATAATAAAAAAACACTATACACGCTCTAGCCGATTTTCGACCATTTTCTACAAGGCATCACCACTCGCTGAAACCGCTTTAAGAACATGTTCACACGCTCAGAAGCACTTTCGGGTCGACAAATGGAAGGGCGTCAGCACGCCCATGGCTCCCAGTGGGTTAAAGAAGCATTTGAAGCACTTCAAGTGATTCGTGATTTCGTACAAGACGATGAACATTTGCAGAAGTGCTTGTCGTGGCTATTGACTAAAGAAAATATATTTAAAAAAATATTGAACAGCATTTGAAGCAGTCTACCACAAAATGTAAATCTTTTGTAAAAATTGCGGAGCTATTTTTAACATTTTTCGTAAAAAAAAAAAAGCAAACTTGTGAAAATATATTATTCTTTATATTTGAATTATAGACTCAGGATACATTTTATGTATGTGCGGAATTTAAGATTTTATTTTTTAGTTGATCGTCGAATTTCTCATGCTTGTTGCAACTCGTACATAGGCATAGCAAAAAGCACTTTTAATAACTTTCTGATAAGTATCCAATACGTACCTTTGTTCACAAGGTTTCAAGTAAAATAACATTTTCTTCAACAGGTGAACACAGCTAGTATTTTTCTGTACCGTAATTTTAATCCTACGATATACGTATATACAGAGCCAGGCCTTATCTTCAAAGATTAAAGCACCCCATAGAAAAAAATATCGATGTGCTCCGTTGGGATATCTGAAGTCTCAGTATCCCTCTCCCCCAAAGTCAAGGGGTACAGAGATTTATTCACAGAAACAACTGTGAAACCCTTTCAGCTATTTACCAATTCGAACGGCTTCGCATTTGGTATACCACATTTTGGTAACTCTATTATTGCTCAGCAAAAATTCTCCTTTTATATGTGACTACAGGTTTACTTGTAATTTCTTTCTCCCTGAGAACGTTTCTGTTTCAAAACAAATCAATTCTTACTATTGCTTTATGAATATTATTTTATAGACAAATTACTGCAAAATTTTAACGCCGCCCCGGTGGCGCAGTGGTCTAAGGCGTTGGCCTCTGATCATTCGTCGGAAGGGGTCCGGGTTCGAATCCCGTTGAGGCATGGATGTTGTGTTTGTCTTACGGCACTGGCTCTCCCTTCCCTGGAACCAGTGACTCTAAATTAGGGACGGACGACTGCTTATAGCCCATTGAGTTGCTCACGGTGGTCGTTAAATCTCAAAAAAAAAAAAAAAAAAAAAAAAAAAATTAACACAAACAAGAGGGACAAAGCACGTCGGAAGATTGAATTTCTCAGTAGATTAAATGTTCGTGTTGCCAGCGATATTCGTATAACAGTAGGCCTCTGTCATACATAACATGCTAGGCAACTTGTTCAATAACCACCTTTGACACAATGATGAAGAGCACTTACACATTTAATCAGATTAATAGACGGTATTTACAAGTTTAAAACATATGATAGGTAAAAACACGACATCTTTTGATCACACTAGTGATTTTCATCAGGTCGCCCACCCAATGGCACCTGAGTACAACGATATAGGGATTGGGTAACACAGAACAATGATTAGAGCGCATGCTCACGAAGGTTGTTGTGAACACAGAGAGGGAGAGACAGAGAAGTCACTGCATTGCGAAAAAAAAAAAGTCAATATGATATTACACAAGTATTAATGATTCCACTGTTATTATTATTTATTTACACAATGTTCCTCAATTTTAGTCCATGCACGTAGGAGGATAGAGTGCGTATCGTCATTACAGCAAATACCTCTAAAATGGTAGATATGTAAGCTTTCTCCAAAGTGGGTTATAATTTTGGTGCTGTGTGTAATGAGCATTTTAACTTCATCCATTAATGATCTATGTGTGCCGCAAGCTGCCAGTCGAGCTAGGGCTGTCAAATGTGAGATTGTTCAGACATCACGTAAGTGTTCGAGCAAACGGGTTTTTTTATTATGACTCTCTTTGCAGAAAGCTAATATGTCCATCATTATAGAGGTATTTGTTCTAATGACGATATGCCCTGTCTCCTCTCACGTGCATCGACTAATCTACTAGAACATTGTGTAAATAATAACAATTGTGGTGGAATCATTATTACTTGTGGAACATCATATCGACTCTTTTCTTTCGCAATGCAGTGATTTTTCTCTCTCTCTCTCTCTCTCTCTCTCTCTCTGTCTCTCTCTGTGTTCACAACAACCTTCGAGAGCATGCGCTCTAATCATTTTTCAGTGTAACAAATCAATATATATGTTACGTGTCGTTGTACTCTGACGCCATTAGGTGTGCGACCTGATGAAGATCACTAGTGTGATCGAAAGATGTCGTGGTTTTACCTATTATATGTTTTAAACTTGTAAATACCGTCTTTTAATCTGAATAAATGCGTAAGTGCTCTTCATCATTTTGTCAAAGGTGGTTATTGAACAAGTTGCCTATCATGTTATGTATGACAGAGGTGTACCCACATACGAATATCGCTTGCAACACGAAAAATTCTTCTACTGTTACTCGGATCCCGCGGAAATATGGTACTGTAACATTTAATTAGTTTCTTTCCAGTATACATATATGGCTTTCACTTTGGTACGATGGGTACGGCAGCGGCATTTTTAAATTACGACGCAAGATAAGAACTGAGATGATGCACCTTGCCTTCTTGAAGAACTGTAAACAATTACAGGTTATACCTAAGTTATTAACGCTGACAAGATTTGTTGTTTCTAAGCAAGAGTTATGTGTATTGAATCCGTCAGAGACCAAGATACTAAATACAGCAATACGTTTACAACGAACCTACATAGATTACATTGCACGTAGAGCTTACTCAATACATGCACAGTTCACAAGAACATATCATTATATTACTGTCGATCACTCATTGATTATTTTGCATGCTATTATAAAGAGTGAAACTGAATTACAGAACAACCGTCATGTGGCTAAACTCCGTAGCCTTGTGGCTTCAAAAATCCAATCTCGACCCATTTGTTTTGAAAGATCTAACCAACCTAATGGATATGAGCCCAGAATGTATGTTAACTTAAGCTATACCGAACTTTCGGATGTTCAGAAGAACGCTCTGGAACGGGGGTTTAAGATTTGTTATCCGAATACTGGACCGAACCTTTTTCAACTTGTGCCACAGACTGAAAACATCATCCGTACATTGCCTGCAAAATACCAGGACGACGCAAGAACTACATTTTTCAAGTCGATTCGACATAAGTCCGCTTAGAGCCAACGAGATTCACACCATGGAGGTACCACGACGTTAAATCAAAATCAAGCCTACAATGAGGAGAGGCATCAACTATGTCAATTACAAAACAAATCACTAACTTGGCTATCATATGCGACGATAAATCGAATAGGATAGTAATTCCGGACCGTGATGCATACCACCTAAAGATGCAAGAAACTGTAGAAACAATTCCGCATAAAATTTTGAGATTTGATCCTGTCGCAGCAACCGTTGCATCCGTCGCAATGTTGAAGAAACACGGCCACTTACCTAAAGAAATCTCCGACAATATGAACCCTCCTAACGTCCCTAGAGTCTCCAAATTCTTCGAGTAGATTAGGCTTCACGAACAAAATCCCCCCCTTGGTTTCTTGGTATGCATCTCCCATCCGTCCACTTGAAAAAGCCTGTGCAAAATTTCTCTCCCCAATTCTAAATCACTCTCAGTTTTTAATTAACAGCCCCCTAGAAGATGTTAATCTTAAATTGTTAAGCTCTAGAGGTAAGCCGTTTATAATGGACTCCTTTGATGTCGTGTCTCTATACCCCAGGCACACAACATTATTTATCAGAAATTAGATACTCATAACCCACCTATCCCACCTTTGGCAATATAGGCTGTCCTTTCAGCTTTAAAACTCGTTGCATCTAGGTCATATTTTAAACACAACGACGGTATCTTCCAGCAGAAAGGAGGCGCCAGCAGAAAGAAGGTCCGCCCCTCTCGGCGATTCTTGCCGAGGTTGTCATGCAAACTCTTGAGAATGAGATACTTGGCATATGCTCGCTTAAGCCCCTTCTCTACATCCGTTATGTGGATGACATTCTTGTCTTTTGGCCACATCCGCATTCCTATCTGTGGCATTTTCTTAGTATGCTAAACTCCAATTATCCCTCCATAAATCTCACTTTGGAATTGGAAAATAACTCGAAGCTCCCGTTCTGAGACTTACTCATAAAACGGGATCCACAAAACTTTACTTTAAAATACTTTGTGTAGCGTAAACCCACATCCCACCCAATTATACCAGGTAGCGTAGGCAAGCCAACCATCAAGTTGGCTTCCCTACGCTACCTGGTACGACAGGTATTTACGAATTCGTAATCTGTACGCCTGTAATGCATCGAACTTAAACGAATCTAGGCCATTGCTAGCGAATTTGGGTACCCGAACGACCTGGTACACACTATCCTCCTCAGGCTTCGACGAATTGCGTTTACCACAATAGAGCGAACATGCACTATTACCACGTACGTGGGATCCATGAGCTATTTTTCCAACTGCACCAGTGCTTTAAAACATACATGTGCCAGGTTTAATTTAAACTTTGGTTTACAAACACGAAATTTATACACGCTAATTAAACGCAACAGGGATTCATTTCAAACCAAACACCGGTATGGCGTCTACCTCATCACTTGGAGATCTTTAAAACGTAATGAAACATGTCAAGTGTATATAGGCTCAACTTTACGCAATTTAAAAACCCGTTTGCTTGAACACTTACGCGATATCTGAACAAGCTCACATTTGACAGACCTAGCTCGACTGCTTGCTAGGAGCACACATGGACCGTTTTGCGATGAAGTTAGAATCCTCATTACACACAGCACCAAAAGTAGAACCCATTTTGCAGAAAGCTTATATATCCGCCATTATAGAGGTATTTACTGTAATGGCGATATAACCTCTATCCTACCACGTGCATGGACTAATCTACTAGATCATTGTGTAAATAATGACAATTATAGTGGGATCGTTAATATCTGTGCAACATCATAGTGACACTTTTCTTTCGCAATGCAGGGATTTCTCTCTCTCTCTCTCTTTCTCTCTCTCTCTCTGTATTCACAACAACCTTCGTGAGCATGCGCTTAATAACTTTTCGGTGTAATCAAACCCCTATATATATTGCGTGCAGTTGTACTCTAATGCCATTGGATGGACGACCTGATGAATATCACTAGTGTGACCGAAAATCTCGTTTTACTTATCATATGTTTTAAACTTGTAAATACCGTCTTTTAATCTGATTAAATGTGTAACTGCTATTCATCATTTTGTCAAAGGTGGTTATTGAACATATTGCCTATCGTGTTATGTATGACTGAGGTCTACTCCCATATGAATAAGTTTTTTAAAACTTATGACGCATGCATGGGCGTTGTGTCAGGATATTACCCTTTTTTCTTAAGAATATATTGTAGGAGGGATATTCTTGATAATATGCATTTCTACAGTATGCGACCTTGAAACTCTGCTTTCAATAGAATCGAGATTTGACGTCACAATCAACAGTAATTCGGTAGGAAGTCTGTAACAGAATTCAGAGGTACTGAATGATAATCAATAGAAAAAATATGAACGAAAAACCCACACGCCGTTGTAAATAAAGCATAGAATTATTAATATGAATTACTATCTGCTTTTAACAGTGAGAAGTTTCAAAAAATTTAAATTAAGTTAATAATAAATAAATGAAAACACAAAGAAATATTCACAGGTGTTTCAGCCTATTGCATTTGTATGTACTGTGTTATATCAAAATTTTACTACGTCCTTCTTACGTTCCGTTAGTCTTACACTTCTTGTAAAATATGATGCAGTTTATATTTTATAACTTTATATAAGTTTTAAGGATATATTTAGATTTTGACGATCTATTTCACTCATATTGTACTGATACGGTACTTTTTACTGGATACGATTTTTGAACTTACGGAATTCCATACTCACATGAAACAAAGCACACTACGGAAAGTAAAATTCAAAAAAGGTTGACTAATATATTGAATAAAATGTATTTATATAAAATAAAGCGTTAAACCTTTAGGTTTACGATGTCATTCCATTTAATGAATGTCCCATTAGGCTTAGTTGGTTTCTAAATTGTGTCATTAAGGTGGTTCCAACTAAAATCTCTGCCTTATGTTTCCAAAGGAAAAACTTCTTTACATATTTTCTTCGCAATTAGTGCATTCCCAAGGATGGAAATATGCACATCGATAAAACTAACTTTAAGTTAAGAGTATGGGTTACTTATTACTTTCTAAAAAATAATCATAACTAAGCAATACAACTTTTTGACGTCATCAGTGTACATGTTGCGCCGTCTATTAACAGGTCTGAACATTACTTAAAAGAAAATAATTGATTTTTAATATAATTATGGTTATGTTTTATTAAGTATCCCATGATATAACATAAAGTTAGTTTTATCGATGGACAAATTTTCATCCTTGGGAATACATTATTGCTAAAAAATAAGTAAAGAAATTTTACTATTGAAAATATAGTGTACAGATTTTAGGTGGAACCACCTTATGTTACAGTAATTCACAGATACAGATATAATTTTGGTGCTCAGTAATTGTGGAATCGTCTGAAACGTTGAATAACCAATGAACATGTTCTTTTTTCAACTTTAGTAATAAATTATACTATTTTAGAGAAAATACGATTGCATTCTACGCACATATGACCAAAGAAAGTGGAAGAATTGGATTCTACTCACACATGACCAGATGGATTTTTTTTATATTCGTGCTTCTGTTAAGCAATCCGTTGGAATTCCGCATTACAGCACGTGTTTCATATCCCTCAGATCCCCGAATTTCAATATTTCTTAGGGATTCATTTTTTTTCGTGTGTTAGTCTGATGTGGATCTTCTAAGACGCATTGGATGTTTTCCTAAATTTTGGTAATTTTTTTACATCGAATTTTGATCGATATCTTTTTGCACATTAAAATCAGCTACTGTGAGGTGAATGGTGGACAAGAAAGAACACACGACAGTCAGAAACCCTAGAGCTGCGCAAAACATAATATCAACAAACAGAGCAAAAGAGGCCGTTACCCTATAGAATATCGACTTAATTCATGTAGTGAGTCTCGAAGCAATACGAATCCATCCGAAATGTCTTCTTTTACAAATGGACAGAAACTCTGCATATTTAAATGCGGCCAATAATCAGTATGTGAAAAAGACTTAGGGTTTACGAACGTTGCTGGCCATCAACCTAAAGTCATACGATAGTTTTCTTTGTACTGCTACTTTGCCTTCTTTTCAATGGTTTTTTTAAAAAAGTGTTCGTTGAACGATGCGATGGCTAAATTGTAGTTTTCCTCCCGTTTGTTGAAATCTCTGCAACCAAGAAACCGTGGGAAGTGTTTTGCATTTCCATAAACATGATATTCGGTAAATGCATGTTGCAATATTTGTACGAAAGAAATAGGAAAATTTCGGACTGATTCATTTGCTTTTCTTTCTGCTTTGTTATTTGTTTGGGGTTCAACGTCCACAGTGAGCAGCTCTACCTGAAACGTTCCAAAGGGCGGTAGATAGACATAGACTGTTCCAAAGTACCGTTATTGCAAGACGTGTATATACATTGAGTGGCCACTTTATTATGACCATCCCCTTAGTACTTCGTTATGCCACCGTTTTCCTTTAATACTGCGTCGATTCTTCGTGACATGGACTCCACGAGATGTTGATAATTGGTTTGTGGGATCTGAGACCATGCTTCATGTATAGAACTTTCCAGGAGTGTGAGATTGAAGGGTTGTGGATCCAGCTGTCTGATGGCTCGTTCAACTTCACACCACAAATTCTCAATGGGGTTGAGATCTCGAGATTGTGGGGGCCACCTAAGCAAAGTAAATTCACCGGCATGTTCCTGAAACCAATCCTGTACAATACGAGTAATATGGCAGGACGCATTATCTTGTTGAACGTAGCCATCGCCAATGGGATGAATCATTGACATGACAGGATGAACTTGGTCCGCAAGGATGTTTAGATATGATGTGCCAGTCAGACGTTGATCAACACGAATTAAAGGGCCCAAAGCATGCCAGGAAACACACCGCAAACCATAACGTTGCCTC
Source organism: Macrothele yani (assembly GCA_039090855.1). Taxonomy (NCBI): domain Eukaryota; kingdom Metazoa; phylum Arthropoda; class Arachnida; order Araneae; family Macrothelidae; genus Macrothele; species Macrothele yani. The sequence continues at coordinate 14,311,877 of CM077018.1, forward strand.
CACGAGCTTGAAGATTGTAGCAATGCATTTGGGGTCCATGCTTTCGTGCTATTTCTGCCAAATTTTCACTCGGCCAACTGATAGGTACAACTGAAAACGTGATTCATTGGACCACATAATTTCTTTCCAATCATCGACTGTCCAAACCTGGTACTCCAATGCGAACTGGTGACGTTTTCTCTTGTTAACTTCAGACAGCAAATTTGTTTGAACAGGCCTTCGGCTGCCATATCCCATCCGACCCAGTGTAGGGCGAACAGTGCGTGCAGAGATCATTTGAGGTGATCCTTGATTAAGATGGTCTGTAAGTTGCTGCACTGTTGCTCATTCTGTTGTCTGTTACTAGTCTGGACACTCTCCGTTCCGCCCGAGCAGTTACTAGTCGCTGACGACCACATATTGCACGTAGAAACCCAGTTTTTTGACTGAAAGTCCAATCTTTAAACACTTTAACAACAGCTGCTCTTGAATACTTCACGAATGCAGCGGTTTCGGTGATACTTGCTCCATGGCTCCGAGCTCCTACAATCATCCCACGCTGAAAGTCCGTGAAATCGCATTTTTAATTTTTTACCCGCCTCGTCACCCAAAAATCACTTCAACTACTGTTGCAAGCACTAGGCTTTCCCTTTTCATACTAGCCTTGTCCTCTGGCGGCAACAACGTGCAACCATAGCTCATTTATTAAAAACTGTCAGGTAGTCGTAACAAAGTGGCCATTCAGTGTATAAACTTGCGTGATGCAACTTAGGAGGACAGATGTATTCGAAAAAATGAAGAGGCATATCACACTTTTCAATGATACAGCTATAATGACCATATATTTCAACAAAACAATGGTAATCTCTTCGAAGAAATTTCGCCTGAGGTACAAATAGGCGAATGTTGACAGTTCTGCAAGAAAATATTTAATTCAATTTTTTTTTCTAAAGCTATGTTTCCTGTACACCTGATAGGATAACTGGTACGAAATATACTGTAGAATTGTATTCATTTTACAAAAGTATACTATTGGAAGAGACATGTTTTGATATAAGAATTAAAATTTCGAGTGAATTGAGATAAGCAGAAATTGGGGGAATTAAAAAATTTCAATTCAGGTTGATTCCGCTTTAATTGCCTTAAGTTGAGTTTAATATAGCTACAGTGTTACAGCGGCACGTTGTGCATATTCTGTATATTTACAAGCTCAACTGATGGTCCTCGTATAACAGAAACTCTCCAAACGTATTAGCTTAGAAATACACATTAACCTAATTTAAAAAAAAAACATATTTTTCATAGCGATCCTGTAACTAAGCGTTAGACGACCGCTTAGTGTCATTGCAATATGACTGAAAGACAGACTAGATTTCAATTCCGTTCATTTACTTAATGTTCACAACGTCTGTAAATATTACCTTACTAAAAGCTACACATGCCCCCTTTCGTTCATTGGACGTGCAACTTGCCTCCATGTGCTTCGAAACCTCCCTGCAGATGAACGTAACGGTAGTTTACGCAGCGTAAACGCAAAATGCATAGTCAGGTGCCTAACCCTGTGATTTAGGTAACTGTTTTAAGACTGCTCAAATCGTTAGTGGTGTTGATCCCAAACGGGAAAACAAGATATATTGGAGCTCAATAAATGCCTTCTTGTATGGTCCTCTCTGGCTGGAACTACGATTTTGAAAACAGCAGAGCTGATAGCTGATTAGTTTTCCAAATGGTGCGATATCCCGGGTCTTTACATAATGAGTAAAAACATAAACTATATTGCTTTACTAAGGCATAATTGTGACGCCAGGATAACCGCCTAGGAACATGATGGCTGTCGTCTTAGACAGCTTGCACCGAGAAACAAAACTTTCTGCCTCCTGCAATTTACCGAAGCATTCAATGACGGCATTTTTCGTCCCATAAATATGCGAATTATGCTTAGTGATTTCTAGAGGATTAGAAGGCCCAGTAGTATGCCTATAGAGAAACCACTGATTTCTGAAAAATAATTCTTATATTTCGTGTGCAGTGGTGTCAGGAAAACCGTGATTTGATGGCATGTCTAAGAAAAAGTCAAGTGGTGCTGTGAGAAGCGGCATTCATGGTTTTCTAATGACAGTAGGGAGAGAAATCTGTCGGGGATCCATGACGAAATAAGCACTCTTTTCGTGAAAAAATTACTCAAACTTCTGGAGGTGGTGTCATGTTGTTGGGCACGTTCTGTTAATATGGTCCTGCTTTCGTGATGTTCCTGGAAGGTCTGGTGACCTCCAAGGAATACCTAACCATTGTGTCCGATGAATTCCATTTTGCAATATTAAAGCTGTTTCGAGGACGACAATGCGCCACTCGAGATGTGTTCAGCAGTGATTCAGCAAGAATTACAGTAATTTCCATCACTTTCCTCGTCCACCAAAAGGCCCTGATTTGTATCCCACTGAGAATGAATATGACGTGTTGCAAAAAAGTTTCGGAATCAAATATACCCTTGCGTAAAATTTTAACAATTTAACGGAATCCCTGGGAACCTCAGGTATGTTCGAAACTTAGATGCACAACACTGTGTGGTATCAATGCCAAGCCGCATACGTTGTCTAATTTGCTTTGCTAAAGGAAGTCCAACCACAGCATTGAATACACGTTTCTAATTCAGTGGCCGGTATGTTTACATATTTACGTATTTTAAGCTCTAGATGGATGCTTGAATTCCATTTTATAATGCTCACTTTGGACGTTCTTTGACACGGACGAATAAATTTAGATTTATAACTTATGCTATAAAATAGCGGTAATTAAAAAGGTTAATCACTCTGTCGAATTGTTATGCATTGCAATCCTACTTTAAATCCAAATATTTAACATAAATACTTTGCTTTATAGTATTGTTTTGAAATCAGTCATAACTCTATTTCGTGGTTATTTCATTTGTGACTTTGGAAGATGAAATATTTTTCTTATTCTCAGAGTGTCATACAAATATGACGTTTTTATATAATTTATTCTAAGTGTCTGTATGTTGGATTTATGAAACTTCTCATTCTGTGATCAAATAAAGAAACCCAGTGTATATTATTTTTTGACGTTACTGTACTTTGCTAGACTTTTTTTTTTTTTTTGATTGGAGGTTTAACGACCACCGTGAGCAACTAAATGGGCTATAAGCAGTCGCCCGTCCCTAATTTAGGGTCACTGGCTCCAGGGAAGGGAGAGAGCCAGTGCCGTAAGACAAACACAACATCCATGCCTCACCGGGATTGGAACCCGGACCCCGTTCGGACGAATGATCAGAGGCCATCGCTTAGATCACTGCGCCACCGGGGCGGCATTTGCTAGACTTCACGTGACTGTTCGAAAGTTCCCAGTGTAAAACTACAGGTCAACTGTGTGTGTTTAAGTTTGTGGTGAGATTGTTCTCATAGAAAATTACCAAACTTTCTGCAATCTATATATACAGTAGAGCCGCAATTTAAGCCAGGGTTACGTTCCCGATAGACTGCGTAAAGCCGAAACCGCGTATATTCAAAACCAATAATAAAACTACTTACAATAAATCACTTCACACGTTTTTTTCGTTATATATGTACAGTATAATCCGCTTACATATATCTATTACAGTATAATGTGTATTTTACAAATAATAATATATACGCACTTCTGCAATGGTTACAGTTAAAATATGAGATAGCATGATGCAATGCTTATGAATACCTACCTAATCGTTGCATTTACTACGTAGCACCATTGCGGGGTCGTCAATGCTGTGGTCCGAAGCTAATGCTTTAGATGCTGTAGTTGGAGAATCTTCGCAGGGCAATGCGTAGCCAGTAAAATTAATGTTTTCCTGGAAAAACGTCGTTATCGGCAACTGTTGCCGCTGCGTCTTTAGCTGTTGAAAAATCTCATAATTCGGCATTAAAGAGTCCGAAATACTTCGATGTAGTTTAAGGCTATGTTTCATAGAGATATCGTAATTAGAAATTAAATCTTTCAAGAGTTTTGCTGCTTGGAAAATTTCGGTAAACTTGTGGAGATTACCACTGGCTGTTTTATCTTGTTCGTCAGCGTCGTCATCATCATCTTCGCCGGAGGACGTTTTCATAAGTTCTTCTAATTTTCATTTGTCAACGGTTCTTGATTTCCATCAATCAAATCTGTTATTTCATCCTCCAGAACATCGACGAAGTCTTTACCCTCAATTTGCTTGGTAATCTGAGTAATATGTTTCGCTTCCTCGTTGAGGGTAGGAAAACATTTAAAATCATACCACAAGAACCGCCAGCACGCATTGATTCATATATGCAAGAATTCATCTGTCTACCTGTGCGATAAAACACCATACCATAAGTTGCAAATTAAAATCACTGTATTTACAATTTAAAAGTAGGCTAAAAAGCTGACTAGCGCTTTCGGGGATACCGTTGTCCCCATCTCCGGGTCCAAAGCGCCGCAGGGACACGATAGAGGCAGTCATTATATAAAGATAAAAATACCCCTACACGTACACCACGTCACCAACATTTTAGTGATGCTAACATTTAAACAGAAAAAGGCGTACATGTTATTAACAGCTGATATTACACTAAATATAAGAAATTGCAAATGACACTAGGCAAGAAGTGCAGATTAGCCATTGGACAAAGTCTCTGTCGGGGCAAACAATCTAAGCCAAGGTCCCGGTACATAAGCGGGCAAGTCCAAATTACAATATCTGTCACCATAAGCAAGAATATACAGGCTTTCGGAAAGGAAAACAGTGCTTTGATTGAGATTTGTTTTCAGAATTTTCACATTTTCCCAATCTAGTGAGTAAGCGTCCTGTGTGACAGCTAACGTAACGGCAATATGAGTAGTGCCAACTCGAAGCGTGTACTGGTGTTCTCTCAGGAGGGTATTTGATCACCTGAGAATAAAACCTATATAACAATTCTCAGTAACATTCGGGTCTTCATGGGTAAGAGGGATGCAGTATACCCCATGTTTCCTGAGGGTAGGAGTTCTGTCCCGGTCATTCCGGACCATATCAAAGATATTTCTGGTGCATAATCCAAAAGAGATGTCATGTCGCTGACAGATTTTTCTGAGTGTGGAGACTATAGGAGGGAGGTAATCTACTTTACCTACAAATCTAGTTGTCCGAATTTCCCTAGACAAAATGGTGAAGTTCAGTCTAGTAGATCTTCCTAACAGCTTCTAAAAAAGTCTGTGCTGGCTTCTGAGTCTGTGCTGGCTTCTTATTTGAGACCCCTCACTTTGAAATCTAATGTGTCAATAAAAATTTCCATACAGGCCTTGGAACGTACTAAAGGCTTTGACCTACCACAAACTGGATTTATTATGATGTGGGGTCGCTTTTCCCGAATGTACCACTAGACACGGTACATTCTATCATTGCTGACAGATTGCAAGAAGACTCTATCTCATATTTAGAACATGCTATTCGCACAGCTCTGAAATTAGTAGCCAAAAGATCATATTTTAAATATGAGGACATAATCTATCAACAGAGAGAGGGTGCACCCATGGGTTCCCCACTCTCTTCGGTGCTGGCAGAAATACTTTTGCAGTTTCTAGAAGACAAGGTCTTGCGTGATTATCCGTTTCAACCCTCATTAATCCTTAGGTATATTGACGATATGCTGGTCTTCTGGCCACGTTCAATTCACCAACTTAATGATCTCATTTCTTGCTTATCATCACAGTATCCTACAATAAAATTCACCGAAGAAATTGAAAAAAATGGGAAGTTACCCTTCCTTGATTTCTTGTTATGCAGAAACCTAAATACTCAACAGATCAATAACTCTGTTTACAGAAAACCCACTTTCACCCCCTGTATAGTACCGTTCAACTCATCTCACCCCCAGAACATAAATCTGCAGCTTTTCGCTTCTTGATTAAACGTGCTTATACACATTTTACATCAGGCAAAGCAAGACGTGAAGAACTTTCCAGAATCTTCTCTTTGGCTCGCAAATTCGGTTACCCGGAACAATTTTTTCAGAAGCTGTTAAGAAGATCTACTAGACTGAACTTCACCACTTTGTCCAGGTAAATTCGGACAACTAGATTTGTAGGTAAAGTAGATTACCTCCCTCCTATAGTCTCCACACTCAGAAAAATTTGTCAACGACATGACATCTCTTTTGGATTATGCACCAGAAATATCTTTGACATGGTCAGGAATGACCGGGACAGAACTCCTACCCTCAGGAAACATATGGTATACTGCATCCCTCTTACCCATGAAGACCCGAATGTTACTGAGAATTGTTACATAGGTTCTACTCTCAGGTGCTTAAATACCCACCTGAGAGAACACCAGTACACTTTTCGAGTTGGCACTACTCATACTGCCTTTACGTTAGCTGTCACACAGGGCGGTTACTCACCAGATTGGGAAAATCTGAAAATTCTGAAAACAAATCTCAATCAAAGTACTGTTTTCCTTTCCGAAAGCCTACATATTCTTGCTTATGGTGACAGATGTTGTAATTTGGATATGCCCGCATATGTACTGGGACCTTGGCGTAGATTGGTTGCCAGACAGAGACTTTGTCCAATGGCTAATCTGGACTTCTTGCCTGGTGTCATTTGTAATTTCTCATATTTAGTGTAATATCAGCTGTTAATAACATGTACGCCGTTTTCTGTTTAAAAGTTGGCATCACTAAAATGTTGGTGACGTGGTATACGGGGGGGGGGGGGTTATCTGTATATAATGACTGCCTCTATCGCGTTCCTGTGGTGCTTTGGACCAGTAGATGGGGACAACGGCATCTCCGAAAGCGCTAGTCAGTTTTTTAACCTACTTTCAAAATTGTAAATAAAGTGATTATAATTTGCCACCTATGGTATGGTGTTTTATCGCACAGGTAGACAGCTGAATTCTTGCATATATCACTTCTAGTGCGAAATTGTTTTCTGGTTATATACGCGTTGATTCATTTATTCGTAGATCGATTTCCCGTCTAATATGGATGACCGCGTATAATTGAATCAGCGCAATATAAGTCCGAGCAAAATGCAGCAAAAATAATTTGTTCTTTTTTAAAACGCTGTTAAAGAAAACTATTTAATGAATATATTACTGTAATCTGTAATAAATGTCTCTCTGAGGAGAGAGAGTATTTTAAACTGCAACACATGCTTCACTGAAGAAGAAATAGACAAAAATGTATTACAGGAAGCATTGGATAGTAAATGATATATTTTGCAAGGCGAAATAATGACCTTTTTGGCACGTCTTTTGTAAAAAATAATCGTGCTTATGTTACCGGTTTGTCCGTCCGTCTGGCTGTACCCACGATATCTCTGCAACTATTTGTCCGATTTGAAAAATAATTTTTGCAATGGGAAGCTTGAAATGCCGCCCCGGTGGTGCCGTGGTCTAAGCGATGGCCTCTGATCAATCGTCCTAAAAAGGACCGGGTTCGAATCCCGGTGAGGCATGGATGTTGTGTTTGTCTTACAGTGCTGGCTCCCTGCCTTCCCTGGAACCAGTGACCCTTAATTAGGGACGTGCGACATCTCATAGCCTATTGCGTTGCTCACAATGGCCGTTAAACCTCCAAGAAAAAAAGAAAAACGAAGTTTGAAATATGTGAATGATGATCCTTCATTTGGTTTTTTTTTTACGATGTACAATTTCACCGCTGACGGCGTAAAGGCAGATGATGTCGAATTCAAGAATACATTTATTCCACATATTTGCTTCTAAACATCCCATTGAAAAACTTCTTTTATCTTTCGATTTCGTTTATGTAGAAGAGTATTTTAGATATAGATAATTTTTCAAATTACGCATAGATTTTTCGCTAGGGGGCGTAAAACAAAACGATATTTTCCCTCCATAACTGTTCTTCTAAAACTCCGATTGGAAAAAACATTTCTTCAGCGGATACACCTCCTGATGGTAAATCTTTTGCATATTATTCCAAATTTTTGGTAAAGAATACTTTGGCCACCAAGGGGCGTAAGTGTTAATTTTTGGTTCTCATGTATTTGCCATAAAATCTGAGCTTCTAAACTATCGATTGAAAAAAGTCCTTCGTGGACTGACGCGACTCACATCGATATACCTTTCCGGAATATTTTCTTCTTAAATTATACCACAGTTTCTCCGCCAGGGGGCGTATATTTATATCTTATTTTTGTCAATATCTTTACTTCTAAGAGTCGGATTTGAAAAATTCCTTCTTTGTTGGATAGTGTTTCCCGTGTTACATGTTTTCCATATAATTTCAAAATTTTCAAATAATTCATGGACTTTCCGCTAGGGGGCGTAGAGGTAAATTGCGTTTCCCCCTATATCTCTGCTTCTAAATCTCCGATTTGGAAAAAGTTTTTCTGCACCGGATTCAGCTCCTGATAGGAAATCGTTTGCTCATAATTTCTAATTTTTGTAAAAAAAAAATGGTTTGGCCACAAGGGGGAGTAAACCTTAGTTTCCGCTTTTGATGTATTTGCAGCAAAATATGAGCTTCTAAATTCCCGATTGAAAAAAATGTCGTTTGTAGACCGATACTACTCATGTGGACAAACCTTTTGGAAACATTTTCTTCTTCAAATAATGCATGGTTTCTACGCCAGGGAGCGTAGATGTATATCTTATTTTTGTCAATATCTCTGTTTTTAGGAGTCCGATTTTAAAATTGTTTCTTTGGTGGATAGTGTTTCCAGAGTGACAAGTTTTTCATATAATTTCAAAATTTTCAAGTAATTCATAGACATTCCGCTAGGGGGCGTAAAGGGAAATTGCCTTCCCCTATATCTCTGCTTCTAAATCTCCGATTTAAAAAATCATTTCTGCACCGGATACAGCTCCTAATAGGAAATCCTTTGCACATAATTTTTAATTTTGTAAACAGTGGTTTGGCCACCAGTTGGCGTAAGACTGAATTTTCGCTTCTGATGTATTTGCAGCAAAATCGAAGCTTCTAAAATCTCGATTGACAAAAAAGTCGTTGTTCACCGATACTATTCATGTCGACAAACCTGTTAGGAACATTTTCTTCTTGAAATAATGCATGGTTTCTACGCCTGTGGGCATAGATGTATATCTTATTTTGGTCAATATCTTTTCTTCTAAGAGTCCGATTTGAAAAATTCCTTCTTGGTTGGATAGTGTTTCCGATGCGAAATGTTTTCCCAATAAATTCAAAATTTTCAAGTAAATCATAGGATTTCTGCTAGGGGGCACAAAGGTAAATTGCGTTTCCTGCGTTATTTCTGCTCCTAAAACTCCGATTTGAAAAATTCTACCTATATCGCATACAAGACCTGATGGAAAATATTTTTCACAAATTTTTTTATGTTTGGTAAAGAATGGTTTGGCCACCAGGAAGCATAAGTGTTAGATTCTGCTTCTGATTTATTTGTAGCAAAATCTAGGCTCCTGAAAACTCGACTAAATTATTCTTTCTTCGACCGATACCGCTCATATGGAAAAACCTTTGAAGAATACTTTCTTCCTAAAATAATGCATGGTTTACCCACCATGGTACGTAAAGTCACATCTTGTTTTTGTCGATGTATCTGTTTCTAGGAGTCCGACTTGAAAATTTATTTCTGCGTTGGAGAGGGTTTCCGGTGCGAAATGTTTCTCATATAAATTAATATTTTTCTTAACGCACAAGTCTGCAACCAGATGGCGTAAGATCACGATTCCGTTTACAGCAATATCTGAGGGATTAATAACCCGATTGAAAAACTTCTTTCTCCCGTCAGATACTATTGTTTTCCATATAGGTTCCATTGACTTTGAATAGCTTTGATAAATTTAATTTGCGTCAGAACGGATTCAAAAGACGTGATAATTACACCCGAAAATTCGCTGTCATCTCTCTTGTTTTATTTTTTAAATGCTTCTTCCATTATTAGTCCCATACTCTATGTGTAGTTCTTTGAACACACTATTAGCCCCATTCTTTTTGTGCAATTCATTCATTCGCTTTGGAGACGTTTGGTTTCAATCCTCTCACGTTAAAGCGTGAGAAAGCCACTTCTCATCAAGATTGCCCTTTTTTCAGACATTTTAGATACTTCCCAAGAAGGTTTCACATATTTATTTCTAAGTTTTTTTGCGATGCTAACTAATTATTACCCATTTCTGTCCTACATCATCTTGATGCTTAATTGATTTTCATTATTTACCTGACAGATATACAGTTATGTAATTTTGAGAGTTTCTTGCTCGATATTCAGCAACCAATTGTTACATAATATGACATTTTCATTTCCGCCGTATTCTTTTCATTAATGTTCGAACTTTTTTTTCAGGTTTTCGCCGAAAATAATTTCTCATTTCGTTGATACTAATGTCACTTTTGAAAAAACGTTGACTGCAACATACACTGACAGAAAAAAAATCCCAACACCACGAAAAAATAGTTGTAGAGGAATGAAACGGCGGCAATACATTTGTATAGGTAACATATTTAATCGATTAAGGTTTCAAGATCACAGCTTATTGTGAGCGCGAGAAGAGCCATTTTAAATGTGAAATGCTGGTACATTAATAACCGGTGTAACCGCCAGAATGTTGAATGCAAGCACGCAAACGTTCATGCATTGTGCCGTAGTGGTGCTGGTTGTCAGTTTGTGGGATGAAGTTCCATGCCTGTTGCACTTGGTCAGTCAATACAGGGACGGTTAATGCTCGTTGGGGGTGACGCTGGAGTTGTCGTCCAATTATGTCCCATACGTGCTTGATTGGAGAAAGAGCTGGTGATCCAGCAGGCCACTGCAACTTGTAGACACTCTGTGGAGCATGTTGGGTTACAACAGCGGTATGCGGCCGAGCGTTATCCTGTTGGAAAACACCCCCTGGAATGCTGTTAATGAATGGCAGCACAACAGGGTGAATCACCAGACCGACGTACAACTGTGCCGCCAGGGTGCGTGGGATAACCACGAGAGTGCTCCTGCTGTCATAAGAATTTGCTCCCCAGACCAGGTGTAGGTCCAGTGTGTCTCAGCCGCAGACAGGTTGGCTGCAGGCGCTCACCTGGCCTCCTTTTAACCAACACACGGCTATCACTGGCACCCCGGCAGAACCGGCTTTCATCAGAAAACACAACAGATCTCGACTCCGTCCTCCATGAGCACTAGCTTGACACCACTGACGTCGCAAACGGCGGTGGTTTGGAGTAAGTGGAATGCACGCTACAGAGTGTCTGGCTCGGAGCTGTCCGTCAAGTAACCGATTTGTAACAGTTCGTTGTGTCACTGTGGTGGCAACTGCAGTTCGAATTGCTGCCGCAGACGCAGTACGATGCGCCACGGCCATACGCCGTATACAACGATCTTCCCTCTCAGTATTGCCACGTGGCCGGCCGGAACCCGGTCTTCTTGAGGCAGTACCTTCCCTTGACCACCGCTGCCAACAATCATGCACAGTGGCTACATTCCTGCCAAGTCGTTCTGCAACATTGCGGAAAGAAAATCCACCTTCTCGTAGCCCTATTACACGACCTCCTTCAAACTCTGTGAGCTGTTGATAATGGCTTCTTCGTCTTCTTAAAGGCATTCTTGACTAACATCAACACACTACGTCGAATCTCAACGATAACTAACGCTCACGAACGTTACAGCGCGTATTTACAGCAAACCTGCTTTGCATGTTCCAAAGGGCGCTACTAGCGCCACACGTATGCGCTGAGCGCGAAATTTGCATAGACGTCATCTTACGGATGTACTCTCACCGCCAACCAAATGTCGTTTATCTAACACAATTCCTTCTTGGTGTTAGTATTTTTTTCGTCAGTGTATATTGTAAAATTGATAGGCTTACGAGTTAATTGATTCCTTTACAGTCCAACTTCATGTCTTCCAGATTTATTCTGCGTATGTGGCGAAATAATCTAAAGCTGCAGAGAAATCACATTTCATTTTGTGGTGAGAACGTGCTTTTATTGCCTTTAACTAGGACACACATAGTTCTACTTCCTCCACACCCGTTCTATTTCCACTTCTCGCAGAATTAGTGACTTTAGTGCGGTAATTCGACGTTTTTTCCAAACTCAATACATAAAACTCTGCACCCTAGTTCCAGATGAACATTCTTTGCATTATATTTTTCGCATATTTGTGTTAATTTTTATGCGATACACGTAATTGGCCTACAAGCGCAGTCCTTGAAATATTGGATGATATTCCTTATACACTGCTGGACAATTGCTAAGGACGGATCATAAACTGCTATATAGCGCATAAAAAAGTAAGTGTGGTTGGATGCCAAGTGAAATAAAATAATGTCAGAATGACAGGACATTACAAGAAAGACAATCTGAAATCCAGAAGGCTTTGGAACGTGTTCAAGACACAAACAGGCCATTTTGTGCAGAATACGTAAACGTGAAAAAAATGCAATTACCGTCCGCAGGCGTTCCGGCGTAAGATGTCAATACGGGATATGGCCACCATGGAGGGCGATGCAAGATTCCACACGTCGTGTCATGTTTTGCACAACATTATCAAGCAGCTGTTGGGGTAATTTATCCCATTCCTCTGTCAGTGCACGAATGAGGGTGTCCTCGTTTTTTCGAGGGCATTGGCGACCACCAAGACTCCTCACCAAAGCATGCCACATATTTTCAATGGGATTCAGATCTGGAGAACGTGCTGGCCATACGAGGCGTTGAATATCCTAGCTCACAAGACACCCCTCGACAGCGACTGTTCGATGACATGTTGCGTTGTCGTCCATGGAAATGAATCTATCACCGACAGCACCACGGAACATGCAAACATGAGGTAGCAGGACATCATTAATGTATCGTTGGCCAGTCATAATCCCAGTTGGAAGCACATAGAGGGACGTATGGCCATTGATCATGATGCCAGCCCATACCATGACACTACATGTCGGATATCGGTCCCTTTCCTGTATGTTAGCCGGGCAATATGCAGTACCACTATCACGCCAGATCAGTTGTCGTCGACAATCAGACGATAGACTGTATCTACTCTCGTCTGAGAAGAGGACAGCAGACCTGTCGTTATGAGTCTAATTGCGATGTTGATGGCAGCATTGCAAACAGGCGGTACGGTGACGTTTGGACAATGGGATGCACACAACAGGACGGCGGGCGTATAGTTTTCCTTCATGCAAACGTCTGGCGACAGTTTTTCGGGAGATCCGCTTGCCAGTAGCAGCCATAAACTGATTTGCTACCTCACTAGCTGTGCTGCGCTGGTGTCTTTTTGTTGATAGAACTATGTACCGATCTTCTGCAGGTGTCGTACTGCGAACACGACCTCCCCCGTGACGTTTGCTACACTCTTCATTTGTGTGAAATGATTTCCAAAGCCTTGAAACAACACTGTGGCTGACGTCGAACTCCCTACCAACATCTGTTATTTTTCGTCCTTCTTCAATCTTGCCAATAATACGGCCACGCGTAAAATCATCTAGGTGATGTCGGGAAGACATACTGAAAATTGCAAGTTCGTCAATTGATTCTTTTCCTTTCAACTTTGCGTTTGAACAACAACGGTCAATACGCGTCAAATCCTTTATATCTCTTATCAGCGCTATGACGTCACGAACATGTTCGGCAATCCAAAATTTGCATACGCACAACACGTCTTACTGTATCCTGCACTTATGCTAATTTCCACATTTTCCTGCCTTCCAATTTATGGTTGCTATCGTTGCTATTGTCATCCGTCCTTAGCAATTGTCCGGCAGTGTATTATATAATGTTGTTATTATTATTTTACGTCACTCACCTTTTAAGAACTATTTTCAAATTCAACCTTTACCATCTATTACGAAACGTGTGTTCCAGCCAAAGCAAAGATTTTAAATTCGGATCGAAAAAAATCATAACTAAAGAATTCGATTTTCTTACATTCATTCTTAAGTTAGTTGGGTTCAAAGGCTATGCAGCGTAAAAATATACTGCATAGCCTTTGAACCCAACTAAATTAAGAATGAATAAAAATTACTTCTAATAAATAAAATGGGAATATAAAATTACTTCTAATAAATAAAATGGGATGTCATTTTTCCTTTCTTTTCTGGATTACAATATGTAATGCAGGAGCAGAAATGTTACCAGGAAAAACAAAACAAGACCTTTATGGATTATGGTGGAACGAAAAACACTTTTTTTGGAGAAAGCTATTTTAATAGCTTTGAAAGAGTGCCTGCTGGGATCAATAAGAATGGTGCAAAATATTTTCTCGGCTGTATTATATTTTCCGCACCGCATCGCACTTGAAATTTCGGTAAAATTTGGCACTTTTTGCCAGTTTTAGTAAAAATGTTATTTTCCAAGATCGCTGTTTTATTAATGCGTAAAGGGTGCTTAGTGTGATCAATAAAAATGGTGTAAAATAGTTTTTTGATTGGACAACTTCTGCCCCCATCCGCCTTGAATTCTTGCAAGCTTTGTAAAAAAGTGTATTTTTTCTTATGTTCTTCAGACGTCTAATTTCGGCGATCTTCATTACTTTCATACATTTAGTGTAGTATTCTGAACATACTCACATATATTGGAGCATTAGAAAAAATGTGTTTGATAGCTTTCCTTATTTATATCGATGTATACAAAACTGTAATTTTAAATGATATGAAATCAAAAGGCACAAAAGTAGGCTCCATAAGGATCTGCAATTTGTGTTCTAAGAGATATTCCCTAAGCATATGACTTATCATGAAAAAGATAGCTACTTAACGCGAAAGGGGTCTGCTCCTTCAGATATAAGCATTTAAAAATTAATGTTTCACCAAATGCATGTGTAAAATACAGAACATTTCGCTCAAATGGTAAGAGTTCAAATTCTGTACGCACACGAATGATATTTTCGTCAAGTTCATTTAAAGCGAAAGAACATTTTTCAGGTGAGCGGTAGAGAATTTTAGGACTGGTGAAACCCTCTTGATAAACCGTGGAATGGTTTCCCGTAACCTCTAAGACCAAACGATATGTAGAAAACGTCAAAGAATTCGAACGATGTTTTAACAGTTGTTTCAGAGATAAAGGGTGGGTTAATCAATAGTTCAAAATAAGCTTTTATAAGAATCAAGATTTAACTACGGATTTGGACGTCGAAATTTTGAATATATAGAAAGGGATATTGATCTTGAAAGAAGAGAGCATTGCGATACCTCTAAGGTCCCCAAAACCTCAAATCACCAGATATTTCTGGAGCCATGTAGAGCGAAATATGAAAACGGCAAATTCCATAAAGTAATAAATCGATCTTTTTGCCTATTTGTCAGATTCATCTTCATGGCTGGATGTACATCAGATTTCAACAGATATCAATAGAAATGAAGATATTATGCTGGTTGAATTCTGTATTATCTGTCGAACTGCGTGAATTTCAGAAGTTCATATACTAAATCAATAAATTTCGAAATACAGTATACGGATTTGATACCACTTATGAAAATGCGAGCAATTCTGTCTATTCTGCTTAGGTCTGTTACAATAACAAAAAGCTGTTTGTTTTTAATATTCAGCAGCAATACGAAACACTAAAGGATGCCAAGAACAATTGGAAGTCTGGCCGATGCATCCGTGAAAGTACTGAAAGCATTTATCATAAATTAAAGACAGCTTTAACAATCACTAGCAACTGAATAAAAAATTACGACTTTTAAGGCAACATTAGTTTCGGGACGGAACTTGGAATAAGAGAAATACCAACACATTGTAGAATATGAATGCAATTCTGGTAGATTTGAGGACAAAGAAATGTAGATTTGATGACAAAGGAAACTTGAAACATGGTTGTTCTGGGTGGTGTTGTGGTTATCATAATCGGCTACGGAGACGGGGGTTCGTTTTCCAATCCAGGATGACAAAGATTTTAAGTTTTCTGTTACTCATTAACTTAATATTCGTGTCATATTTACACAAATAAACGTATTCACATCTTCCAAATTTATATTGTACAATGATGTATTCCCGTATTTCATTCCAAAAAATATCTGTTTGCAGATTGACCTTTATCGCTATACGACTTCCCGATAGATGATTTTGGTGTTTTATACATGTATTTCTTACCTTCTCGCCGAACGATCGATGAAAACAACGGATTCTGTTGGGGCCGCCTTGTGTTACTTCTGGATTCCCGATTTGACTGTTGATGGTGAACGACCTTATCTTTGATTGTGTTTCAGCAAACGAGCTAAAATATACCAGGAATATTTGGAAATAGTTCATCTACTTCTACTTCTACTCTTATTGCGCGAGCATAGAATTTGGCCCAACAGACGAGAAATTAGTGGATAAAACTGAGATGCGAAAGCACTAATTTCGTTGATTTTATCAAATATAATGGCTAAATCTACCACATGAACTCCGCTGACAATAAGGTTTTGCCTACCCTACCGTAGGTAGGCAACGTAGCTCGAAATACTTGAGCAAGGTACCTTGCATTGTATTTATGACCAATTAACCTAATGTAACAGATCAGCAGGAAGCTGATAACCAAGTTTCAATACTTCAAATAAAATATTGATATGTTTTTTAGTTTTCCGTCTCGGAGTACTGTTTCATATCCGTTTTTAACTAGTTTGACATCTGTCTAACTCTGACAAGTGTAAACCAGTATCACTAATATATGACAATATTTGGCTGTCGAAGTCTGAATCTGTGGAATAAAATTTGAATATATCTGTCGCGATTGCAGCAAGATTAAACTGAATTTCTACAGGAGGTATTCCGGGTTTGTGTTCCAAACTGAAGAGAATCAAAAAACTTTCTTTGAAGGGAAACAATCACTAAAGTCCATTCCATCCAGCATCATGGATACTTACTGCAAAAACGGCAAATCCAATGAAATGCTCATTCGGAAATGAATATAGAACGATTCCCACATCTTATATCTAGATGTCCGTAATTGTTAAATTATGTAAAATATGAAATTAAAAAATAAATATTTAACAATTTTGTAAATTATATGTCATATTTGCTATAAGAATATTGATATATTTATGAAGTAATTATTACAGAAATGCTTGATGTCTTATTGTTAAATTATGTTTCATTTTCAATTTGTTCTTGTGATTAGAAACAAATGACAGTAAGACCACTGTTTATTCCATCAATAAACATTATTCTGAAACAAAATTGCAGCTTGCTTTCCGTGAAATCTGTTTTGTTCATGTGCCAATAGCGAACTAGTAATGTGCCATTCCGGGAAAATTTGCTCGAAAAGAACGAATCAGTAAACTGAATCATTGGCAAATGGATATTTCCTGAAAAGTACCGATTCTTTGAATCAATCACTCAGATTTATATTTTGTTAGGCATCAGAATTTCACCATTTTGTCTCGGTGAGGTTCATGCTTTGATCAGAAATTTTACTTTATACAGAAGTGTAAAAATGCAAAAAAATACGTTTACGCTTCGAAACAAGCTTTTGTGAAAACAAGGAGAAATATTTTCTGAAATAATTAAATTCAAATCTAAACATAAATATCGTCCATCAAACCAAACTCTCTGTACGAACGAAAGGATCCAACACAGAATAGTTTTCCTAAATAAAAATCCTTTTCTAAACTGGAATAATTAACGAACGGAAAGATCCGAGTCAGAATAGATTTAGTAGACAAACTCGCTGTCTAAACCGGAAGTATCACCGAAGGAAACGAACAAATCGGTCACAACAAAACTTTCAAAGTCGGATCTTAAAGATCGATTTATTCAAAAGAATTGGTTTGCCCATCTCTACAACAGACGAAATTTTCTTTGAAATCCGATTTGTTCATATGAGATCAGGTCCACTGAACATAAATAATTACCTCAAAGTAAACTCCTAGGACGATTCTTTAAATTTTCCGTAACCTATTATTCTATGAGATAAGGTTACTTCAGGTAACACATCAGTAAAGAAAACAAGTGTTACAATGAGAGAGAGATTTCCTATCTGAGGTTGAGAGACCAAAACCCACTGCTCTCTGCGTCTTTTGGCAGGTGAAAAAGACGAAGATAAGAGAATTGGGAACATAATTCCCTGATAGAATGAAAGAAGAGTACAGAAAAATTAGATCAGAAGGAGTATACGGTTTCCCGTTAAGTATTAAAGTTGTAAGCTACCGTAAATACTTACCTGCAACAAATCGCTCAGAGCAATTAATCCCGAAGCCAATGTCAGGACGCAGGAATCGGGGAAAGGACAGGGAAAAGGGGAGCCTAAAAAAAACACAGAAAAAAATTCCGACAGATAAACACCCAGTTTTCTCACGGAACCATGTGTTGCAAGGCACCTGAAACCACAAAATTGTCGTTTGCTCACTTCCCGGGTAGGAGTCGTCGTTTCGCCTCGCTTCTCATGGACTTCTCAGAGAAAATATTTTTTCCCACTGGCTGGAGGAGAGTTTGGTACTCTTTTATTTATTTTTTTAAGCCATAGTACCTCGTTTCCGGGCCAGTCTCTTATATGTGGACAGAAAAATTCCTTTTTGCAAAACAAGAGTTTGGCCCTTGAAAGAGCCCTTTTTTTAACAAAATTTCTTCAAGAATACTCTCTGAACACTAGTCCCAATTATTGTTTTTTTTTTTGCTAGTGTAGCTATGAATTGGGTTCATTTCTGGAACTTTATTCAAGATAGCTTTTGGCCTTTTATATCTGTCAGTTTCATTAACAGTATAGTTAATGGCCTCTCGGACCAGAGGATCAGGATGAATCTTAGCTTTTTCATAGTATCTTTTAGCTAAGTCATACATCGTATAATGGATAGAATTAATATTTAGCATGCTGCGGATAGCATGGTTTGAAGTTCTTCCATCAAGTCCAACCATCATACGTAGGGTTTTATTTTGAAATGAGGTAATATTATTTTTCTGCTGTTTGTTGCAGTTACTCCAGATAGGACAGCCACAAGTAATAACAGGGCTGATACAGGCTTTCCATAGCAAAGTTTTATTTTTCCTGCTAAGCCTTTTATTTTTTATTATTGGCTGGAGACTTCCTCTGATCTTAAGAGATTTGTTCCGAGTTTCTTTAATATGCTTGTTCCAGTTCAGGTTGTGGTCCATAATAAGTCCTAGATATTTAACATCTTCTACCCAAGGTATTTTTTTATGCATTTCTATTTCAAAATCTGGATTGTATTTATATTTAATCCTAGAAAATAGAATTGCTTGAGTTTTTTCAGTGTTGATTTGGATTTTTCAATCTAAAAAATACTTCTCAAGTTGTTCCACATAATGTTGCAACATGAAAGTTGCTTGATTTTTATTTTTGGAAGTATGAGCAAGTGCAGTGTTGTCATCATAGAGAGCTGTAGTCAGATTCCTGTAATTACACTTGGGAAAGTCTGACGTACACATAGAGTACAGCGTTGACTCGAGTACACTGCCTTGGGTACACCAGCTTCGATTTTTTTAACGATTTCTTCCCATTGATTTTTACATAGAATGTTCTGTTAGTAAGGTATGATTTGATTATATGAATAATCCAAGGTGGGAAATCATGTGCTATTAGCTTGTAGATAATTGCCTCATGTGGGCATTTATCGAATGCTTTTGCCGCATCCAAAAATATGGCTGCTGTGTGTTCTTTTTTTATTATTCCTTCAGCACATTTTTCAGTTATTCTAGAGAGTTGATGCACCGTGGAGTGTTTATCTCTAAAACCTCCTTGAATAAATGGAATTACTGGGAATTCCTCACAGAATTGTTGCATTCTAATAAGAATTACTTTTTCAAATATTTTTCCCATAGTTGGGAGCAACGAAATAGGTCTGTGATTTTCTGGAATAGCCTGGTTTTTACCGCGCTTGGGAAGTAAAATAACCTCAGGAGCTTTCCACTCATTTGGAAAGTATTTTATTTCAATAGCTTTATTGTATATTTTAGTAAGCGTGTGCACATATGCTTCCGGTAATTTTGTCATGATTTTATTATTAATACTGTCCTTAATAGGTGCCTTTTTGTTCCTGAGTTTGTTAATATGAAACCATACTTCTCTGTCACTAAGAGGAAGTGGGTTTTTAAAGTCAGGTGAAATAAATTTATTGCTGCTCTTAAAAGGGCCTTTTTTTTCACAGTCGGATTCTGTATGACTTCTACTGCTTGTTCCGGGTTTGCGGACCTAAGAGAGGTAGTAGCACTTTCAACTTTGAGTTGCTGCTTTCTCTGTATTTTCTCCCACCTTTTTTTTAATCACACCATTCTGAGTGCTTTTATTTGGGTATGTTCTCACAGTTTTTTTTTACTGGTGAATTCCTCGTAGAGTTGTGCACTTCGTGCAATTACTCTAGAGTTTTCGACATCCCCCACATGTTTAAAATAAGTATCCAAGGCCTTTTGGGTTTTGATGTATGTATCCGTGTCAGAGATATCATTTATTTTAAACTGTTTTTAGAGTGAGTTTGCAATAATTTCCGCTTTTTCTTCGTCAGTTCTAACTACCGTCCCATTTTTTTTGAAGGGGTGGGAGTAATTTGACATTTTTATTTTGCAAGCTCGACGTAAGATTCCACAGGGTCATTTTATTTTGTTTATCCGAATTTTCAGAGTAGTCAATACGAGCTTCCTCTAATACTTGACCCCATGACCCATTTTCGAGTTTTCTAATTTCTCTTTTAATTTGTCTATTTAGGCAACAATAAAGGTCATAGAACGTTTTATTTCTTGTTCTTTGCCACTTGTTTCGGCACCTTTTTTTTTTTTTTTAATGAGGTCCAAAATTTCTTTAGGTAAATAGTACGG
Source organism: Macrothele yani (assembly GCA_039090855.1). Taxonomy (NCBI): domain Eukaryota; kingdom Metazoa; phylum Arthropoda; class Arachnida; order Araneae; family Macrothelidae; genus Macrothele; species Macrothele yani. The sequence continues at coordinate 14,332,531 of CM077018.1, forward strand.
ATTTTTAAATGCCTCCCAGTTGAAAGCGAAAGCTTGGCAAAACTTTGTGCTTATTACGTCTACCATTGCCTAGAAAGAGCTTTCCATTAGAGTGCGAACGCCTGTTCCGGGTAAGAGCTGTTTTGGGGATATGTGGAGTACCAACATTATATTAACCAACCAAAACATCGGACTGGGCAGAATACACCAAGAATAGTATACGCAATCGTACCAAAATATCCTTTTAATTGGCGTAACCACTGTACATCCATAGACATGCAAGCTTTAACCACCGGACAGGTAGCTTCATCAAAAAAATAGTTCAATCTGAAAAAATGAGAGGTTCTAATTAAAATTAAAAACATAAACAATAATGAAAACGTCGTAGGTGCTATGGGTAAAGCCCTAGGCACGTTACATAATTCTCACAATCAAACTTGCTGAGTACCCAGCAGCGTGCGCGAAATTGCAGGTAGGTCAGTAGAAACGTCCACGTTGCAAACATTTCGGTTAGACAGGATCCCTATTTGGTTAGCCGTCTCCCTATATGCAGTGGTTGCCGCGTTTGTGTATGAAGGAGTCATCTTTATATTGCTACATTTAGGGGCAGTAATGTTGTTTTTAATTTGACGCGCTTAAGCTCTCGTAACATGCTCTGTTTTACATCACGCTCGTTAACATGATCAGTTTTACATCACGCTTAAGCTCTCGTTAACATGATCTGTTTTACATCACGCTTAAGCTCTCGTTAACATGATCTGTTTTACATCACGCTTAAGCTCTCGTTAACATGATCTGTTTTACATCACGCTTGTGCTGAAGATGACTCAACTTAAAGGACCGCTTGGTTATACCAACATAACACTTTACGGAGCTATCAGTGAAATCCAAGTGGATGTGGTATGCACCAGAATCCAAAACTTGCGAGGCAGGATCTCGATGTGCTGTTAGAAGAGCTCAAATTTACCTTGGTGCTCGAATACCGATTCCAAGGCCAAACGTCTTGAGGCAGTTGTTAAGGTAATATGAAAATCCAGGAATATAAGGAAGAGATCCAATGTAAAGTTGTGGTGGGATTGAGGTCGCAGTAATGCGATTAATATCGGCCGTGTCAGCCCTCCGGATGAAGTTGTCGATCCTTCGTCCACAAAAGCCAGCAAAGAAACAACATATCTTAAACTACTAATCTCAGAATCACTAGTAGCTTGATCCGAAATAGGGCAAAAGCCCTTTCAGCTCTAAATCTGAAAAGAGCCAAATTGTGAGCATCTGGTCATGCAGATGCAGGAAAGATAACGTTCGGAACATATGTAGGCTTGTAACAGACATCTGCGTGAAGAATCCCTATGGATGTTTTCCCAACAAGTACCTCTAGGAAAGGCAGCGAACCGTTTGTCTTCCACTGCATTGTAAATTTATTATCCGTGTGTGATGCATTCAACGTCTTTAACAATTGCTGCAAACAGTCCTTCCTATCGGTCCAAACATAGAACTTATCATCGGCGTATTGGAGAAAAATTTGAGGAGTCCGAGAAGGTGCCGTAAGTATATGGGCTAGAACAGCAGGTAGAGGAGATCCCATAGGAAACCAATTTGTTTACTTGTAAGAATGTACTATGAATCTGAAAGAATTTCAGTCTGTTACCCTGTCCAAATCACGGAAAACGTCAAGCAACCAATCTTGAGAGAAAGTGAAGAATCTGATAAGGTTTGCTTTAAATTTCGGGTAGTCCCAAGAACTGGAATGAAAGGGTAAAGGGATACTATGTCAAAGTTGTCACGTATGTGATCGGAACATACTGAGATGGTCTGATCTTGAGACAAGTTATTGTGTTTTGAGGCAAAACACAATAATTCGCGGAAAGCCGCGAGGGTTGGAAGTATGGTCTCATTTTTTTCATGTAAGATAAAAAGTGATAGTTGAATTCTTGAAATTAATATACTGTTATTTATGGGCTACATATATGTAATTTCTTCGTAAAGGATAGAAAAGTGTCTTGTTAAGAAAGAAAGAAATTTCATCGTCCTTGTTTTACAAAATTCCTGCTAACGTCGAATGTATTGATTGTGGTACCTAATCCGACAGAAGAAAACACCCTCTTCAGAATGCTAATAGAATGCTCGTAGATTAAATTTCTGTCATCCATTGTTTTCTCGTCGAAAAATAGTATTTTGCCTAGAATGTAAATTGGCAACTTGCGTGACAGGTGCATTATATGTCTTTCGTGATGCAAATCGGAAGTATATATTCTGTCGCTACGGTTAGATGTATTGTATACAATTATTCAGTTTTCAAAGAATGTTTTTTAAATTACCTAAACATTTTTTTTTCCGCATTTACAGTCGATGCACAGCTAAAATGTATTTTATTGTAAAACGTACAGCCAAAGTTTTCATTTTAAATTTATGTTTAAAAAAATGTGAAACAATGTATTTCCTTGTACCAGAGATCGTTCTGAGTTGTACTGTGAAACTCAGAAGGAATGCGATCCTTCTGAGTTTTACAGTACACAGTTATTTAACTAGATAAAAAATATAATAAGTAGAACTGAGTTGCTCTAAGTACTACAGTGCAAAGCAAATGTCATTAAAATAACTAATGTTCCCAGGAAAAGGAACGGTGCCTGTTAGTCAGCTGCAGTATGTGTGTGCAGTCAGGCCTTTTGAATGCTTTCCGTTACTAATGGAAATTTAAAAGTTATTAGTGAAAACCATTAGAAATTCAAGGGAACTCTACAATCAACAAAACACGAAGAAACAGAAATACACATTTTCGCCCAAAAAATGGTTGAAAAATGTGTTAGGAAAACAATGAACTGTACACAAATTTTCTGGCAGTTGACGGGAGATAAGAGTATTAGGGACAGTGGGATTTAAACATCAGTCTGTTAGAAGAACAGTTAGACAGAAACACAGACATAAAGTTACGCATCCTTACGGAGGAACTGTGAACTGCGAAAAAGTAGAAAATATGAGAAAAATGCTTTTCCTAACAAAATCTATATATGCATTAAATGGTAACTTTTGAAATACCTGCCTGGAAGCAGAACTAGGGAAACATTTTTGGCGTTTACACTCCTAACGGAAAACTGTTCGTTTAAAGAGAAAAGAGTTTCATCATTTTACTACAACGAAAGTCATACAGGAAATAAATAAGTACAAACATTTACTAATAGGATTTTCAGAAGCGGCGATACACTTTCAATGCGAATTGAAAACAAAAACCATCTAACGCCAGAACTGCACAGGGAAAGTGTTTCACAGTACAAATGTTATTCGGAGCTGGACAAAAAATTGAACACGTTGTTTCAGAAGCGAAAATATGAAAAACAGCATATTAAACTTTTACGCACAATAACAAAAAAATGGGAATATAAAATTTGCACAGTTAGTAAAATATAAACAAAAGCAGAATTCATATTTCAGGCTTTTGACACGTCGATATTGCTGCGTACGTGATGAAAACCAAAACAGATTCGAAATTATAACTTCTCGTAGAAACTAGTACATTTAAAAATAAAATATGCAGCAAAACATTCCGCATGAGCTATTCTGTCCGATAAAGAAATGTTTTTAAATCGCACTTTTAGAAACAGGGAAATCCGAAAAATTAATATAATCGTAATTAGAACCCCTGAAAGGAATATTCTGCATTATTTTAAGCACAAAATGTTGTTTTCTATGTATTCGCTTCACATAATGTATTTGCTTTCAGATGTAAAACATCGAAAACAAGAATGTAATCTTGCGACCTCTAGTGGCAAAACAGTGGTTCACAAAAATTAGAAGCAATATGCAGAAATATTCTTATATAGCTGGCACAAAGGAAATGCGTGATATGTGTACATCTCTGAGTTCTTAATCACAAATAAAATTTCCAAAAGCTTTTCCAAGCGTAATGATATTGATTTCCAACGGATAGGGAATAAAATTTCACTTTAATGAAAACTTATCAAAAGCATACTCATACAACCTTCCAAATTCGACCGCTTTTAAAAGTAATAAGTCATTTATTTTGATCAAAGTATAACGGCAGAAGCCTATATGGTGCTTCTCTCGTTTTCTTACTTTTTTTACTGTTAGGGAATGAGGAGCTACGTTCCCATTTTGAGAAGTATTCCAAGAACATAATGATCGATTTAACCTGCCATAAAGAATTTACTTCGGGTGAGCAAAATGGGATAAATTGATCTCGAACGAATATATGCGCTGCTTAATAATTGAGCAGAATGGGGCTGGAACAAGTCAACTACCTTCAAAGTCGTCGTTTAGGAGGGCGACTTACACCTTTTTTTACTGATGATCTTCTAAAATAGCTGTATCAATAGCGACGAACCGAACAACGAGACACAAAACTCTTTAGTCTCGTGTTTTTTACCCAGCGGCCTATTGTCAATGCGATGGACTAGCATATCGCCATTCCAATTTGTCTCAAATAACCACCGAATAAAGGACTTAAAGAATCGTTTTAAACCTTCGCAAATTTGTTGTCGGTACTTATAAGACAAAGGGATGAAAGGATATGTTTTAACGTAGATTTAGTAAAAGCTGATGTGCATGTAAACAATTCTGTTTGTGGAACTCAGAAAAATTAGAGCGTGTCAGTGCATTTGCCGATTTTTGTTCTAAATTTAAACCGCTCAAAATAATGTACCACACATTCATCTATTTTCCTTTTCTTCTTATCTTGGTTGTTCTACATTTTGTGTTACACCATAACACTGGGAAACCAAAGCTTCGCAAGTTGCTTTTTTTACGAATGGGAAGTTAATCAAAACTTCAGCGACCAAATATCCCCATTACCACTTGTTATTAAAATTTTCATTCTTACAAAAGCTTGCATATCTATTTTCCCCACCATTGGTAAAATCTTTAAATCTTTTGTTGGATAATTTCAAGTGAAGGGACATAATAAAGGATTTGCTCGTGATGACAAATTCCAAATACCCGTTGAAAAAGAATATTTTCGTAATGTTAAAGGAAAACAAGAAATTCCCTAATCTTAAGTACATATTTCTAACGTTGAAAAGAAAGTATGATCGATTGTACTGTGGCATCGATATAAAAACCACATTCAGGCTACATTTATTTGTTTCTGGAATGAAAAATATTTTCGATGCAGAATTCTTACGAAAAGTTTCCTAATTCTTGCTTAACTTAAATGTAGAAAGAAACATAATGAAAACAAAATCTACAGATATTGTTTTTATTATAACCCACTCTGGCAGATAATTTGATATTGCTAACGTCTCACGTAAAATTGTCCATACACTTCCGGTACTCAACTTTTGTTCTTCAGCAATCTGTACAAGACTGATTCGCCAGATTTATATATTCAGGTCCTCCGATTTCGGAAGCATTTCATCTGTGGCTATCTCTACTAAGCGTCCCTTGCAAGATCGTCTCCCAACTGATCTCTTCGCCGTTGAGGGCAGTCATTGTTTTGAATCTGGCATATAAATACAGACTATTGATGTACACATGGACTATCGTTCACGAATAATGCATGGCGTTGCACCTTCCTTTGTCAAAAGTTAAATCACCGCTGGGTTAACAATTTCATCCACAGCTTATCAAATTCACCTCACAGAATTCAATGAGCTACAGCGTCGTTTAAAATGTGGGCGCAGCGACGTTGCGTTGCTTTGGCGCAACAAAAGGATGAGGCAGTATTTTAAAAATACTTGTGCCAGCCGCAGGACTTTACTTTCAATATCTGACTTATAACTTATTGAACGCCCCTGGTACACCTATCACTGTGTCCATCCTCGTAATATTCATCTGACTAGGTGTTTGCTAACGGGTAACACCCTATTATTTTGTATCAAACGGTGCAACACTTGTGTAATCCATAGCAAAACCTATTTCCTTGCATATGTTTGTTTCGAAGAGGCCCATTAAACGATGTTTTTTTATCGGTATGGTTCAAAATGCCCATTTTACATTCAATTCAGGTTTGAAGTTATGTCTAGTTTTTTGATGCAGGGCAAAAACATAGGTTACACTATATTTTACACATGACTGGCTCAAAATTGCCGGTAACAAAAAAATATTTATCGTCGAATACCAAAGTTACAAGGTTCTTCTGCTTTCTCTAAATGCAGAGCATGGCAACTAATGTGTCTGTAGATTTTGCATGAATTCCTGACCTAGGGATAAAATCCAATTGACAAGTTAATCAGGATGACTGTCGTATACGTTCCAAGCAACAAGAATTGAAATATATATATATATATATATATTTAATTACACGTATATGTTATTAAAAACAATTTTATGGAAATATTGAACTGAAGAAATTTTAAAGTTTTTCTCGCTAGTGAAGGCTGAAACCTAACCCCAAGAAACTGCAAAGTAATAAATATGTTGCAGAGTTAAAAATTACTTTGTGTATTTTCTATAAAATAATACATTTTGGAAAATAAATTTTTAGTAGAATGTGGTTTTGCTAGAAGCTTTGCAACATACCCTTTTACTTTTTCTTTAGCGATATGGATATTGCGTGAAATGCGAAGTCGAACTGAAATTACGTAACTTCATTAATCACTCTACGTGAAAGTATTTTAACTAAGGAATACAATACAATGTTTTCAATTGTAATTTTAAATGCCTACAATGAATGTGTTCACATCAACGTCGTATATATCATATGGGTCACAGTTGGTCCTCCATTAGATTAAACTCAGATCCATGCGTAGAATGTCATGAAAAATAGATTTACTGATGCCCACGGGCTATGTCAAAGTCTCACTGTAATTCGACGATCTTTCTTTAATTGATTCCGCACGTCTTCCTTTTTTCTGCTGTAAGCACACTGAAGGTTCGGCTAGATATCATATCATCATTAAAACCGTCCATTAAAATTCTGCTGCGGGATGAAGCTCCGTCTCCAAATGCTTAGTTTAACATTCTGTAAGTTTCAGTAGCTGATTTACCAAGTTTCCAACAAAACCGGATGTTTACACTTTGCTCTTTCACGGGTAAAAACGAAATGGCACGCGAACGCTTATTATGGCTCTATTAATGACCGTCTGCCGCCTGTTGGCACAGGTATAAACCTGTTTCCATCTGTTCCCTGATTGGTCAAGGACTGCTCTCTTCCGGTACACACGTGATATATTTGTCCCACTCCGGTTATATAAATTATGTTGTCAGTCCTGGAACTTATTGGAGGTAGGTTGTATATTATTTCATTAATATTTCTTCTGAAATTTCCTACAGATCCTGCTGTACATTTGACAGGATGCCGCGGAGAACCACTGGTCCGACGATCACACTTTAAGAAACATTGTCCTACATATACATAATCGTAAATCAGGCAAAGTTGCATGGATTTTAAACTACTCACTCCGTATGAAAACAAGGAATTTCCAATAAATGAATTTTATGGTAACAAGAAAAAATCAAGAAAAACGGAAGGCCTATTTTTGTGCCACATTATAAAATTTTAATGTATCCGGGAAAATGAAATCAACGCTTTTACTTCAATTATTATTTTTTCAGGAAAGTTTGGTGTAATATCAAATATGATGATCCGAATAATATTTCTTATTTTATATTTTTTATATTTTAATATGTACTTAATTTTTCAACTTATGCTATACTCACATTCAATTTGTATAATCTGTGTACTGCAGATAACTTTTATTTTTATGGGATCAATAACATAAAAGGTATCTTCTTATTCTTAGCCTGTTGACACGAACTGCAGGGTATAGGCTTCCCCAGTCTTTTCAACTTCCTTTTCCTTGATCCTTGGGCTGTTTCCATCATTTAGCACCTCAAAAATTCTGAAAGTCATCTCAGCATCTTGTTCCCTGGCGCCCCTTTCGTCTCTTTCCATTTCTCGGTTGCCATTTTGTTATTCATCGCGTTCATCTTTCAACTTTCAGTCTTCCAAGATGTCCAAACCATCTCCCCTCTGTTTCTTTTATTATTATTACTATAATGTATGTGATGCCTGTTCTTTCTCTTATAAGTACATTTCTAACTGTTTCTTATCTCTAACTTTCTTACCGATACTTATATTTTTTCACATTGTCGTTCTGTAAAAAACAAAATTTATAGACTACTAAAAAAGCAAAATTTCAAAATTGCTTTTAGTAAGATATTGAAAAAATAATTTTCATATAAATAATCAACATCGAAGTTTTAATGCATCACTAAAATGAAAACTCATTTACGAAAGGTCTGTAGATGGTTCATTTTAAACATATGTTGCCTTCCTCATGCAGTAATTAACTAATGCCTAATAATTAAAAGGTGTATAATTGATGAGGTAACTGAAATGTTAAATAAATAGCAAAAATATATTGTTTGTCAAAATACAGCCCAACATTTTGTTTCTTAGAAACCACCCAAAAACAATTCTTCCATATCATTGAAGACTGATCAGCTAAATTGGTCTTTCAGATGTGAAATACTCTTCAGAGGCCAATCGCTGCTTCTTAGTTCAGCGGTTCCCATGTGTATTATGCGTCTTATGACGCAACACCACGAAATGCATTTTTACTTCTGGATTCTTTTTGTTAGTGTTGCACTCTTGCACTTGATTTTGCTAAATCGCATTTTAATGACATTCTAAATCTTTAAAAGCTTTGATCGAAATTCGCATCAATCTTTATTGATCATTTAAACACCCATCGTGAAATTAATGCTGTCAAGAACACCTACAGTATGTGTGTGTTCGGAGGGCTTTAAAATCTCAAAAATTTATCAAGCAGCACTTGAATTGTACGTTGTTTTGTACATCTCGAATTTTGATCTCACGTGCTTTGTACACGCTTCTTCAGAGGCGTCGCCAAAATTGGTATTACTTTAGTCGTCCGTAAACTGATCTAAAAATTATATGTATATTAATTTTGTTTTCAAAACATTTGCCTAAAAGTTAAGGTTTTACATTATTAATAAGGAAATCATCATTGTTAGAGGTTAGAACTTTCAGGCCCACAACGGACCCATCTTCAGATGTTATTAACAGAATGGAACTGAGCATAATTTAAATATATTATTGTTATGTGGTTTTCTTGATATTGTGGCCTGCTCGTGATGGACATCATATCTCGTGAAAGGTTTGTTAACATCGATAAATATATTACGTGTCAAGCAACGTATTAAAATCTATGTTTGAAGGAAATAATTGGTGTAAGACTCTACATGTTATAACTCACTAAGCACCGTTTTCCAAGGTAAAGGGATGTGACAAGGAGTATCATCATTGCAGCATTCTTCACCATATTGGTGAATAAATAGACTTTCTAGTAGTAGGATTGATGCTTTTGAGTAGGGCTTGGTGAGGATGTTGGCTTCGTTCCAGCATGGGTAATGAGATCCTTTGCATGATAGCTTTGACAGGGAAGTCCTTGATGAGTTTGTCTTTATGTTATATTGGTGCTCTTTTAAACGAGTTTTTAATGAGCGAAGTGTAGATCCAACATATATACGATCTTCATCTTCAATGTCTATTGTCTTCATTGGGATGACAGATACTCCATATCGGTTGTCCAAAGGAACAACGTCTCGATCATTTTTTATTCCTGAAAGTACATTGCGTGTTCGTACACCGAAGCCAATATTGTGACGATGACAAACGTTTTTGAGTATATTGATGATGCTGGGAATATATGGAAGTGATCCCACATATTTAACTGGTCTGTGATTTTTTGATAATGTGGTATCTAATGTGCGATTCATTTTATTTACTATAGAATTAACCATGCCATCTGAGTAGCCATGATGTGATGCAGATATTTTAATTTTGGCTATTTCTTGATTTCGTAACGTTACTGTAGATGAGTGGCTAAATGCTCGTCGTACTTGGAATTGGATGGAAATGAGTTTCTGGTTTAATGGATGAGATGATTGAGATGGAATCATGACGGTAGAGGATGTGGGTTTTTGATACACTGAATATTGAACAGTTTGTCTATGAGGGTCTCGTTTTAAATAAAAATCCAAAAATGGTAAGGTATAATTCTTTTCAAATTCCATGGAGAACTTAATAGATAGATATTGAGATGATAAGCATTCTGTGAACTGGTTCAACTCTTCTTTAGTGGAATGCCAAAAAACGAGAACGTCATCCACGTAGCGTAAATAAAGTCCAGGGGGAGTTGGAAACGATTCAATTACATAATTCTCCAATTCCTGTAAGAGAACTTCTGCTAAGATAGGCGAGAGTGGGGAGCCCATTGGTGCGCCTTCCAGTTGACGACATATATTGCCATTAAAACGGAAAAATTAGCGTTTTGTATTAAGCGTAAGGCAGCAATAATGGCTTTAATCTCCGATGTAGAGAAAGCTGCTTGTAATTCTAGTTTTGATTCAATAATATTATGCACCGTTTTTATTGGAACATTCGGAAAAAGGGATATAACATCCAATGGAGCCATTATGAAATTAGTTCCATTAGATGAAAATTCTTTGATTTTGGCCAGGGCTTGACATGAACTGGAAACTGAGAATTTAGAACATTTTGTTGATGGTGAGAGTAATTTATCTAGAGTATCTTCTAATGTCCTAGTTGGGGTGGCATAACTAGACACTAGTGGTCTCACAGGATGTCCTTCTTTATGTAGTTTTAATTTCCCAAAGTGTTCAGGGACTCTAGGACCCGGAGGCGGATGCATATTATCTGAGATGGTAGGTGGAAGAGTATGTTGACTTTTCAACCTACTGAATGCTGCTATTGTAGCTGCTGTAGGGTCAGTATGTATAATTGCATGTGGAATTTTTTCTAAGGCCTGATTTATAGTTTTAATACGTTGCTTGACACGTAATATATTTATCGATGTTAACAAACCTTTCACGAGATATGATGTCCATCACGAGCAGGTCACAATATCAAGAAAACCACATAACATTAATGTATTTAAATCATGCTCAGTTCCATTCTGTTAATAACATCTGAAGACGGGTCCGTTGCGGGCCTGAAAGTTCTAATGTCTTCCATATGAATTTAATAATTATATTCATCACAATAAATCATCTAAACAGTCAAATGTGTTTATTTGATTCTGTTTTTAGAATAATAATCGTGTAAAGACTGCGGAAATCAACACAAAAATTCAACGTAAACACGAAATCAACATTTAGTTTGTATTGTTAGAGGTGATTACATATTATCTTCAAAAATCACTATTGTTGAAGGTGAATGCCATGTGTCGTACATTTTAGTACATTAGTTATCTCCTTCTAGAATATCCTAATCGCTTTCCATTATAATTTCATCAATCATTTATTACCAGCACGATTTTCTTTCTTGTCACTTTTATCTTTTCTGTGCCTGGAGCTATGCATTATAACAGGGATTTTCAAACTAGAATGAATTACCTAGCACACATATTTGATGATAATGTATGTGTTTAAATAGGAAATTGTGCATAATTACTTCATACAATAATAATTCAAGAAGTAAAGGCAGCATGCTTGATTTGTCCCCAGCAATGAAGAGACAATTCATTGCCAATGAGTTCCTTTCCTGCATACCAGGCTGGGCCGAAACTTAACACAGGGTATGTTGGGCGATTTGGTGTCTGAGATAAAGGTGATTTACAGACGAATTGGGATGCGTCTTGAATTGTGATATTTAAAACAATAAAAAGAAATCTGAGATACATCATAAAATAAATAGTTGCATCTGAGAACACGCAATTGCTGAACACTTGGGTGTGTGTTTGTGTTCAGGAGAACAAACTTAGTAATAATAAAGCTATTTTACCATAGGCCTTAATAAATGCAAATGACACAAATGATCAGACAGATGTTTAGTCTCATTCGACTGCTCAAAATGTCTGAACTTCTAAAAGTTCGATTGAAAACATTCTTATTAAAAAAGTTATCAGCAAAATCTGAGCTTCTAAAAGCTCGACTGAAAAAAATATTTCCTGGATCGATACCGAAATCTTCAAGCATTCTCAAGCTTTTCCGCCTGGAATGCATTAATGATTTTAAAATATTCTGCTATACTTTAATCCATTAAACGGCAGCTGTGCCTCAACTAAACGGCTCCCAAAATTTTCTTTCCACCAGAAATTAAATTGCTCACATAGCGACCCGGTTTGACGAGGACAAAACATTCCTTCTCTCCTCTCATCTCAGCAGTATCGACCATAAACTGATAACTGGTGATGCGGATATCATACCACTAGGCACATGGTCTTTCATTCAGAAAGTTCTTCTAGTCTTTAATTCTGTGCTCAAAGTATTTTCAAAAGGTTTATCAAAATGAGCGGTATCGGTACAAGAAAAAAAAATTTAGTAGAGTTTTCAGGAGCCCAGATTTTGCTACATATACATCAGAAGCAGAAATGAACACTTATGTCCCCTGGTGTCCAAGCCATTCTTTACAAAACATTAGAAATTATGCGAAAAATATTTTCCATCAGGTCTTGTATGCGATACAGGAAGAATTTTTCAAATCGGAGTTTTAGGAGCAGAAAACGCAATTTACCTTTATGCGCCTTAGCGGAAAGTCTTAAATGATTTGCATGAAAAATTTGAATTTATAGGAAAAACCTTTCGCATTGGAAACACTATCCAACAACGAAGGATTTGTCAAATTGGACTTTTTGAAGTAAAGATATTGACAAAAATAAGATATACATCGGCGCCCCCTGACGTAGAAACCATGCATTATTTCAAGAAGAAAGTTTTTCTAAAAGGTTTGTCGACATGAGTAGCATCGGTCAACAAAAGACTTTTTTTCAATCGAGATTTTAGAAGCTCATATTTTGCAGCAAATACATAAGAAGTGGAATTTAAGACTTACGCCACCTGGTGGACATACCATTTTCTTACAAAAGTTAGAAATTATATACGAAGGATTTCCCATCAGGAGCTGTGTCCGGTGCAGAAGGAACTTTCCAAATCGGAGGTTTAGAAGCAGAGAAATAGTGGGAAACGCCATTTACCTTTACGCCCCCTAGCGGAAAGTCTATGAATTACTTGAAAGTTTTGAATTTATAGGAAAGACATGTCACACTAGAAACACTATCCAACAAAGAAACATTTTTTTTAAATCGGACTCCTAGAAGTCGAGATATTGACAAACATAACATATACGTCTATGCCCCATGGCGCAGAAACCATGCACTATTTTAAGAAAAAATGTTTCTAAAAGGTTTATCGACATGAGTGGTTCGGTCTACAAACGACGTTTTTTTTCAATCGAGAATTTAGAAGCTCATATTTTGATGCAAATACATCAGAAGCGGAAATTAAGGTTTACGCCCCCTGGTGGCCAAACCATTTTTTTTTCAAAAATTAGAAATTATGTGCAATCGGTTTCCCATTAGGAGCTGTATCCGGTGCGGAAGGAATATTTCAAATCGGAGATTTAGAAGCAGAGATATAGGGCGAAACGCAATTTACCTGTACGCCCCCTGGCGAAAGGTCTATGATTTACTTGAAAATTCTGAAATTATTTGAGAAACATGTCACACGGAAAACACTATCCAACAAAGAAGGAATTTTTCAAATCGGACTCCTAGAAGTATATATATTGACAAAAATAAGATATATATCTACGCCCCCTGGCGGAGAAACTGTTTAATATTTTAGGAAGAAAATATTCCGAAAATGTTTGTCGATGTGATGGCATCAGTCCACGAAAGAATGTTTTCAATCGATATTTTAGAAGCTCAGATTTTATGGCAAATAGATCAGAAGCAAAAATTAACACTTACGCTCCCTGGTGGCCTAAGTATTCTTTACCAAAAAATTCGAAATTATATGCAAAAGATTTTCCATTAAGAGATGTATCCGCTGAAAAAAAAAATTTCAAATCGGAGTTTTACGAGAAGAGTTATCGGAAAAAATGTCTTTTACTTTTACGCCCCTTAGCGGAAAATCTATGCGTAATTCGAAAATGAAACTATATCTAAAACACTCTTCGACAAAAATGGGATCGAAAGATAAAATAATTTTTTCAGTCGGATGTTTAGAAGCAAATATGTGGATTAAAACGTAATTTTGAATTCGACATCATCTGCATTTACGCCACATCATCTGCTATTGGCAAAATTGCGCATCGTAAAAACAAAACAAAATGAAGGATCATCATTCGCATATTTCAAGCTTCCGAATGCAAAAAGAATTTTTCAAATCGGACTAATAGCTGCAGAGATACCGTGGGTACAGACGGACGGACGGACGGAAAAACCGATAACAGAAGCACGATCTTTTTTTACAAAAGACGTGCCAAAATCTGAAGTGGTGTGACGACAATGCAGTAATTTTGATAGCAAATCGTGCATCAAGCAAATTAGCAAATTTCCTAATACGTGATGTTGTTCACAAGAAATCAACATAAGAAGATGCGCCCGGAAGCCTTTAGCATTAGCCTAAATCTTTAAAATTGGTAGGATAAAATAACTATTTTTTGGTCTCTGGTAGGTTCGATAAATTTATTGTTTCATCAAAAAAACGTGAAGTATCAAACCTTTGAAGATGCCGTAGAAGGAGGAAGACATAAGAAACCGATAAAACAAAATACGCGGGAAGTCAGACATATCGGTGATTACATCTGAATGGGAAGGCTAAAATGTATTTCGCACTAGCAGAGGAAAATTATATCTGCCTTGGAAAATACAAAACTTAAAGAGGGTTGTCACATTTCTGAAGCACCCATTTTGTGATGTGTGAGCAGTGTTTTCGAAATAGCGGTCACCAAATAATCGTACGCAGTTCTGTGAATGAAACGGCTACGTACTATTTTGCATCTAATGATAAATAAAGTAGGACATTGAATCACATTGTAATGAACGTACACGAACAATTTTTGCATGTCTGCATGACAGCACTACCTCTCCTTACTAAATGCATTTTCGAATACTTTAGCCTAGTTAAAGTCGCAAAACGAACTGAGTTACTCGCTGAATTCTTGGATAAAAATATTATACTTTATACAAATGATTTTAAAGTTTGAAAGCTTAAACTTTGAATTTCGAATTCAGCTATTTTTTAATTATTGAGAAAATATTTACAATACGTACCCCATTAAATCGTTTCAATTTATCATTAGATTTGGGTAATGTATGTATGAATGAAGCAAAAGAAATCAAAATTTCGAATTCAGAAAGTTGATTCCTCTGAAATATCATTTCTGCCATTTATTTTAAGAACTTCAAATTATTCTTTAGTAAGACGTTTGCATGCTATTTGCAGGAAATCGCTCCGTTCGCCATGCTAGCGTTAACATGAAAAGTGAAGTTTGCCCCTTATCACACAGGTAAAAACAAAACAAAATGCTACATGCTAAAAGTTGTACGAATTATTTTCTTAGAAGCTGAGCGTATTTTTAATGCTGATTACATGCAAAAATAATCCCAGTTTTACTACCCGGCGTAAGATATTTCCACAACACGATGTAGCATCACGATGTAGCAAATAAAGTAGAAAATAATAACTCTAATTATTGGAAACAGCCATGAAATGAGAACTGCAAATTATTTTGATCTTACATCTCATGAATATGATATATCTCGTTTTCAAATGTGTATAGTTTTTCTTCAAATGTGCCGCTGTTCAATTTCCGTTTATGCAAACCTTGAAACTGTTTTTTGAAGTACAGTCAAATCATTATGCTGGTAAATATTTTCAACTTTGTCTCCACTCAGTGCTCCCAGATATTGCGGAAGTAAGTCTATTTGAACATATACGAAATATACCTTGAGGTCTGACTTACCTTCTAATGCTTTGAACTTCAACTCTATTTCCCTGATTTATTTGTATTTTGTTGGTGAGGATATAATACCCGAATTTACCGGGTGGAAATATGTGGCAACTCCCTTCACCACAATAATAGTGACCATCAACTTTAGTGGTATCCGTGACTAGGACGTTATATACCTTATGCAAGCGTTATGTGACAATATTTCGTTAGACAATTCAAGCGTGACTGCACAGGCTTCGATCAAATTGCATCATTGACACAGATCACTTGAGCATCTTTTTCTGTGTAATTCCAAATTCGGGCAACTCGCTGGCATATCTGCCGTAAACATTAATGCGGCGTTTGGAACTGGTACTTTGAATTAATGCACTACACACAAATGTTGCACAAAATTCCCAGTAAGATGAACGGCCTTTGCAAATGCGCTTTACTGTCCTTCAACCATAGCTGCTACGGATATTGAAGTGAATAAAGCGAGGAAGCTTTAATAAAGTTACAATAACCTTAGACCAGCGCCAGCGGCCGTGGATTTTGACGTACGATTACCTACCTAAAAAGGTGTCGAAACAGGTACAGGATTGTGGCGCCATCCTGTGCTTACAACATCAGTTAAGAAGATACAATATCCACTAGTTAAGAAACTTGCATACTGTAAAAAATCTCAACACCATCAGGATGATACTGGGAAACAGATTAACACATACTGCATCGAGTGTGGCGCAGAATAAAGTCACTCCGTTCGAGCCTTAAGTAGGGGTGCCTTTCCGTAAAGTTACAGTCTCCAGAAAGAATCAATGAAGCAAGTGGCGTTGCCCCTCTCAAGGCTACCACAAGAAAGAGTCAGCGATCGGCCGGAGATGCTTCTGGGGCTGCGAAGCTCTAGACCAATCCAGAGCGAAGTGCAGGCCAACGCATGAGATGGAGTCCAGAAATAAACATGAACAACATGCGAACATCATACGAAGTAACTAAAATGGAGACAGAGATTACAATGTACAGGAAGATAGTGTATGACGAATGGCATCAGCAATATCCACACGTTCTAGTCAGCGAACAGCGACTAGCGGATCAGAGACGGACCATTGTCGCGAAGAATATGATACCATATGCCGTCCTGGAAGCCAACAGGTAAGAACTATGTGATAAACCGTAGAGTCGCGAACAACACTCTGCAGAAGGCAATGCAATGTCTGATGACAAACATGAGACAGAGTCAGAAGACCGGATCGAACAAAACCAGCAGGTGCCATCACCGGTTGCCAACGAATTCAGGACAGCCGTCTAAGATTTCAAAGGAATTGGCTTTACCATAAGACATAGAACACCGAGGCAAAGACCTAACATAGATCTACGGCAAATAACAGAACATCTTAACAAGTCTGTGCTACTAGCGTACTTAGATGAAAACGGCACCATGTTAGAATCCATCCATACCGCTGTGTACTGTGTCGCCGTCATCACAACAAGACTAAAGGGAAAAACACCATTCCTCAGAATTATCAAAAACCCAAGAAACCCATCCTAGCAGCATGCAAAGAAGTCTGCAGTGCCAAGTTTATGAACTCCGGAAGAAAATCGGCCAACTCACACAGTACATTAAGAAAATATGTGCAATAAACAGGTAGGCAAAGAAACCTCATCTTGAAAAGCACCAAAGTTCACACCAGGTTCGAAGAAAACCAGAAAATGGAAGAATACTTAAACACTCTAAAACAGTCTACTAGCTATCAGCAAGAAAATAAGACGATACAAAGACAACACACACCGACATATGGCCAATAACACATTAAAAAACGATGAGAAAATCTTCTATCGTAACATTACTAATCCTCAAAGGCGAAGGACCACCAGAATGTGACGCGGTAGTAAAATTTGGGAGTAACCTCTGGGCAAG
The DNA here is from genome assembly GCA_039090855.1 of Macrothele yani. NCBI lineage: Eukaryota > Metazoa > Arthropoda > Arachnida > Araneae > Macrothelidae > Macrothele > Macrothele yani. The sequence continues at coordinate 14,350,077 of CM077018.1, forward strand.
GAATACAAACCACAGCCACAAAGCAGCATGACAACAGCGAGAAAAAGGACAGTGAGCAAATATCAGGAAATGGCCGACTGAAAGATTACTGCAGAGGAACTTCAGCAAGCCATATCTAAGACTCACAGATGGAAATCACCAGGAGTTGATAACATCCACAACTACTGGCACATGAGGTTCACGTGTACATACAAATATCTGGCAGATCAACTGATCAACATGATCCAAAATCCTGCGCTAATCCCGGATTTCCTCACCCAGGGAGTAACGATACTAAAGGCGAAAGATGAAAACAGAAGAAATCCAGGCAACTGTTGACCAATAGCGTGTTTACCTACGCTGTATAAGATCCTAAAAGCGTGCATCGCCAATCATATAATGAGGCACATAGAAGGAGAAGGAATTATAGCAGAACAGGAAAAGTGATACCAACTGGCCTGTAGAAGGTGCAAGGAACAGCTTTCAATCGACTTTATTGCAATGGAGCAAGCTTTCAAGATGCACCGCAAAATGTACAACGATTACAGTAAAGCCTACGATTCCGTACCCCACAGCTAGCTGATAGAAGATCTTGAGAACTACAGAATAAGTCCTGTAATCATCAACTGATGGAAGACAACAATAAAAGTCCAGAACCTAACAACCAAGCCCATTCACATAAGGAGAGGCATCTACCAGAAATATTCACTTAGCTCACTACGGTTCTGTCTAGCACTCAACCCGCTGTCAACCATATTTAACGAAAGCAAATATGGGTTCACCATCAAGTGCAACAAACCCAGCAAGTACAAGCTCTCCCAACTCATGTATATGGATGACATGACGCTGCACGCGTCGTCGCAGAACCAACTCCAGCAACTAATCCGAATCACCGAGGCCTTCTGCAATGGCATCTGGGTGGAATTAGGTTTACAGAAATGCAAGACACAAGGTATGAATCAAGGAAAGCATTATGCACGTACATACCAATTGAAGACCGGAGAACATATCGCAGCTATGGAGGAAGGATATGGCTATAAGTACCTTAGTACGCTTCAAGCGCAACACCTAGTACACAAAGAAATCAAAAACAGTATAACCGCCAAATGAAACCAACGGCTGAGGAGACTAATGATGACCAAGCTAAACGCTGCCAACATGATTATGGCAATCAACATATACGAAGTTCCAGTTCTCACGTATTCCTTTGGAATCATTAAGTGACCACAACAGAGCTTGAGGAAATAATGCGCTATACCAGGACAACCCTTACTAAATATCGCTAGCACCACCAGAAGTCAACAATAAAAAGGCTAATCATTGGACGGGAATACGGAGGACGGGGAATGATTGATCTCCTGGAAAACCGAGACAAAGAAATCAGCAGCCTCAGAAAATACTTCCATCACAGCAAGGGACCCCTTCACCGAGCGATAAACCAGTGTGACAAGAAGTGCACAGCCCTAGACCTCTCTACTCAGATAATTGAGATTAGAGCGAGAGAGCCAAAAGAACAAGCTTGAGGCAAGAAAGTCCCACACGGAAGGCACTACAACAATCTGCAATCGGACCATGTGGATAAGACTGCATCCAGCACATGGCTAACAGAAGGATAACTCTTCCCCGAGACCGAAGGGTTCCTGATGACTATAAACGATCACGTTGTAAACATCAGAAACTACCGGAAATATATACCCTGAAAGAAACGTCTGTGGAAAGCGAAAAATGTCGGCAATTCCATCAAGCCCCAGAGACCATCCAACATATCACAGCAGTGTGCAGAGTCCTCACACAAACAGGGTACACGAACAGGCACAATCAAGTTGCCAAGATTGTCCATCAAAATTTGCAAAAAAGCACCACCTCATTACAACTGAGCCTGTCCCTTACTACAAGTATGAGCCAACAATTCTACTACAGAACACCCCCAAGATGTACTGGGACAGATCGATCAGAACAGATAAGACCATTTCCCACAATCAACACGACATCGTCCTGGTCGACAAGGAGAAAAAGACTACATACCTGATTGACATAGCCGTGCGCAACACCTGCAACATCCAGGAGAAGCACGGAGAAAAGCTGTCGAAGTATAACGACCTACGATACGAAGCCAAGGAAATGTGGCATATGGAGAACGTCACCACCATCCCCATAGTAATATCAGCCACAGGAGTTGTACCTAAGACCATTCACAGCTCTATACAGACGCTAGACATTCAACCTAACACCTACATGGAACTACCGATGGAAGCTATCCTGAACATTATGTAGGATAGTGAGGAAATTCCTGGACAACTGAGAGAAAAGGAATACCACTTTCCAGACTTGGTACGTCGTATCCGTCTCGGTAGGAAAGAGAAGAAAAAACATCAGGAAGAGGTGGAATCTCTGCATAATATTTATAATAATAATAATAATTCTATCGGTATGGTTTGTTTACCGCTTGTATTATGTATTGCACTTCGTTACAATTTTTTGACTTCAGTTTACGATTGTTATGAAGTTAAATTCGAAATATCGGTACTAATATTTCGGACTGATAAGTTGTTTGGAAGATTACGCTTTTATCAGTGTAATAGATATTAAGAAAGAAATGTGCAGACAGAAGAAAAAAAAACAGTTAAAAGGTGATGTGCAGTTGACATGGGCTTCCCCAGTGCATAGTCGAAGAAACCCAATCCGAATGCAACTGATAAATAGGCGGACAGCAGAACTTCCAAGCAATGTATATCCATCGAAGAGCATGGGCAAACCTGGTGATCTGAAAGACTTTGATTATGGACGCATTGTAGGCTCAAGACAAACGGGTCATTCTCTTACCCAAGTGGTTCGAACCCTAGGTTTCTTTCTTTGTTGCACCAGCGACAAGGAAACAAAGTGCAGATGATTACCCCTACGGGAATAAGATCTAAGAACAAGAAGTTTGATAGATTATCTTAAGTTTAACTAAATATCCTTACATTTGTTAAAAACCACATGTTGACTTCAACTAAATACTGAGTACCGTAGTTTGATTGACAATTTTAAGGGTTTTTGAAAAGTTTCCAGGTAGAGTTAGTTATTCTTAGTCAGCAATAAAAAGGCGTTTCAGGAACAAGTGTTTCGACTTATCAACCCACTCTGTGTTCAATGCATAGTCAAAAAAAAATTCTTCATGTCGAGTGATTCTGGTAGATGAGCCATCATCATTCCCTGTGCTTTGTGGAGGATGTCGTTCTACAATTACAGCAGGTGGCAAGTGATTGAACTCCTGCACTACTTGTATCTAACGCAGAACAAATGGGCAGGAATTAAGGAAAAATTGTGTCAGCTCTCAAGTTTTGATATTATTAGGTTGATACAAATTCCGTTTTAGTACTTCAGTTGTCGCGTAATATAACAAATAAAAACTTTTCCGTGCCGGAACAGGAACACTTTGGCACAGCTCACTTTTTATCTGCTTGGAAATTGTCCTCCGTTTTAGGGAACGAAAATTAAGAATTCTAAGGAGTATTTAAGGTTGCACATTATCTACCGTCACACGTTTTTGGCGACAGGGTCCTAGTAAGGCCCATAGTCAATACAGCAATTGCAAATGCTGAAACTTGATTCCAAATGAACGAGGGACAAAGAAAAAACTCTAAACACCCGGTAATGAGAGTGGTCGACCGAAAATTCAATATTCATAGTGACAACATAATTGTGGTTTTCCAGATGCGATGACCTCTCTTGTGTATGCGCAAAATTGTAAAGTGCCGAATGCAATATATTTTGAAGGTATCACGACTACTATGAACAGCTCTAATGACTCTAAACAGTTGCATGTCCCAAATACAAAGCCAATGGTTTGGAGAAGTGACAGAGCAGATGTTATAGGGCAAACGTACCACGTACGACTCTTCGGGGACTCGAACGCGTGATAACTCGAACAAAAAGTTAGAATGTAGTGCTTTGTCCAATGCGCCAATTCGGCGGACAATACCATCTCCTATTTTCGAAGCGCAAAGTTATTTCGCAGATATAGAAGCATATTTCAAGGCGAATTCATTTTTAAGGATTCTATCCAATCTAAAAATTATTGTGAAGAAGAGTAAATTAAATATTTTTATCGATATTTATCTCTTAGCAAATTTAATATAATTTTTATGGAATTATATTATCAGAAAGCATTATTTAGAAATATTTTTTTTACATTCGACATAAAGACAGTAATGCAATGGAAACATGCACCACGTATATTCTTTCCCAAAACAAATTGTTTAGCAAACAGTACAGAAACGTTAGAAATTGGGAAAAAAGCTTTGGAGGCTATATCACCACCACAAAGATACTAGAAATGCAAGTTTCTAACCTTTCGTTTGAGATGGGTGCTAGTTTTTCGACATGAGGCATGGATGGATCATTTGTCTGATGGCACAGGCTCTGTTCCTTCGGTGGAACCATTATTTTAAAATATTCATGCTTCATTAGATATCGTCTTCTGAGTTGTTCTCTCTTATGGTGGTCATTAAACGCCTAAACTAAAAGAAACAAGAAATGAAAGTCAGTGTTACATTTTTGGAAATATTTATAAAAACCTGCGTTATCCTCTGCAGCTATTTATTAAGAGATTTCTGGAACACAGCATTTCAGTAAATTAATCAAGGGCAGTTTTAACTTCATCATAATATCAGAATATACGTAGTCCGTCGAATTTATGATGTGTTGCAATGCGGATTGAAGTTTACCCACCAGGGGACGTAAAGTCACATCTTATTTTTGTCGATAACTCTGTTTCTAAGAGTTCATAAGCTCAAGATTTCGTTTACACCAATATCTGAGGGATTAAAGACCTTCTTCCGTCAGATACTATTGTTTTCCATACCAGCTCCATTGACTTTGAATAGCTTTGATAAATTTAATTTGCGTCAGAATGGATTCAAAAGACGTGCTTATTACACCCGAAAATTCGGTGTCATCTTTCTTGTTTTTTATTTATTTTATTCTTGACAGAATTTATTCAGATTTTGTATTCCATGCTATATTCCATGATATATTCATGTCTCAAGATATATTATAACAAGATATATTCCATGTCTCTGCAGGTCAGTAGTCGGTCCCGGTCTTTTTTAATGGATGAAAATAAGTTAGAAACCCTGATCCCAAAACTCAATCCATGGTGATGACAAATACTCTTTAAAGGAACAAAGGGGAAAGAACCAACAAACTTCCGAATGGGACGTTTACCAATCAAGGTGGCAGAAACAGAGCAAAGGAATCTGCTAGTCAATCTGTCGATCAAAGATTTTGAATAACCGAAGGACTCCGCCAGATTGCGAATGGTAACCAATTCGGTCCTCCGAAGTTCATAGGTGGAGGAGTGTGAAAGGGCACGACGAATTAAGAAATTGAAACCAGAGAGTTTGTAAGACAAGGGGTGCGATGAAGTGGCAGAAATAATAATGGGACATGAACTAGGTTTTCTGAATACACTGAATGACAAAGAACAAGAGGAAGAGCGCTGAAGTTTAAAATGCAGAAAAGGTAAGCAATTAGTTATTAACCTCCAACTCAACTGTAAACTGGATGGAAAGATATTTGGACGAAAGGCGCTCTACAAAAGAATAGAGATGCTCTTGAGCGGACGGCCAGAAAATAACAATATCATCAATGTATCTCAGAAACAAAAGCGGTTTAATTCGGAAAGAAACTAATCACCTCACCCTCTAATTCCTGCAAAAAATGTATTTCGCAAGAAGAAGGGAGAGGGGCGATCCCATGGGAGCCCAAGAACACTGTCTGTAAATAACTTGATCAAACTGAAAATAAAACAGTTTATATATTAATTGTAATGCTGATATTATGGCTTGAATTTCAGGAACAGAAAGAGCGGCATGAGATAGTAGTTTATCGTAAATGAGATTAAGAACAGCCGGTACCGGAACATTTGGGATAAGTGAAATAACATCAAAAGATGCCATAAAAAATGGAGTGGAATTAGAGGAGCAGAAAGCTCTAATTCTGTCTAAGGCGTCCGTCGAACTAGAGATTAAATAAGGGGAGTCACTAGTCTGACTTTGAAGAAAACATTTTAAGGCAGACTCTAGTGGCTGAGTACGGCTAGCTGAAGCGGAAATCGAAGGTCGTGTGGGATAGCCTACTTTGTGAAGTTTAATATTTCCGAATAACTCGGGACCCCGAGGGCCCACAGGTGGATACATGTGGTTGGAAATAGTGGACGGTAATGAGGCATGATTAATCAATCTGCCAAGATCAGCATTAGTGGATTGCGTGGGATCTTTCAGCAACAGTAGTATATATAATGGGGCCACGAGCGCAAATGGAGGGAAACGCACAAAATCATCAAAATCACAAAAAACATCAATTTTTAACATAAAAACAGTCAAAATCAATTAAAATAATTAAAAATCATCAAAATTAAAAAATCCATCGTTTCCTTATGTGAAAAATAATGTAAAATGAAAAAATCAACATTTGAGGATCATCATAATATTTATTGTTCATAAAAAAGGCATTAAAAAAAGGGGTACCCAAAATGGATACCCCTTATAGAAGATTCAAAATTTAGGAAGATAAAAAGTGTAGGAAGATATTTAAATTTTATGACATATCTTTGCAAGTAAATACACAACAAGTTTTTTATAGTTTTCATTTATAAAATCATCAGAGAATTTTCTGTTGATAACAATATCACACCAGTTAATTTTATCTTTATATTTCATAATGAAATCTTCTGTTAATTCTTGGTTTCTTGTAACTTCTTTCCAGTCAATAAAATCACTAAGAAAGTCTATAATTGCTTCACTTAATTTTTGTTTTATTGGAATTATTGACATGCCTAAGAGTCGAAAGTTTTCTTTTATAACATCATTACTTAATTTTTGATACATAGAAATTATCCTCATATCTAATTTATCAACATTCATTAACATAAAACTCTCAGAAAGTATTTGATATTGAGAAATCAAAGACCAGTTTAATTTATCAACATCGTTATTCATAAAATATTCAGAAAGAACCTGATATTGAGAAATTTTATCTCAGTTCACTTTATCATGAAATTCTGAAATAAAATATTCAGATAATTTTTGGAATTCTGATATTAAATCCCAATTTACTGCATCTTTTACACTTCTAATTATATCTTCTGAAAGTTCATTATCTTTAGAAAATGAATCCCAATTAATATTGCTCCTAATTAACCTATCCATTTATATAGAATGTATTATTTTAAAAGGAATGTTATTTTTTCAATTTCTAAGTAAGGTTTAAAAATGTTTAATTCTAAATAAGACATGACTTGTATGCTTAATTCATCATTCTTTTTTCCCGATGCAAAGAATATTAAAGGTTTATCTGTGTAGGCATCATAATTAAAAAATATATTCTCCCCAAGTGTAATTAAAACTTCTGATTTCCCATTAGTATAATTAAGACGTAAATAAAATGTAATTTTCATATCCATATTTTCACTCAGTTTCATATTTCTGTCAAGGAGATTGCTACTAAATTTCATAAAAACGACTGTTTCCCAGTAACGCATAGCACCAAGAGTATTTTATGCTTTTTTACTTCTTGAATTGTTGCATAAAATTTTTGATTATCCACATAATTTTTATTAACTGCGTCATACGTATCCTGAGGAGATGGAATATTCACTAGTTTTTTGATTTGAACATCAAACTTTTCATCTTTTAAAAATAAAACATTATTTTCTAAATACCTCTTATTAAATGCATTCTTATCTGCTGTAGGATCAGCAACATTTCCTATTCTTTTACCTTTGCATTAATTACATTCCCATCTTGAATATATAAATATTTTTGATCCAATTTATTTAATTCACCTTTAAGTACAGCATCTAAATCTCTTATTCTTACAGCAGTTTCTTGAACAAAATCTGAAAAAACTACAAGTAATATTTTTTTCTATTTCATTTTTAACTTCCAGATTATTCTCTCTTATTTGTTTTAAAACATATTCTCTTGTAGTAACATCATTTTCATCTATAGGTTCTTTACAATTTTTTTAATTTTTTTCTTCCACATCATAATTACCATCATCTGTTAATTTAAATCCATTTCCAGGAGGTCCAGGTGGTCCAATCCCAAATTCTTCATAAGGTCAACCAAAAGGGTACCAATTCATTTATTTAATCTAAAGTTTTTAAAGTTTTAAATTCCTTTTTAGCCATATTAAGTGATCCTCTTTTTCTTTCATTCACGATGAAATAAAATCTATATGGTTTACCTGGATTTGATCCTAATATCCAGTTAAATTCTAGTCTTAAATTTGAAATATTAGTATACTCTGGATGATTAGATAAATTAAAATGAAAGGTTGGATACAATCTCGCATAATTTACATAACTTATAAGACATTCACTTTCAGTATTATGAATATTTAATCCAGCTGCTAATAATTCAGAATAACATCTATTATAATCCAACTGCCCATCTTTAAAATTCGTTTTATAAATTTCTTCTGGAACTTTTTTATTATTACAAAATATCCAGCATTCAATGAGATCTAAATTATCAAAAATCATATTATTCTGATTTTGATTGTTTTCTTTTTCTACATACTGTGGAATGACAAGAACACTTAACACCTCATCAGATGTAGTTCTTATATGACATGCACCACTTGATGTTGTTTGCTGATTACTTTTCTCAATTGAAGCAGAATACCAAGTAATTTTAATAGGTGTTGAATTCAAAGCGTATTTTAAATTCAGCCTCAATGGATGGGTACAACTCTACATAAGTTAACCATAATTGAAAATCAGATATAAGAACTTTATAATTAGGATTTACAACATCTGTGTATAACATATCATTATGACTATTTCTTTGAAATTCAAATGTAACTTTTATATCAGAAATTAATCTTCTAAAATCGTTGAAAAACCCAAACAGTTGTCTTAAAGGAATCCAAAATTTCATTATATTGCTGTTTTTTGTTAAAAGCCATCTCTATCTAAATCCTTTATTATAACAGGCATTTTCTTTTAATTTGATATCTGATCCTTTCTTTCCATCTTTATTAGGATCGTCTATTACTATTTTATCTTTATTAGCTGATTTTGATGTATCAACATAATACATCATATTTGTAGCCTCTGAAGTGGAATAATCTTTTGTGAAATTTATAAGTCCGTTAATTTGATGAATTAATGAAACACATTCAATATTGGAATCAGTTTGTTCTTTTCCTATAGTTAATGAAGCAGATCTAAACAGATTCCCACCATTTACAAATGTAACATTATCAGTTCCTATAGTATCATTATTATTTTTTACTATTTTACTTTCTAAGCATATATAACCGTTACTATATCATATAGGTAAATTTGTATCTTTAATAGTAACCTTATATTGATTAGATTCTTTTACATTAGTACAATCTTCATTATGTTTTATGTATTCATACTTTGCAATTTTAATACTATAATAATCTTGAATAGATTTTAAGTCCCAAAGTTTTTCCATTTATTAGGATAAAAAACTCATTTATACCATTTCAAACCAGATGCATCCTGAATTTTCTTTTTAGCTTATATACCATTAACAGTTACATGGGGTTTAGATAATATATTTTCAAGTTTATTTTAAATAACTTTTTTAGCTTTATCTTCAATTGCTATTTTTGCTGATTTACCTAAAACTTCTAACATTTTTTTTTCCAAAAGTTTTAATTCCTTCAGTGAAGATATTACCACCATATCGTTTTGCATATAATCTATGTTTGTTATAATTCATTTATTAGTTTAAAATTAATCTATATAAAACTCTCATATTATTCAAGTTTATCAGTTCATTATCTTGATTCGTGATATACATTCGAATTATATGAATATAATTTCTTCTATTAACAGTTAAAAATAAAGGATGTATTTCATCAATTTTTATTAAACTACCAGGGGGATTAGATGGTGTAAAAGAATATAAAATATCTGAATTAATATTATTATATAGAGCTCCTGTAATTACATTACAATGAATGTGTATGTCATCAAATCCTCTAGAAATGTTTGCCATATATTTTCCTTCTTGATGATTATCTTCATATATTTCTGATTCAAATCCTAAAATTTCATGTAATTTACTTAGATCAATTTTATATTCATCTTTTAATTCAATTATAAAGCGCTGTGTAGCGAACTTAGCTTTAAATTTAATTGGGGGTTCATCTCCAAATCGTTTTATTAAAAAGTTATTTAATTCCCTTAATGTGTAATTTCCATTATCTAAAGTTATTTCAAGCCATAAACTACCATCAAAATACTTAAATGTATCATTTTCATATTCTTCATCAACATTGTTCCATGAAACCCACATAGACATAGATTTTAAAGATATTTTTGAATTTTCATTATCAGGAATAGGTGGGACATATTCAATTGTAAAGTCTTCTGATTTCTCAAAAATTTTTGGATCAAAAGTTAACATTTATTAAGCACAAAATCTTCATTACAGCCACTTGGTTCTTGGGTAAAAGAATATAAAACTTCAACAGGTGATTTACCTTTATTCCTTTCAGTTATGTATTTCATACAATAAAAACCACGTTTAACAGATGTTGGTTCTTGTAAAAAACTTGAATTATATTTAATTCCTTTATTAGATGTTTCAAGATATTTTACAATATTTTTAGGTATGAAAATGTTATTCAATTTAATGTCTTTATATTTATATTCTCCAAATGGATCAAAATATTTCACAAAATTATATTTAGGATCATTATAATAACAGACCCAATTAGTCCCAGGTCCTGTAGATATATCTAAATTAATAATTCCACTTTCAAATTTCTTAATCTTTTAGGTAATAAATCTGATGTAAATACACCTCTGAATCCTTTTACATCTTTCATATTTTGTTCTAGCGTTTTATTGGATATACATTGTAATTCTGAAGAACTCCCTTTCCGGAATGTTTTTTACAACCTGATCCAGTTACTTTACTTAAAGCTTTATTCACACCAAAACTAGCAGCACCAGATAGAGCACCAGTACCAAGAGCTGCTAAGATAGGGATCAAAAATGGTAAAATACCTCCGTTTTTCTTTAATTGTGCCTTACTTATAGTTATTCGTTTACCATTTTTAATTTGATTAATTTGAGGTTTTTTTAAATACATATCATGATTAGCACTTTTATTTTTATCAATTTGCAATGTAATTTCTTTACCTTTCTTAACTGCTGATTTTAATTTATTTTTCTGACCTTCACTCAAATGAACTCTAGATTTAATATAATTACTCATTTATTAAGATAGAAACTTTGAATAATATTGTTTTACTTGCTCATTAGTCATTTTACCCACTTTCAATAATATACCTAGTATTTAAACTACTTGGTTATACACTTTCTTATTTTTAGTTCCTTTACATATATTTATCTGTTAATTTATCTAAAATATTAAGACCCTCACCCATATAGTAATTCTCCATTTTGAGAGCTTCTAATGCTCTGATGTATTTTCGCACCTCAGCCATTTTATAATCGAAACGATCAATTTTTTTCTGTAATTTTTTCTTTTTATCTTCATGTTTAGCATTATTAAGTGCTTTTACTTGAGGACCTTTTAGACGTTCGATTTCACTGTTTTTTTCATCTGCTTGATTTATTTTTTCATCAATCTCTTCATCAGATTTATTAACTAATTCTGAAGGTAAATAAAATCCTAACTTTTTTTAATAAGTGATATATTCAAGTTTTTGTTTAAGTTAATTTTATGAATTCCTGCTTCTCTCTCATACATTTCTTTAGCATCTGAAATAGATTCTTCAGCATCTTCTAAGGCAGGAATTCTTGAAGATTCTGCAATTGGGTGAAATGAAAGTTCTTCAATTGCATCTTGAATAGCTTTTAAATTTTCTTTTCTAGATACATCTTGATATTCTAATTTTTCAACTATAGGTTTATGAAATTTTGTGATTGCTTCTTCATATCCTAAATCTTCTAATTGCTTTTCCATATTTCGTTTCCTTAGTTCAGCATTTACTTCTGCTAATTTTAATAAATCTTGTATCATTTTACTCATTTATTTAACTGAAAATTTACTTCCAAACAAATTATTTTTCAACCAAGCAAATTATTTTACTTATATAAATGGAAGATTTTGAACAACCTGAAGAATATTTATCTTTTGCTGAAATGGCATTAGATCTAGCTGAATGTTATTTATCTCAGAAATACCAGCTGAAGACTTATTATTTGAAGCTGAAATGTTTATTGAAGATGCGGGATTTCTATTAAATAAATATGATAAAGCAGAAAGCTTGCAGCATTAAACTAAAAGATTATTCAGAACCAGAAGAATTTATAGATCCAAATCAAAATCCAATATTACTTATTCATCCTTTCAAACTTTTAATAACAGGATCTTCAGGATGTGGAAAAACAAATTTGCTATTAAATTTAATATATGATCATTTAAATTTTTATGCATTATTCATATGTGCAAAAGATATAACGAACCTAAATACTCTAAATTACAAGAAAATTACTCAATGTTTGATGATATAGAAGAGGAAGATATTTTAAAAATAAAGAGAAAGAATAAAAATAAGTTATTAAAATTATTTAAAAAGTTTAAGAAAAAAACATTATTTAGTTCAGACATAAATGAATTTATTACTGTAGATGACTTAGATCCTTCATTAAAAAATCTAGTTATTTTTTATGACTGTGTAAAAGAAAAAGATCAAAACGAAACTGAAAGTTTTTTTATAAAAGGTAGGAAGAAAAATGCATCCATTATTTATTTATCACAAACCTATTATTCAACACCTATTGATATAAGAAAAAACTGTGATTACTTTATATTTTTTAAACTTCAACACAGTGAAATTAAACAAATTATTAGAGAAATTGATGGTGATTTTAATATAGATCCTTATCAAAAAAGTATTAAAAAACCTTATGATTTCTTCATGTTAGATTTGAAAAATCCTCATATGAGATATAGACATAACTTTGATCCTATATAAATGGAAGACTATTTAGAAAAGAAAATGTATGTATACAGAAAAAGTTTTAATTACTATAATAAAATTAGTATATCATTATCAGTAGCCAAATTTATATTTAGTGCTTCAGGTTTACCAGCTTTTGCATTTATTCCTTTAGCAGCACTTTCTTTAGGAGCAGGAGTCATTGAAGTTGTTGATAAAACTCTAAACATTTCAGAAAGAAAAGAAGAATATAAACAAGCTTACAAATTTTATAAACAGATATTAAATATAATAAACGCTAATTCAATTTCAGAACAGGATGCTTACATTAGAGAAGAAGATTTTATAAAAAATAATAAGTATTTACCTTTAGAAAAATATGTAAAACAAACACAGCTAAATGGTTATAGTTATGTAGTTAAAAAATAGATTTACAGATAAATAAATGGTGCGGAATATTCATATATTCAAAGAAATTAAAGGTACTGGTTATGTAGGGGTAATAACAGGAGGTGATATACGCCGAGGATTACTGTCAACTGCTTTAAGTAGGACTGCTCTTGAAGGTGAATATAACCCTAATTGTGCACAAACAACAATTATTGCGACAGCTGCAAATAAATATGCTTTTTTATTTGCAGAAATCTTAAGTATCTAAAAATTCGCCTCAATCTGCTGTAATGATGAGCCCTTGTGCTCGTCCCCAACCCTGGCTGAACTTAATGAACGAATTCGACCACATCACTAATGTTGTATAAAACACTAAAGTTTCACATTGTTCAATAATTATTACTTTTTTTTATATACATGTTCATTACAGATTATCCGTTGGCAACACGTTAATACCTCCCTTGCAGGGCATGATGGTCTACTTTCAACTTGTATATAAATGTTCATGTGCGCGTTTCACTCTGTGTCACTCGATCTGAAGATGGGTGCTTTAGAAGCCCGAAAGATATTGTCACTGATTTTTAACCTCTTAGTGTGGTGTACATCTTTTAAATAGTAAATAAATGTCAACTTTTAGTAACAATCTTGGTGTTCCTGATCATGATATTCATCGTGCTTTGAGAGACTGTTTTCTCATTTTTGTTATGAATGAATATCTTCGTCGTTTCATGTTAATTTAGCAGTTAAATTATGCCAATCGGTATTTAAGCTGTATTTAAAGTTTTACCTATAGAATTCATGCCTATGAAATTTTAACGTCGCAGTGCGGAAGTTTACTTCGAATATTAATTGATGCAAGTTAGCGAGAAAACACTTTTAAGCCTTTTGTATGTCGCGTTAAATTATGAATAAAATAAATTATTATTCGCAAAACAGCTTTCTCTTAGAAGTTTAAGTAGTACGTTAAACTATTTGAAAGATAAATACAAATTCTCCTGTTCTAATAGAAAACTTGATTTTTAGGCATAAAATAAGTCTATACGACTAATAAACACATGTCAAGACTTATAAACCCATGTCGTTTAAATCTTAGCCAAAGTTGGATAAAATGTTCCATTTTCAGGGCAATATCTTACATAATAAAGCTCAAGTTATAATTCCGAATCTTTTAGGTATAAACAAATGTCGGCAAAATTTTTCATTTTTCAAGATAGACGCTGTTGAATGGAAATCTGTAAAATAAAATGTTCCTACTTCAGTTTGAAATGAATTGTACATGTCCTAGCACAGCAGTTAGACCTATTTTTTTAGTGTAAAAGCCCAATTAAAGCGTTACGGAATAGCAAGACTTTAAAAAGAATTAGTTTGCAGCTCGATTTAGCATTAACAAAATTTATGTATGCAAAATTTAGTGAAAGTTTATAGCTTTGGAATACAAAGAATATGCATCATTAAACGAATAAACTAAAAATCAGAAATAAGGCGAACACCGAAATTGCAGGATTAAACAGAATTTCATTTGTGTTGTTTCCAATAAGCAGCTAATATGAAAGGTGACTTCAATTAAGATATGTATTAGTGGCAAATGCTCTTACTACCACTTGTATGAGAAAACGGCACGTTACGTAAAGAACAGTTTGTATGATAAGTGGAACACGATATGAAAAATATTTTTATTAAAAACAAGTCCATTTCGATCAGTAAAACTGCCGGGATATGGTAACTGCTGACGCACATTGGCAGCAGAAATCTAATTAATATAGTTTCACAATTTTTGGGAAAACGATAAGAAAAAATATTTAATAAAAACCAGTGCAGATCAGTAAAACTATTCGTTTAGAAAAACTGCCGGAAATATGGTAACTGCTAACGCGCACTGAAAGCAAAAATCTGAATAACACAGTTGCACAAATTTTGTGGAAAGCATTCATCACAGCGAGAGAATTCAGGTCAAAACGAATGTTTCATAGAAGTGTTAAAATATATATGGAAAAGCGTGTAGTGGAAATTTTAAGTTAATAACAAAGAAAAGTATGAATCATAAAAGAATAAAGTGCGGCGAGATATTGTTCATAATGAGGAGTCAAACCAAGGAAAGGTTTTCAAAAGAAATACAAAAAATTAGATATCAGCTTTCAAACTTAGCTTTACGCTGTCGCGTGTTGCGTCATATGAGAAAATGGAAGAAAGGAAATATTCTCAAAATTTTATACGTCACGCGATGCATGAATATATTTTTTTTTGCACAACATTCAGAAGAAGAAATGGCCGCCCCCGGTGGCGCAGTGGCCTCAGCGATGGCTTCTGATCATTCGTCCGAGATGTGTCCTGGTTCGAATCCCCGTGAGGCATGGGTACTGTGTTTGTGTTACGGTGCTGGGTCTCTTCCTTCTTTGGAATCAGTGGCCGTAAATTTGGGACCAGCGACTGCCCACTAAGTAGCTCACGACGTTCGTTAAGCCTCCAATCAAAAAAAAAAAAAAAAAAAAAAAGAACGATACAGAAATTAAGGTATAAACCGATTTTCCATATTTTTCGAAACGGCTGAACAGACTGTTATTAAAGGAGAGCGATAATCACCATTTCTTCTGCAAGGAACGTCATACCGTAAGAAAAAACATTTTTACTCAACACTGTGCTTAGAAGCGAGGCCTGTCAGATTTGAAGGTCTTTAAGCCGCCAAAGTTTTTTTCTGGTACTGTTCTCCTGGGAAACGAGGGTGGAGTTCAAAAGAAGTAGAGTGGTAACGGAGACGACCTATAAAACTTTCTTCTAACTTTTTTCTTCTTAGGCAAACATTTTGAGAAACAAGAAAGGTCGAATGTGTAAACATTATCTTGACAGTGTCCCTTAACGAGAACTGTATAATTACGGCACCAAAAGTAAGCAATAGCAGCATTTTAAAAGTACTTTACTACGGAGAAATTTTGTAAAACATTCAGCATGCTTAGATTCTCTTTTCATAAAACACCCAGGGATCGGATTTTATCCATGCTACAATCGAGTTTGAGTGATAGATGAACTTCCTTTATTTCCAAAATATATGTTAATTATTCCCTTCTTCGTCCTAGAATCCCATATTCTTTCAGGTTCATTATCTAATTTATCAATAGTGTTTGATGTCTTTGGTGTTTATCTCCTCTCCTTTGAAAAGCCGCTTAATTTTTTTTGAACAATCAAATGCTGCTTCGCGGAATAATGGCTTGATATTGCCGAATATTTAATCAAAGGCATTATCTTTTTCATTCAGTGGTACATCATTATGCAGCGCAAGGAACAACGAGAATATCACAAATCTACACTGAACGAACTTTTTTCCCGTCAGTTAAGTGAAAAACTCCAGGCTAGGCAGGCCCTCACCGAGAGTTTACTGGGAGGTTTAGCATTTTATTCCTGGATAAGAAAAAAATATATATTTTTTTATAAAACGAAGGCTAGTTTGTTAAATAACCAAATGATGAAGTTCCCGTTTTCCCCCACAGGGTGCGTTTATGAATCCAACGAAACCGACATGGCGAGCTGTAAGATGAGAGTCTGAGATGGGACGGTTTTTATTTTTTAAATTGAATTCAAATTTTTGTTTCATTTCGTAGGCTTTAGAGACTAAATCATGTGGCTTTTTTTCTCTCTGAGAACTGTTTAAAAAAGCAATTTTTGGCTTCACAAAACCAAATTACAAACAATCTCCTGGCCCCATTTACTGCTAGGACTGAAATGGGGAAATTCGAAGTGTGTTTCTGCATACTTAAGGATGGAGGGCTGTATTGTTTATTTTGAAATGCAGAAGAGAAAACACATTTACACTCGTCACGGGAGGATGTAAACATGTCTGACTTTGTGACGCGCTTACAAAATGAAAAAAAATGGAAACAGTGGTGTCGGTTAACCGATTGTGGCGGCCGATAGAGTAGCGGATAAACGGAGGCTCACAGTATTTTTTTCCCTTGGAAACTACAGATAGATTCCTCATTGCTACATAATTTAGTTGAAATCAAGTCCGAGATAAGCTGGACTCATTTGTAACAAGTAGCATCCCATATGAAAACCGTGTAGTAGTGAAATAAATTAACTGAAGTGTAAAATGATATTCATGACCTGATAAATGTCATGATAAATGTAATGAGTGGTCTATTCATCTGTCGGGTGACTTTGTCACTTTTAAGCAAGTCAATATTTATAACAACACTCTTATTTGTATTCCATCACAACCGAGAATGTAATAGGAGCAAATGAACCTAAAATTCGACTCCCTGGTATTCGAGTGGAACGAACCATTATCTTCTTTCCTTCGTCCGAGATCTGTCTGGTTTCCAAATAAGAGAGAAGCACGGATGCCGTGTTTGTTATCCTTACCTAGAACGAGTGACCCCAAAATAGGGACAGGAGACTCCTTTGTAGGCCGCGGATCTTAAACCCCCATAGCCGACTAAAATATACCGTGAAGCTCACAAATACCGGAAAGTTTATAGTAATCCAGTTCAAATGGACTAATCCACGTATTTGAACCAAGTGAAAAACAACCAAATAGAGAGCCTGACTAGGGTCGAGAGGGGTCAAAACGTTCATGGCAGAGTTTCGTAGGAAATACTATGATCCGAAAATGGAAAGATGAGAACTAGACTCATCGGAAAACGTACATGATGAACTTCTATTACCTTCTGCGCATATGGCGGTTTCAGAACGTGACCTGAAACACTTTGAATACATTTGGTTCACTTACTGTATGAACGGTTGTGGCGTACAGCGAGGTGACGTTTCTCCGCTTAAACGTTCATTGTGCTGGTGTTACCAACAATTCGTTCCACGATAACGCCAGGCGAAAAATGTTGGCGACAAAGTATGCTCAACTGCAAGTCACAATGGTAAGATTTTGAAATTCCATTATAATAGAAAACACAGATATTTGCCGTTCCAAACTTAAAGGTTTCTCCGTACAACTATATATTTTTAAATTCAAGGAAGCGGATTAGTAAAACGAGAAATTAAAGATGCGCACTTTTAGAGCAAACGAGGGAAGATAGCAATGTCTGTAAATTGTATTTAGTGTTAAAGCATTGGTTCAAAAGATTTATCATAGCTAACTTTCATTTCCTGCGAATACACATACGTCCCAGTATTCGACAATTCCATATTGGGGATTATAGCTTATTATTTTATGATATATTTCCGGATGGTTTTTGTAGTTTTAAATGGCACTGATCGCAACATACATATGTATATATTCCTTCTGTAAATCATCATTACATAGGACACCAAATCGCCCTGAGTTAAATTTCTGCCTAGCATTTCGAGCATGCAAGGACCTAAATGGTAATGAGTGGTCTATTCATTGTGTCTAAAAATTCATTACTGGAGACAAAGTAAGCCTGCTGCTTTTACCTCTTGAATTATTTTAACTGTTCATGCATATAGATAATGATTACCTGTTGTTACGTTTTTAAACAAATATATATATATAGCTCCCTGCATATCGATTATAATAAAATAAATGAAAGAGACCTAATATTGGTACGCTTAAATGAGTGATGAAATTACAATGTAAAAGGAGTAGAAAATTAGAGCAGGAAGAAAATATCTGAAGTACTTAAATATACGTCACCTTGTAGTCATTGTGAACAATGAAAGTATTACGTGAAAGCATTCCTTACAGTAATGTTATGTGAAATGTTTTCTTTTGTATATTTTTCGAAAAAAATAAGTATATTTAAATTTAAAATTGTAGTTAGTTCTTTCATCTAAGCTTTATTAACATTCACACCGTTGAAGAGTTTTCAACATTTATGAATGTATATAGTGCATTAGAATGCATACTGGTAAGCAAAAAGTAGGGTACCATTAGAGTGCTACTTGCTTCATATTTGAGAGTTCGAAGCGCGCACCTGACGCACACACTTTATATACAACAATATGAATACCTGTGACTCAGTAAACAAGAAACGTGACGCCAAATTTTCGGGTGTAATAAGCACGTCTTTTGAATCCGTTCTGACGCAAATTAAATTTATCAAAATTATTCAAAGTCAATGGAACCGGTATGGAGAGCAATAGTATCTGACGGAAGAAAGAAGTTTTTCAATCGGGTTTTTAATCCCTCAGATATTGCTGCAAACGTAATCGTGAGCTTACACCTTCTGGTTGCAGACTTGTGCGTTAAGAAAAACATGAATTTATATGAGAAACATTTCTCACCGGAAATGCTCTTCAACACAGAAATAATTTTTCAAATCGGACTCTTGGAAACTGAGATATCGACAAAAATAAGATGTGACTTCGCATCCCTTCGTGGGAACACCATGCATTATTTTAGGAAGAAAGTATTCTCAAAAGGTTTTGTCATATGAGCGGTATCGGTCCAAGAAAAAAAAATTATTCGAGTTTTCAGGAGCCCAGATGTTGCTTCAAGTACATGAGAAGCAGAAATTAACTCTCATGCCCCCTGGCGGTTAAACCATTCTCTACCAAACATTAGAAATTATGTGAAAAATATTTTCCATCAGGTCTTGTATGCGATACAGGGATAATTTTTCTAATCGGAGTTTTAGAAGCAGAAATAGCGCAGAAAACGCAATTTACCCTTGTGCCCCCTAGCGGAAAGTCTATGATTTACTTGACAATTTTGAATTTATATGAAAAACATTTCGCATCGGAAACACTATCCAACAAAGAAGGAATTTTTCAGATCGGATTCCTAGAAGTAGAGATATTGACAAAAATAAGATACAAATTTAGGCCTCGTGGCGTAGAAACCATGCATTATTTCAAGAAAATGTTCCTAAAAGGTTTGTCGATATGAGTAGTTTCGGTCAACAAACGACTTATTTTGCAATCGAGATTTTAGAAGCTCATATTTTGCTGTAGATACATCAAAAGCGGAAGTTAAGACTTACGACACCTGATGGCCAAACAATTTTTTTACACAAATTAGAAATTGCGTTGGAAATGATTTCCCATCAGGAGCTGTATCCGGTGAAGAAAGAATTTTCCAAATCGAAGAATTAGAAGCAGATATATAGGGGGGGGATAATTTACCTTTACGCCACCTAGCGGAAAGCCTATGAATTACTTTAAAATTTTGAAATTATATGAAAAACATGTCCCTTTGGAAACGGTATCCAACAAAGAAGGATTTTTTCAAATCGGACTCCTAGAAGTAGAGATATTGACCGACATAAGATATACATCAACGCCCTTTGGCATAGAAACCATGCACTATTTTAAGAAGAAAATGTTTCTAAAAGTTTGTCGACATGAGTAGTATCGGTCTACAAACGACGATTTTTTAATATTGTCGTTTGTAAGAATTGGGAAATAAAACATATTCGCGGGAAAAGAATTGGCCGTTAAACCATATTACAAATTAAAAATGACCTCTTGTCATGTTTACACGAGGAGAACATGATGTATGGTGCTTTTCGTAATATTATGTTAGCACTGATATGAGAAAATATAATTTTTTCTTGTAGGGGCGTGTATTATTAATTTTGACCATTTTGCATGGAAAGAAAAACGTTAGTATAACTGCTGAAATTTTCACTGTACGTTTTTACCCTAAAATCGCAGTGTAAGCTTTCATTTCATATTGAAATAATAGAAAAGTCAGTGAGAACTTCTTTCAAGCATACTTTCACTACGAAAGTGCAAAAGATTTCGAATTTATATGAATTCCTCCTTGTGACATATGAGTCTAGCTGACTCCAAGTAACTTTTTTAAATCAGAGTTCGAAAAATAAACTGTTCTAGAACTAACAGCAGGGGAGGTGGTATAATTGTATCTCCTTAACAGTCACTCAATTCTGTAGATCCTAAACACACCGTAACATATCATTGACAAACTGAAGAAGAAATAACTTTATGACATGATTCTGCCCAAACACTTTGTTTGTAGAACATAAGATATAGGTAAAGATGCTTGTTTTTTGTTTAGCAAATTTCATCACGAGAATATTTTTCTGAAGTAACCATTGCGAGTCTTTGTCTAATGTTCGGCTAAAAGGACTTCAAGGGACATGACCTAATTTCTCTTAAAGTGCCAGAATTAGGAATGCGAAATTTGATAAATTATGATGTACTAACGTGCAGCTCATTCAAAGACGGCTGCTTTTAAGCTTTAAATAAATACTCATACATAGGGAATGCTGCCCGACCTATGATGGGTTGAAAGTTTTAATTGAAGCAGATTTAAAACATATCGAATAGACAACCGAATTTTGTAAGGAAATATAGTTCACAGTCCTTCATGCAAGGGGTGAAAATGTTTTAGATGCGATTTTGCTCACTTTGACATCTTAAAACTTTAGTTTTTATTGATGGTTAGAAAGTTTTAAATAGATCTGGAAATTTGTTTTTATAATAACGGTGATTCCTTTTTATGAAATTACTCTGGAATTTTCTTCCTTTTTATAAAATTACTGTGCAATGCAAAGAAAATGAAATAAAATACGACAGAACACTTACGTAACAGAACAAACGTCGGAGACAGTTGTTCGTGCACGTTCGTGTTGCCACAGATGAAGTCCTTTATCTTACTACATCTTTTTTTCGGGTATTTTTCCTTGATCATACGTATCGTGCGATAACGGTGAGCTTACTTTAGATTTCGGCCACCGGATAAAATCACATGGCGCTGCAAGTACAGAATGACGCCAGAGTGTTAGGAATAGAAGTAACCTACTGTATAAGTTTTATAATTACAGGATAGAGAAATATTATCATGTACTAGGAAGCAGCCTCCGAATATCCCATCGTGCAAGGCTTGCATATAGCATGAGTGTGATGGCCATATGAGTGTCATTAGTTGTTTCATCAAACCCTGTAATACTTCTTTGCTGTAACGTTGTTTTGGAACATATTTAGGCAAGAAAAATAAAAAAAAATAAAAAAGAGCAAAAAACTAAACAACCGCGTCGTGTAGTTTTTGGTATAAAGATTCCCGGTTAAAACCATTCTTAATTACAAAATCACAGTTCTCTGTTTTTTTAAATTCTTGCAGTTTTAAATCCTACGTATTCCAATAAAGATTTTCAGCTTTCGAAAAATTTCCTTCCATTGCCCCCCCCCCTTTCTAAAGAGCACCACAAAAAAAAAATTCACCACCCTGTCAATATTCAATCGTGGAGAAACTTCGGAATAAATTCCTTTACAATGTTTGCACTATTGACAATAAATCGCACACGCGGTCCATGGCTTCCTTACAATTTCACTACTGCCACAAGCCTAGGGCACAAGATGAAGGCAATTCGTAAAATAAATGTAAACAGCAGACGTTGTTCACAAAGAAATTCGGGCAAAAACATTTTTCCTTTCTGAGGTTTATTTCCAAAAGATCAGAGACAGATGCTTGTGGGGAACAACGCCGAAAAGCGACTGCCCTCGCCATGACGTCACAGCGTCCACAAACTGTTCTCTTACAGGATCTTAAGATACCCATCCTACAACTAAAGAACAACCTAACTCTGCTCGTTCTTTGGCCGTGATCATTACACAGAAAAGTGTAAAATCAAAAAGTTAAGACTCTTAAAAACTTATATATAAACTGGGGGCTGCGCCTCTAGGCTCGTTACGCTCGTTTCCAGAGTAGTGCTCGGGCCCTGCACTAGGGTGGAGCGAAAATCACTTTTTCTTTTAATTTTAAAACGTCACCATGTGCAGTAGTTGCGATTTTATTACTGAAATGAACTCCCGAAATATGGATGACATTATTTGATATCTTAGGCGGCCCCAAGAACCTCGAAGTTTGAGAGTTATAGGGAAAAATGGTTTAAAACCACTCGCTTTCTCCATTTTGTAAATATAAAAAAAACTGTGTCACCATGTTATTTAATATCACCTTTGAGTGTATAAGCACGGGTAAAAGTTCAGCAGACATGAGTTAATTTCTCAGGCTTCCCCAGATCCCTTTAAGTATGTAATGTGTGCCAAAATGGCATGATTAGTTGCGTAAGTATTAAGATCGACAGCAGCCTTATTGTTACGAATTTGGGCTTAACATTAACAACCCCTCCCTCTCTCATACTTTCTGGGAACCTCTTGTTGATTTTCAGAAACAGAGCTTGCTGTTTTGCGCTCTGCTTTGTTTTTGTTGCCTTTTTCATTTCAACCCACCCCCTCTCTCACAGCGTGGCTCTGTTTGCGAACTCGCTGAGTCACCTCATCACAGTCGCACAGGCCCGTTTGGGAGAGAGTGTTGGCGGGTTTGCGTCATAATGATGCAACAGTTTCTTTCACTCCTAGTGACGTTGATTGGATCGTACCGGCATTTTCGTTTTGTCGTCCAACTGCTTAAGATGGCTGAAACGAGAAATTAAGCTGATTGCCCCATCTTCGGGAATTATTAGGAGATGCATGAAAATGTGTTGCCTACGTACGAAGATGTAATGCGCCATTACTACCTTGTGAGGAACACTCTTAGGCAGAAAGGTGCAAATTATGAGCCTGCTGCAGCAGAAACAGCAAGTATTGTCGCTGACAAAGTGCTAAGTATATGGAAGAAAGCATCTCTTCCGACATCTCTCCACAAATCTGTTGCAAAGTGTATTACCGCATACAACACTGAATTCCGAAAGCTGAAAAAACAAGCTGCAAGAATTTATGAAAGCTACCGAAAGAAGATTGAACAATTTCGTGCAAATTCGCAACGTATCTTTGACACATGCTCATGCAAGTGCAAAAGTTTTAGAACCTGCAAATGCAGCTCTTCCAAAAAGGTACCCGTGAAAGAACGAAACTTTCTGATGGACTATAGAACAAACAGAAGAATGATAGTAGGTGAGCTTGTCACAAAAACCATCAGTGTACTGAAGAAAAAATTAGCTCGAAAGAGTGATAAGGAAGAGCATGTCCGTAGGAAATAAGAGAAAACTGCATCACTGAAATCTGCCCTGAGATTCGAGGATGATCTTTCAGAAGAGAATACAAATACAAATTCTGCAGGAAAACCAAACGAGCCGTGTCCTAGTCATTTGTTGGCCTCGGAGAAAGATTACGATTTCACTCCACCTGGTTTTTCGAAACCTAGGCGTCAGATGACACTGTCTGCATTTTCTAGAAAGTGCGATAGGCGAGGCATCAGCGACCGAGAGGCAGCTGATCTTGCGTCGGCGTTGCTTTATGATGTAAGTGAACCGGTTCTTTCGAAAGAAGGTAATGTATCTGTTGTTGACCGGCATAAAGTACGACGAGAACGGAAAAAGACCCGTCAAACAATTCAAGATGAGGTAAACGTGACTGGTTGCAAGATTGTAGCTTTATATTTGGACGGAAGAAGGGATGAAACTCTTACGAATACACAGACAGATGATGGCAAGTGGCACAAGCCAAAAGAATGGGAGGAGCATATTACACTTGTTGAAGAACCGGGTTCACTCTATTTGGGACATTTTGCACCAAAGAGCAAGAGTGCAAGAGACATTTCCGACGGTATCTTCAGCTATTGAACCAGAAGGCATTTCATCTATCGGAGTTGGTCTTTATTGGAAGTGACGGGGAAGTGACTAATACCAGCATAAATGCAGGTGTAATTAGGCGCCTTGAAGAGATGCTCCATTCTCCCGTACACTGGATTATATGTCACCTTCATTTTAATGAACTGCCTTTACGCCACCTCACTGAAGCACTTGATGGGAAAATATCAGATCCAAGAGGATTTAGTGGATTGATTGGAAAGCGCCTCAAGACGTGCACAAAAGTTCCTATCGTTAATTTCCAGAAAATTGAATTTTCACTTCAGTCAGACATTAACTATGGAGATCTTAGCTAGGATCAACTTTATTTGTGGGAAATATGTAAGGCAGTCTCTGCAGGTGATTGCCCACAAGATCTGGGAAATCGGGATCCTGAAGCACTTGCACATTTCCGTTGGCTGACCCTCGCAAATTGCATTCTACGTTTGTATGTTGGAACTAGTGATGCAACACCACAACTTGTCTCATTAGCCACCTTCATAATGAAAGTATATGCACCATCGTGGTTCACGATCAAATGTAACGGTACCTGTAAAGATGGTCCAAGAAATTTGCAGCTTTTTATATCTGGGTTTCAGTGTCTTCCAAATAAATTAAAGGATATTGTAAAAAGAGTCGTCCAAGACAACGCGTAATTTGCCCATGCAGAAAACTTGCTCGCTGCAATGTTGTTTGACGGCAGAAGGTATGTCCGTGAGCTTGCTGTTCGACGTATCATGAAGGCCTGGAAATTTTACGAACAAACAACTACCATTAGGAAGTTTCGAATTCCTAAGCTGAATTTCCAGAACAATGATTACATCGACCTAATCGACTGACAAAAGTGTAATGTGACTGAGCCTCCCATCACACGGAAAGGGAAAGACACTGAACTTCTAGAATTACTACAGCCGGATAAATATCCAAGTTCTTGCTACGAATGTACAAAAATACCCTGCCATTCTCAGGCAGTAGAGAGGACGGTTAAGATTGTAACATATTCTTTTGCTCATGTGTGCGGCCTTTTTGCAAGAGATGTATTCATCAGAGCAAACATTTTGGATAGGAAGCTGATGACAAGTTTTGAAAAAAAGTCTGATTTCCAAGTGAAATAAACTCACTCCTCAAGTTATGCTACTAGGTAAGGCTGGTGTCTATCATATTTACATAACTTATGCCATTTTTGGAGAAATGTGACAAATCTTGAGCTCTTTGGGGAAGCCTAAGTAATTAACTCACGTCTGCTAAATTTTTACCCGTGTATATACACTCAAAGGTAATATTAAATAACATGGTGACACAGTATTTTTTTATATTTACAAAATGGAGAAAGCAGATGTTTTTAAACCATTTTTCCCATAACTTTCAAACTTCGAGGTTCTTGGGGCAGCCTAAGATATCACATAATAACATCCATATTTCGGGGGGTCATTTCAGTAATAAAATCGCGACTCTTGCGCATGGTGACGTTTCAAATTAGAAAAAAAAGTGTTTTTGGCTCCACCCTACCCTGCTGCCCGATCTCCAAGTATATCATATGAAATAAAAACTGGAAACATCATATAAATGTCTATTTTTATTGCATGTCTAAGCAAATAACGCTTGTTACTCCGAAGTTTCAGAGTTTTTTTACTGTCGTTAATTTTTGGAAGGTCGGACTTTTGTCGTTTGAACTTATACCACTGACTACATTTACCACTAAGGAAAACAAAAGCGGTCCTAAAAACATTTCCGTAAACCTTAAACCGCTATGCTAAACCGTTAAGGTGGAAGTCAAGTAATTTTGCTTCTTATACTTCCAATGGGAATAATGTGTACACATTTCCTTCACAGGTATTGTGTTCCCAAGGATGAAAATTTGAACATCGACTAAAATAACTTCGTATTATTACTTGGAATACTTAATATTTTCTAAAACATAACCATAATTATATTAAATATCTATAACTTTTTTTTTTTTGGTGGTGTTGGAACTAGAAAAAAAGATGGCGTGATCTGTACTTTGATGACGTCAGTAGACAAACAAATGTTGGATTACATAAATATGGTTATGATTCAGAAAATATTAAGTATTCCAAGTTATAAAAGGAAGTTATTTTAATCGATGTTAAAATTTTCATCCTTGAGAACGCATTGATTGTCCAGAAAAAAGATGACGTGACCTGTACTTTGATGACGTCAGTACTCAAACAAATGTTGTATTACATACTTATGGTTATGTTTTAGAAAATATTAAGTATGCCAAGTTATAAAATGCAGCTATTTTAATCGATATTCAAATTTTCATCCTTGGGAATGCATTAATTGTGAAGAAAATGTGTACAGAAGTTTTTACATTGGAAGTATAGGAAGCAAAATTACTTGACGTCCACCTTAAACAAATGAGATAGCTTTACCAACAAAACACATGCATAATGAATTCTCTGGGTCACCATTGCAGCAGGTCACGGGATCAGAACGTTCCTCCGCGGTTATCGTGAAGACAGAGAAGGCCGTTCGTTTCTTTCCTTTGCGTCTCTAAAAAATGCTTAAAAAACGTTAAATGACTTCGAAATTTTCTTTTTGTAAAAAAGTGACGATAGTTCTAAGTTTCTTTCCTATAACAATTGCAATGCGTTATGATTTATAGTTTGCCATATATCCGTTTTTTTAAACGGATCCCATCGCGAAACAGAGAATTTTGTGAAATTTAGAAATTTAATTTCTCGTAAACTAAATCGAAATTCAAAAAACGCGCTACCAGGTGCGAAAATTCGGTGAAGGTACTACATGCCTACAAAGTTTCGTGGTTCTGTTACCGTTAGTGTGTCCGGAACGCGACCTGATATCACTTTTTTGCTTACCTTAACTTTAAATACAATAGCTCTTGAAGTATCGCCATACTCGAGAAACGGTTTATTTCAGCTTGTTCTTCAAACAATTCACTACAAACGATATAAATTTCCTATTTTTGTGTTCAATACGTTTTGCGCTGCGAGCTAGGAAAGCAAGAGCGTCGCGAAATTTCTAAAACAGCGGCAGTCCCTATTTTTTTAGAATAGAGAGACACCTATAAAAATATATGTCAGATGTTTTTTTATAAAAAACAGTTGTTTTGTGAAATTTGTGATATTATATATGAAATTTCATTTTCCCATATTATTCTGTACTTACTAGTGAAGCTTAACATTCTTTCCATATTAAATTTATCACATTTTCCTGAACTCATCGTTCAATAAATGTAGCTAATTGTCGCATTTTTAAATACCACTTCGAAATATTTTGCAGACAGTCCACCGAAGGAATTGTGTGTTTACAAGTATTTATGGGTTTTGATAATCAAATAGAAGTCTTAAGCCCTGCTGGCTTAATAGAAAGAGGCTCCATACGCTTTTTGAGGTAGAAATACTGTCTAATTACAAAACTGAAACACATTTAATAAAAAGAATCACTTCGTAAAGGAAAAGTTTGTGGCGTAGCGGTTTAAGCGATCGCCTCTGATCATTCGTCCGAAAGGAATCCGGGTTGGAATTCCGGTGAAGCATGGATGTTTTGTTTGTCTTACGACACTGGCTCTCTCCCTTCCCTGGAACCAGTGACCCTAAATTAGGGACGGGCGACTGCTCATAGCCCATTGAGTTGATAAAATGCAAATGGTCTGCAATGGCGTCTTGACGCCCCGGTGGTGCAGTGGTCTAAAGGATGGCCTCTGATCAGTCATCCGAAATAGGTCCGGGTTCGAATCCCGGTGAGGCATGACGTTGTGTTTGTTTTACGACACTGGCTCTCTCCCTTCCTTTGAACGAATGACCCTGTATTAGGGACGGGTGACTGCTTATGGATCATTGAGTTGCTCAAGGTAGTCGTTAATCCTTCAATCAAAAAAAAGTTTGTAGAAGCCCTTGCGAAAATTTAAAAATTTTTTGTGGACTACAACTTGGCTTCGCAGAATAATTTCCAGACGCGCCACGGAATTGTCTATTTGTCAAAAATTTCGAGCCCATATAATATCGGTTCCGGTTCTTATGCACAAGCAACACCTGTTGTGTGTATTCATAATACTCTGGACGATCCAATGACTGAAATTGTAAATATGTATTTAATAACTATTTGGTGGACTATATCAAATTATATTCTTAAGCTCTGCAACGTTACTATTAATTATTCGTTTTTAAGCACGATGTGTTTTTCATACATGCCAAATGTTAGCAATATATATTTTCAATTTACTGCGCAGAATTGGAAATGACATGCTGAATTTATTACATTTTGCCAGTTTCACTTTAATTTCCGCGTTTCCTTCATTTCTTCGAATTTCGCATCCTTTGTTTGGTTCTGTTGCAGTATATTTTAATGTACACTGGTATTCAAAGTCAAGAGAATTTTCACATTTTGTCGATTTTCACAAAAAGTACGGAACCAAAGGTACAAATTATCCCGCCGAATAAGAATGTAAATTTGCAGTGTCGAACGCATAAGCGTACACGTGCGTGTGGGCGGAGCTGTGACAGCTGAATGCATAAAAAGCACACGTGGCTTTTTCTGCGATTAGTTCGCTCGTTCTCCTCGGCGACATTCGTTATGTTTCTTGCAAGTACTTGGTTCAATTTCGTACGTATTCCGTACGTATTGATGTAACGAACGTATTGATGACGGAATGAGGTGGAGAATCGTTGGTAGATTTGAGGCAGGGCAACCGCATGTGCAGTTTGCTACAGAGCTCAATGTAACGCCCAGTGTTGTCTGCAATTTGTGGAAACAGTTTAAGGACACCAGATCCACATCGAGAATGGCTGGGCAAGGTCGTCCATGAGCCAAGACGGCCAATGACGATCGCTATTTGGCACTTTCAGCGTGGCACCACAGGACTGCTACAGCTGCACAGCTATCTCGTGAGCTGCATACCGTCACTGGAACCCGAGTTTAAAAGGTTACTGTTTCCCGAAGGCTTTATGAGAGAGGGCTTTTTGCCAGAAGAACCGCTGTTTGCGTCCCACTCACTTCAGCTCTCAACAGAGCACGTTACGCATGGTGCAGACATCAGCATCCTTGGACCAGACTTCAGTGGAGTAACGTTTTCCCCACAGACCAGTCGCGATTTAGCCTGGACACTGATTCTCGACGTACCTATATCTGGAGAGAACCTAGGACCAGATACCTTTCCTCCAACATCCGAGGTATCATGTTGGACTGCCGCACACCTCTCCATATGTTTGACAGAGGCTCCCCGACTGCTGAGAGGTATAGTGATGAGATCTTACAGCCCTATGTTCTACTTTTCATGGGCGCAATTGGCCCTTGGTTCCTTTTTATGGAAGACAACGTTCGTCCACATAGGGCTCACCTGGTCGACGATTATCTTAAAAGTGAGTTGATTCGCCGGATGTAAAATTTCTCATTGTGGCTGTATCTTGCCGGCCAGATCGCCCGACCTAAACCCTATCGAACATGTCTGGGGCGCTCTTAGGAGGGCTATTGCATCTGTACATCCATCCAGGAGCTGAAAACTGAGTTTCTGCAGGAGTGGGACCGACAACCTCAGGGACTCATCAACTGCCTCGTTTCCAGTAGGACATCGCGCTGTGAGAGGAGACCATACTTCATATTAGAGTTATTTTATGTTCGATCTTGCAACATTGATTTTAGACATTCCTGCGCTGATAAGCCTTACTGGAGATCATGAGTGCGTACCATGACTGTTGCATGGTATATTTTTTTTATCTTATATAACTGTGTATCCATACAAAATTGCATTAAAATGTGAGCATTAGTTTTTCAAAAAATCGACAAAATGTGCAAATTCTCTTAATTTTGAACATCAGTGTAGATTTCATCATTATCTGATATTGTATGCAAAATACAGTGATAGAGATCTTCGCCTGAATTTGATTATTTCAGTGATGGGAGTTACAAATGGGTTTTTTTCAAAGGAAATAGAAACATAACTCCTACCATTAGGCACACGAGAGAGAAGTCAGATAAATGAAATGCAATCCGTCGCTGCTGAGAAACCTATCTTTTCTGAAAGTAGGGCTTGTCGTTAACTGTAATGAAGATCTCCTTTTCGACAAAAAAAATAGTTTTTCTCTATGCCCTGTAGTCCAGACCTTGATTTTCAAGTGCTGATACACCAGAATTTCAATTTCTATTAAATTTATATAGTTACAGATTCAGAATATTTGCTCTAAAGTACACAGAGATTACAGCATTTATATCTCCGGTGGCTTTCGTATTAGTTTTATATTCTGAAGTCTGCAAGCATAAACTCATCGAATTTTCTTCTCTTGGCGTTTTGAATGGACTTGCTTTCGCAATTATGCGTAAGATACAGCCACAATGGGAAATTTTACATTAAGAGAGAAATTACTAATTTTAAAAACATTTTCATTTTTCATAATGTAAGTGTCTCAGTAATGAATCATCCCCTAAATCATGCCTGCGATGAATGTTCGAATGTTTATCAGAGCATAAGGAAACACATTCAAGAATAAATTCCCAATAATCAACCTTTGCACAATACAAAGCTTTTCACTTAAAATTCCTCTTAAATAATCTAAATCAATGTATACGTTAAGCTTTGTATAATATATTATAATAAACAGATCTCACCGTTGAAGTCATAAGCGGGAGGACTTCCTTCCTTTTTCTATGAGTTCCCAGGAGACCCGAAAGAAAAAGGCGATATTCAAAAATCTCCTTGTGTTTAGATTGTTCAATTAAATAAAAAATAACTTTCAAATTTTGATGAATGCTGTCGTGGTAATAGAGTATATAGCTAACACACGATTCAGAAGGCACAAATGAAACTATTGCAAAATCATTTAAAATGTACAGCTGAGCAAAGGCACAATTCGATTGGACAGAAATATTGAAAGAAAAAGAAAAGAAAATTATGTATCCGTAAAGGCAGAGCTTTCCTCATGGTGGCAGAGGGAGAAACAAAATCGTCCTTATTCGCGTGACATTTTCATGACTTTATCAAGGAATTGTAATAGTTGTTATCACTGTATTTCTATCTAGTTAGTACAGGTATGTACACACACATTTACGGTCTTAATGTGTGTGCACATTTACGTTCTTAATGGGTTGTCAAGAGTAATGGAAACACCTTGAAACAATGGGTTTTACGCAGCTAATATGGTGTGGGAGCACCCTTAGCATTTAAAACTGCTTGCATCCTCCTTGAAATGGACGCATACAAGTCCTGGATGGTGGTAAGTGGTATGTTGTACCATTCTTACTGCAGAAACTGCTCTAATTCCTTGAGAGACGTCAGAGAAGGAAAACGGGATAGCACTCTTTTTTCCAACACAGACCATAAGGGCTCAATTTTGTTTAAGATCGGTGATTGAGCAGGCCAGGAAAGGTGTGCAACTTCGTATTCATGTTCCTCAAATCATGAATGAACAGTTCGACTTATGTGAATTAGAGCATTTTTCTCTTGAAAGGTGCAATCCCCTGAGGAAAACAATGTATGCGCCTATGAATGCACATGGTCGGCCAAAAGAGTGACATAGTCACCGTTAATGATCTGTCCGTGTAAGGTGAAAATGGGGCCTGCTGCAAACCACCAGGTGATGGCTCAAACCATTACGGAACGGCCCTCATGCTTCACTGTAAGAAGAGGACAGTCTGGGATGTAAGCTTCTGCAAGGGTTCTCTACACGTAAACCCGTCCTGTGTCAGGGAATAGTGAGAAACGTGATTCATCGGAAAACAAGACATGTTTCCATTGATCCGCAGTCCACGTTTTATGTTCTTGGCACCACTACAGTCTCCGTTTCATATTCACCTGAGACACCAGGGGTTTTGCAATCTCAGCTCTGCAGTAAATATTGTGCTTATGTAATTCCCTTCGAACGGTATGGGTCTACACTGAGTTTTGGAGATGTGCATTGAGCTGAGCAGTCACTTTTTTCACATGGTCTTCCTCCTTGAGGTCACAATCCTCTTTAATGTCCTCCAGTCTCTCGCAGTAAGTTCCGTTTTCCTTCAACAATTGTTTCTCGCAGATGATGTTGTGCCGTAAACATTGTATGTTGTCATGATCTTCGACACGTACATTTCGATACCCCCAATACCTGTGCCACTCTGATTACCGACGCACCAACCAGACGGGCTCCTACAATCCGCCCTCTTTAGAACCCGACAGGTCGCTCATTGTGCCTTCATCTAAAACAAAAGTACGCAAATACCGATTTACAATGCAATCACACAGACTCTTAAGATTATAAGCAGCACTTTTCAAACAAACAAAAATTGTACTTACGTGTTCGTTTTACTCAAAAAGCAGCACACACCAAAGTCACTGTTTTCAGCGAGGTGTTTCCATTACTTCGTGCAACCCCTGTATTTCCTACTTGAAAGAAGAAATGTCCGATGGCCAAGATATCACCAAAAGGAAAGTCAGCATGTGAAGAAAACATTGACCTTCAGGGTCAACGAAGGTCATGTCGAATCAGGAAATAACAGAAAGTAAAGATATGATTTAGATCTATTTGATGTAGTATTACAGGTGTTTACTACTTGAACATGTTTGACTACAATACGATATTTTGTTACCCCTTAGAACTCATCAACAGTTTACGAAACATGGTGGTACACAACCTTATGAATTTTGCAAATGTGGCAGAATTCCTAAATTTGGAAACGAGTGATGCATCTTTTCTATTTGATTTGAGAAACTTGCTCATTCTCAAGTTCCTTGTGTCCTCATTGTGCAACATGAAGACACAAATAACTGTTTCTTCCTCTTGTGCCTTCATTTCGCCTTTAATGATGATCACAAGAAGTGAAGCAGATAGCAACACCAAATGCCCCTGTATAGCAATGTTTTAGGGAGGTCATTCTTTTCTTCTTTTCTAATCCATTTTGCGAAACCAGATGTTTTGGAAAAATGAGATTTCCAGGTCTTCCTAAAATCTTTTTTTTATTAATAAATAAAATTCTCAGTTTACCAATGAAAAAGAAAAGCAGTATGGACAAACTTTGACAGAATATTTCACCAATAGAATATGTCCGTTTTCATTTCACAGGAAAGTTCTTGTCTGTGTAGAACGCGACAATGCCTATCATGATGATGCGGTATGTAATAGAAAAAGTCCAAGGAAAGGATTTCGGTTCCGAAATAACATCATTTCTATTCATGACCAAATGCGTTTCCATCAATGAAATAGTATTTTGATTACCGTTAAAAAAAACAAAAAACATCTAATACGTCAAGCAAATACGTTGATTTTAACATTTGACGAAAGGTGATGGTAAATATTTTAACATCATGTCATAAGTAATAAGAACATCAACACCAAGGTCACTGATTATTCAAGGTCCTTCTCGCATTTTGCAAGCATGCCATATAAGGATGTTTCCACCGTCGTGCCTACAGCGAGTCTTACATTTCTTAGGACATTTTTAAGGATGTAAGCTTTTTCTGGAATATAGGGTTTTGATCTCAGGTGATGGATTGAGTTGGTAGATTGGTGCGTTGGCGTCCAGAATATCCTTGATATTTCTAATGATGATACTTGAGCATATGTTTTTAGATTTACTATGCTTCAGTTGCTGAATTTATCATTTTATGCTGTTAAGATTGCCTGTTCCATATATCACGAGTTCCAAGAGCCTGTGTTGTCTGTTCTGATGTCTACGTCAGGTAATGCGGAATGAATGAAATAATAAAAAATGGTAGTTTGTAATGCAATTATAACCAAAACTGTAGCAAAAAGTTTTGCTACCATTTTTTTTTACTTTGAATATTTCATATTACTTTAATCAAATTTTTGTTTTGTTCTCGTAATTCATTCAAAACTAATTCTGAAAAGGAATAGAGGCTTGTTCTGACGAAAAAGTTGTCTTAAAAAATCGACATTAGCGTTTCAAGGGAACACATTTTCAAGAGTACATTACAAAATCAAAAAGGCGTTGTATTGAGAAAGACGGTATATTTTATTTTTGTAACATGGGAGTGTGCGTATATTGTGTAAAGGAAGATAACAGGCAGCATCCGGTAGCTTATTAAGCAAATTCTAAGGTAAGTTTCAAAGGTTTTAGAAATGTTTCGAACCATTATGATAACTGACTTCTGAAAGTTTCCTGTGAAATATAACAGTCTTATTCTTTACGTATTATGGGATGCAAATATTTTAAAAACTTTTTGCATTATAATGTATTTTATACTTTTGCAGAAAAAACTAACAAAATCACGACGAAATTTACTTACTATATGCAATTTCATCGGAAAATGTCGTGAAGTGTGCTAGAAGTAACTTAAAAATATCAAAGTCAAAAATTTAAATTCTTACAGTTTTATATCTGAAACAAAAGTTAAATATAAAACTATATGAACATAAATAGCTTTCAAATCTTGTTTTTATAAAAAAAAACTGTGCCATTCGTTATGCGTTGCATTGTGAAAGCATTGTATTTCTCAAAATTACGACACTAGATATAAAAACGTTTTACCCGAACTGTAGATCTCTGTAGGTTGCCTCTGTATTTGAAAAATAATCAGGCAGGAAATGTTGTGTGGCTCTGCTATACTGTGTTCAAAATACAAGCTTAACGAAAGGAGTTTTAGCAAGACAACAACTTAATTGCAGATGCAAAATATTGTATATGTTTTAAATTTTCTAAACACGCTAATTGCAGCAAATCTCGCGTTCTCAAATTCTGATTAAGTTACAGCAACAAATGACTATAGCGAGTGCAGAGGGATACCCGCCCCCACGGTGTCGCAGTATTATAAGTGATGGCCTCTGATCATTCGTACGAAAGAGGTTCGGGTTCGAATTCCGGTGAGGTATGGATGTTGTGTTTGTCATACGGCACTGGCTCTTTCCCTTTCCCTGGAATCAGTGACCCTAAATTAGGGACGGGCGACTGCTTATAGCCCATTGAGTTGCTCACGGTGGTCGTTAAACCTCCAATAAAAAAAAGAGGCATACCAAATTAACATTCAGCAATTCCATACTTTCTCGTTTTTGGAAAGTTATAAAATAGTTATTTCTTAAATAACAATCGCAGTTTTAAGAACTTGGATGAAAACGGAATTTTATGCAGAAAAATAAGTAAAAAAGAATATATATATATAAATAATATTTTAGAAGGGAATCGTTTGTTCGAGATAGTCAATAAGTAGGTGCTCTTTGTTACGTAGTTGAGTAAAAAAGGAATTTCAATTTTAGTTATTAAGAGCGTTCCAAGAGTGCTCACTGGTCCATCATTGTGTAATTGAGACCTTTGCAGCGAAAATGTTTCCGTTAGCAGCTGCATCGATCTTTGTGTGTTAGGCTACTAAATAAAAAAACCCCAAGATTCCTTGATTCTAGCTCCACGTTAGGAAATGAAAATGTAATCCTTTAGCCTTCTAGATAACTACCAGTAGAGGTGGAGATACTTTCAATGCCTCTACCGAAATTATATGTTGTTTGTCCAACTCAGTACGTCGATAATGACGGATAATGTTTCTTAACTGCTCATAGTTTTACGTTTCTCCATGTTTTAAGTGTAAACTATTGAGCTTCCGCCAATGGCATTGATGATTGGAATGCTGACTTTCATCTCATTTGTACTGGTGTCGAAAACATCAATACCAGCCGTATGGATACATGATGACAACGGGAAAATAAAGTTAATTGTAGCCAATACAGTAAACTGTGATGGCATGCGGATTTTGCACTCAGTTGTTCTTTACGTTACGTCAAGCTTAAAGCGAACGTGTACGGTTCCATCAAATAAGGAAAAGGTCAAAAGCGTTGTTCTCGTTGTTTGTACTGCAAGTATTAGCATTCGCCAGGTGCTGAAACAATTATTTGTTAATAGTAAGTATTTAGTAACAATGGGTAAACGTAAAATGTCTTTCGTGCATTACAAATTTTATTTAATAAGGATAAGGTCTACGCTAAAAGTAACCTTTGAGCGAAGAACTACAAAACGTCGGGCAATACTTCAAACCCTAGGAATATATTAAAACGACTGAACGCAGCTGCTTTTTCCAAAGAATCCGCTGAAAGTAAGTCTGCATGCCCTATACCCTGTTTCAGTTCCTCTTCTCTGATTAAATATTTTGAGAAATCAAAAAAAATACAAACCTGATAGTACAAGAAATAAAAGAGTGCGGACGAAAATGGTAGAATCCATTGCCCAAGACAACCAGTCATTTTCTGTTGTTGAGGATGAGGGTTTCAAAACTTTTGTTTACGCGCTGGATGCAGATTTCGATCTTCCAAGTAAGTGTACACTGTTCAATATCCTGGTACTTAATGTCTTCACGGAAATATATCGGGAGCTTATTGTTATGGTCAGAGATGTTGTTCATGCTTCTCTCACATATTCTGTGTGGAGTTCCTGAGTTCAACCAGGTTATAATTCCGTTACCTGCTCCTTCTCTTTAAATAACGTGTTACATTCAGTTTGCCTTTCACCTAAATAACATAATGAGAAGCCACACATCAGTTATATTAGCTGATGCATTAAAAGAAGAAATCAGTGTATGGAATGTGCGTGAAAAAGTTGTTTGCATTGTTACTGATAGTGGTGTAAATATATTTTCAGAAGTAAATCTTCTGCAAATTTTTCATGTGCCTTGTTTTTTAGGCACATACACTAAACTTGGGAGTAAGGGATGTATTAGGATCGTACGTAAATGTAAAATTAGTTTTATTAATATGAAAGAGAAAGGCGTTTGTAAGATTCTTCAAGTCTAGTTCCCTGGCCTCTGATATACTACGGAAAAACTAAGATCTAAAGGGAAAAGAAAAGATTCCTCTCTCAAATAAAATTAT
Source organism: Macrothele yani (assembly GCA_039090855.1). Classification (NCBI taxonomy): domain Eukaryota; kingdom Metazoa; phylum Arthropoda; class Arachnida; order Araneae; family Macrothelidae; genus Macrothele; species Macrothele yani. The sequence continues at coordinate 14,387,587 of CM077018.1, forward strand.
AACAAGGTAAAGCAGCATCTTCATGATGCTCCAAAATTCTTCAAGTAGAAAGTGAACTTAGTTCATCCCAGCTTGTTTTATCAAAGCGTCTTCATCTTTTGAATGTTGAGCAAGTTCCAACTTGCTCTACTCTTGCTCAAGCTTTGAAAGAAATAGTCAAGTCTAGAAGCCTCTTTCAGCAGCCACAGTGGAAGCTTCTAGTGAAACCCACGTAACCATGTCATAGTCCTGTTTTTCGTCCATGGCACAGTTTTGTTGTTACTATCCATAAAAAAAAGATTTGAAATGCCCTGCATCCATTCAGCTTCTAAATGATCTTAATCAATTCGCAAATAAAAGGTTAATTCCTTACGAAAAAGAGTCTGTTTCCTGTGTTTCAACCATCCTTGAATCGTGGTTCAAGAAGGTGGCATTCATGAGTGCGTTAAATTATTCTAGTGTTTCAAAGCACTTCACTAACGAGATAATGTGCAATACGACATATCAGTAACGAGGTGTTGTGTTACGGCAAAACAAGAATATACGGAAGTCCAAAACAATGCTTCAATTTCTGAAACAGAAGAAAATACAGCAAAAAATATTGTTAGAACTGTAGGTAATTTTCTGACCTATTTAAACAGTAAAGTACACCCGTGAACAAATTTCCAATCCAACTTCAAATTCTATGATTCAGTTATTGTAATATATCAAATTTCAAACACAGAAAAATTTGAGGAAACCACTTTGTTACTAGAAGAACCGTGTTATTAAATATAAAGGAAGCGCAACATAAGTGCAGAAATATTTACGTATTCCTGCTGCTTCAGTACGTACTTAAAGAGGGGTTTCGGAAGCTGATATATTAGTATCTGAAAGAAGCAGCAGTTTAGTACCAAGTAATGATGAAAAATGGTATTTCTCCAAGCAAAGAAATGTACTTTAGAGTGACAGTAGGTAAGGACAAAATAAAGATACAATTATATTTTCGCTCCTCATAATGATGGAAACAATTTCAAAAACAAGTAGTACAAGATGTTAACATCCAATAATTTTCAAACCTGTCACTTCAAAATTATATACTAGCACCTACTTCAAGCCAATGGTGGTCATACCTTTGCACTTATGGTTCTTCTTGGATGCTTTATTAGTACACAATGTCTAAAGTGAAGTTCTTCTGAAAACCATAAAGCACATTTTGATCCTCAACAATCTGGCAAAATATGAAAAAGTTATATTATTATTTACTTATAGCACCAAACTTTGATGGCAAAGAAAATGAGAATTGAGGAACTACGAAGTTATAATTGAACGCAAATACTAAAGGCGAGTAAAGAACTACAAATAAGCACGTGCTTTAAAATGCAACATTTTTTTCATGATTTTTGGCCACTCTCTGTTTGGAGGTATTAACAAATAGTTACCCTCGACTTCTCTCCCTGTGCGAGGTATTAAAAAAGGTTATCCTCGACTTTCCAATGACGCTGCAGTCTAAGCACTGGCTTTTGACCATTTGTCCGAGTTGGGCCAGGGTTCGGAACCCGTGAGACTTAGATTTTGTATTTGAATTTAGGAATTGTCAGAAATTATTTTTTTTACCAGGAAAACCAATTTTCTCCTGATCTACTTCGCTAACACGCTACCCACACTTTTGAATTGTTATCTTTTGACTATCGAAAACTACCAGTAGCCGTAACTATCTGTAGTTCTCAAGAACTAGAATTCCTTCCTTTCAAAACGAAGCCTATTTAAAGGCGATTTATTGCTTTCATGGTTGTTTGAACAACTTTGTAAGCGATTCGAAAAAAATTTAATTTTCTTTATGAACAAAATACTGGAAACAATTTTTCTGCTATATCAGAACTGGAAGTGTGAGGGCATTACATTAACTGAAAGCTCCTGCATTAAGCTAAAAATGTAAAGGTGAATAACTATAAAACACATGATTATTAGAAATATTCATTTTCGAGGATAGTACGTAAATCGGCAGAAAAATGTTATCAAAGTGTGAGATCCTGTGAAGGGCGTGTTATGTCAAAGCAGCGTTTGATACAAGAAGAAAACTTATTAAAGGCTTACAATAACCACAAAACATTTTTTCTCCGTAAAACACCACACCGTAAACTTTGAATAACAAGGATATCACGGGTGTAAAAATTCCTTTTTTTTGAGATATATTTAACATTTTATTTGCATGTCAGAAAAATGCATTCTGAAAATACCACAGACAACTTTTTCTATCTGTCACCTACGAAATGGGTAACACAGATTCCATAATTTAAAAAAAGTTGTACGCGTCTGTTAAAAGCATCAAGTCTTCTTTGTATTTCCCTTTTTTCATCTTTTAGCACGTCATTTGTAAAAAAGGTAGTGCTTATGTTATCGGTTTTTCCGTCCGTCAGTCTGTCTTTCCGCAGGTGGACACAATATATCTGCAACTATTTGTTCGATTTGAAAAACTCTTTCTGCATTAAAAAGCTTGAAATATGCAATTGATATATATATCTATATATTGCATATTTCAAGCTTCTCAATGTTTTTTTTTCTAACATACACAGTTTTGGCACTAGGGGGCATAAAAGCAGATGTCATCAAATTCAGAATATATTTTATTCCATGCATTTGTTTCTAAACATACGATTCAGACAAAAATTTTACCTTTTGATTCCATTTACGTCGAAGAGTATTTTAGGTATAGCCACTTTTCAAGTTACGGAGAAATATTCAATGAGGGGTGTAAAAATAAATTGCGGTTTCTCCGATATCTCCACTTTTAGATTTCCAATTTCAAAAATATGTTTGCTGCGGATCAGCTCCTAACGAGAATGTTTTCGCAAACAATTTTTAATTATTGGTAAAGAAGGGTTTGGCCACCAGGGGGCGTAAGAGCAAATTGGAGCTTCTGGTGTATTTGACACAAAATCTGAGCTTATAAAATCTCTATTGAAAAACATTCGTTTGTGGATCGATACTACTCCCGTCGATAAAACTTTACGACATATATATATTTTTAAATAATTCATAGCTTCTCCGCCAGGCGCAGAAGACGTACATCTTATATTTATCAATATCCCTTCTTCTAAGAGTCTGATTTGAAAAATTCCTCCTTTGTTGGATAGCGTTTTCGGGGCGACATCTTTTTCATATAATTGAACAATTCGGACTTGTTATTGGGTGCTTAAGGTTTTCACTGTGCACTATTCGTCGAAGTGTAGATACTCAAGACGATGGACTTAGAGATGACAAAATTATATTATACTTTATTATCAACATAATTTTAAGCGTCACTCGAAACAAAAATTCTGCAATGAAATCCCAACTGGCACATATTTCTAATTCAGATTCATTTACGTCAAATTCGAAATCTGTAAATAAGAATTCTGCTTGAAAAGCAAAAACTGAAAAAAAAAACTGTGTTTTGCATCCTTTCCATTCTATTTTTTTGTTATTAGTGAGCTGACGGTTTGGACATGAGATTCGATTTCTGTTTCATTACGTAAATAATATCTTGTATACACAGTCGTATAAGAAAAATATGACCACTGCCGGAATCACAGTGTACCCGCCCAGGCACGTCGCAGAGTGTACGTGACAAGGTCGACCACACGGAGATATAAGCGGTCGGTCAGGACAGATGAGCCATACTCCATAACATGAACACAATGGACAGAGGTTGTGATATGAGTGACTTTCAAAATGAAGTGATCACATCGGCTACAGCGACAAAGGTGGAAGCATCTCAGAAACAGTAGACTTCGTCGGCTGTTTGCGAGATGCTATAGTAAAAGTGTATCAAGAATAGACCGCTGGCACACAGAGTACCTCCCGACGTCTGAACTGTGGAGCTCCAAAGGCCATAGATTCCAGAAGAGATCGTCTCCTTCGTCGACAGGTAAAGGGTAATCGACGAGAAACAGCGCAGCAAGTGACCACGCAAATGAACACTTGGACAACGAGATACGTGTCCCTTATAACAGTAGAGGGAACTATGTTATGGATGGGTATCTAGAGTCAACACTGGTTCAAGGCGCCCATGTTAACCCAGATCAATCAGTAACGATACTTGCACTTCGCATTGAACTACCGTCATTGGACAGTGAAAGAGTGAAAAACGTTGCCTTCTCTGATGAGTCGATGTTTCTACTCCACAGAAGTGACCGTCGTTTGCGGATACGGAGTCAGACCCACAAGAGCCAACAGACGGACACGCTTGTCGGTCAAGTACAGGCCGACAGTGCCAGTGTGCACATCTGTTTGATGCTTTCCTTGTATGGCCTAGAACCGCTGGTACCATTGAACGGGTCTTTGAATGCCAATGGTTCGCTACCTGCCCATCCCCACTGATCACATACATCCCTTCATGTTGAACGTTTACGCTGGTTGTGAGGGTGTCTACCAACAGGACAATGCGCCGTGCCGCTTTGCTAAGAGGTTGCGTGACTGGTTCCAGTAACACGACAGCGATGCCTATGTTCTTCTTTGGCCGCCAAACTCGCCCGATCTTAATCATATAGAGTACGTCTGGAGCTATTTGGAGCGACAGGTTCGACGTGCCGACCAGCTACCACCACATCTTTCGGATCTCTGTGCCCTGCTGCATTCCGAATGGGCACGTTTGCCTCGGTCAATCTTCCAGGGTCTTATTTAATCCATGCCACGCTGTCTCACCACACTCATCCGGTTCAAGGGTGGTTATTTCTGTTATTAGGTAGATTGTGATGTTATTTGATACGACTGTGTATTTGTTTTCTTGTATAAATTTTCGTTACTTCTCTGTCAAAGATATTTTAACAGTACTACATATTACTTCTTCGAACAGCGCGTACGTTTTAGCAAAGCTGAGAGAGATTCAATGAAGAATGTAATCATAAAATTTCAATATTATTTGTTGTTTAGAGATGTTGGAAAAGTGATATATCGTAGAGATGAAGCGTTTTTTGTATATTTATGAATAACGTGCTGTAACAACGTATGGAGATTTGTAAAACTTTATGAAACGTGGATATTAAGTCATTTGAAGAATTACGACTTGAGAATAGGCGAAAAAAGTAAATTGATGACCAAAAATTCCTATGTCTCACTTGTTCGCGGATGATAAATAACCATATATTGTTGTGTATGTTTTGTTGATGCCTTCTGCCTCGGACTTTTATTTTCAAGTGTCGTGTATGTTTAATTACTTTAATTTAAGCACTTGTGAAAGCACAAATGTTTCAGTAACGGAGATCGAAGCCGCATCTCCTCGCTCCGGATTGAGTTGCTGTAACCTACTAAGCTACGCCGACAGATTGTGTCGCTACAGCTTTGTCGTCTGGTGACGTGCTTTATCTCTCTATGTAAGAGGTCACACACTAATAAGTTCAATAGCAAAATGCTTATACTGAAACATGCTCCACGCAATACAATTCTACAAGAACCAAATGAAAGCTGTAAAGAAGGTGAAAAATAAAACAATATATGTTAAAAACTACAAATGTTAACTCATTCGCATTCACTCCGTTTTGACAGAAGCTGAAAAGCAAGAGTAAGGAAGCGAACACTCTGGACCTCCAGATAAGTAAGAATGAAAAAAGGGCAGCAAGAATAATATTTTGCTTTATTAAAAAGAGAAAGACTTTAAATGCTTTAGTGAATTTCTTATCTTTTTGTACTGGATCGAGAAATCAGCTTTTCGGCTTGTTCGATGTTATTTTCTTACTGTAATGCATCTATGCCAAAAAAACGTAGAGTACTTTCTTCGGGCATAATTTGTTATTTAATCCTGTTATAGAAGGAATCTAGTAAAGAAGCACATAAAAACACGTAAATGATGAAGCTAGATGTCTCATTATAAGGAGATTTCATGAACTTCAACTTCTATTTGCTTTGACTAAATGAGCATGATTCTATAAAAAAAATAATTCGTAGACAAATTTCCCTTCTGCTAAATTTTTTGAAAGCTTTATATCTAGCAAACTGGAATTAATCGAATTTAACAAGCAGCTGCCGTATTTACTAAATCTATCTGTTTTCCACAACGAATTGGAAATTCCTTATTCTGTTTTCAACTCAAACAGTTTTAAATTAAATATTTAAATTTAATAATACACTGCGCTTTTATATTTTTTACAACGTTAAAAGCACCACTTCAGGAACCACCACTCGAAAATTGCTGTTCCTGTTAAGATATGAATAGTGTTTGCAAAAGAAAAGCTGAATTATGGACTCTCAGTAAAAGTCAAATTGTGTTGAAGGCCCTTAAATGTCAGACAAAGAATTGCATACGGCTCCGGTTCATGGGGAAACAAACCGCTTCCTTTGGAATATATATTCTAGAGTACGGACGTAATAAAACTCCGGAATATCCTTTAAATGGCTTGCCAAAAGTGTATCGGTAAGCGATGGATACACAGCTGAAATGTTGTCGTCTTTCACATCGCCCAAGAGATAGCAGCACATTAGCGTCTCACTGCATCACGCGCAGCGGCCATAGATGAAACTATTACCCCGATATTGATGATATCCTACAGAAACATCACTCATTGCACCTGTCGTTACGTATAGTTCCTTACGTCGATTGATACCTTTGCCTGCACAGAGCATCAGTCCATGTCCACCGTAAAATAAGATTTCCTGCAAGAAGGCTACTTTATTTCATGTGTTAGGTTCCCTCAAGATAAGAACTCGTCAACTGTCAAACTCCATACAGAATCTCGTCTCGTCAGAGAAGAGAACTTGAGTTAGGTCGTAGTATCTCAGGAACTACAGAACTATCAGGCTCCTATCAGTGGTTTATAAAATCTGCAGTAAAGTTCTTTAACACCGCTTGAAGGTAACACTGGACATGGCTCAACCAGGAAAACAAGCTGGATTCAGGAGTGGCTACAGCACAATAGATCATATCCACGTACTGAGAGAACTAATTGAAAGAGCGAGGGAATATGAACTTCCATTGTGCATGGCTTTTATCGATTATGAAAAAGCTTTTGATTCGGTAAAACCATCAGCAGATGCAATGGCTCTGAAATCCAGCGGTATTGAAGATGCATACATTAATATTATTAATAACATCTATGAAAATGCAAGTGCTAAGATTCGGCTGTTTGAAAATAAAACACACATAAAAATTGGAAAGGGAGTGAGACAAGGTGAAACCATATCTCCCAAGCTCTTTAATGGCCATTGGAAAATGTCTTTCAATCACTGAACTGGGAAAACAAAGGGATAATGATTAATGGAGATTATCTAACCCACCTTCGTTTTGCTGATAACGTTGTCATTTTTGCAACTACCTCATCAGAGCTGGAGAGTATGATCCAGGAACTTGCTGAAAAGAGTAAAGAAGTGGGATTAAAAATGAACTTTCGAAAACAAAAGTGATGTTCAATGCTTTTACAAGAAATAAAGATTTATCGATTGATGGAGAAAAGCTGGAGATAAGAGACACGTACGTTTATCTTGGACAGCAGATATTATGCGAGGGTCACATTGATGAAGAAATTATTCGGGGTACAAAACTTGCCTGGAGAGCTTTTGGGAGAAACAGCATAATTTTCAAGAGCAATATGCCATTATGTCTTAAAAGAAAAGTGTTTGATCATAGCAGCGTTCCAGTGCTTACGTATGATGGAGAGACGTGGACCTTAACTAAAGGAGATATACAAAGGATGCAGACAACTCAAAGCAGCATGGAGAGGTGCATGCTTGGTGTAAACAGGAAATATAAGAAGAGGAACTCGTGGATCAAAAAAATGACAAGGGTGGAAGACATCATGATCAGAGGTAAATCCCTGAAATGGCAATGGGCTGGACATATTGCCAGGACAGACCATCGATGGACAGCCGAAAATTTAGATTGGATTCTAAGGGACAGAAAAAGACCCAGAAGAAGACCACATGGGAGATGGGTGGATGAAATTCGAAAGTATGCGGGAGTAACATGGAGGAGACTGGCACAAGACAGACCGTTGTGGAAGAAACTCGGGGACACCTTCGTCCAGCAGTGGATTGATAATGGTTGACAATAATGATGATGATGATCCCAAACATCACTGCAGTTCCGACGGGCCGTACGGTTTGGTGCGATTAAAGGCAGTGTGGTGCGATTATATGCGTCTACGTGCATAAAACTCCTCTATGCGCATAAATGTCACCATGGTCAAGTCGATTGGAAAAAGTGTGAGTTGATACTTTGCATCCTGTTGACCATAGAAAATATTGGTGGAGAATTCCAGCATAGTTTTCTGTTCTAACGAGCTGTATCTTCTAATCGTGTTCACTGTTGAGAGATCACAATTCCTGACATTGCAGAGCTTCTGCTTCCAACCGCTGCGTCTGACTTGCTTTTTGCCAGCTAATACCTCTACACGCCGTTCATTCCGGAAAATAATCCTGTTGAGTCACAATTGGAAATGAAGGCTTGAAGAAATAAAATTTGAGGATGATAGCTACAGAATAAGGGAGCTCCAGGAGAAAATTTCGTTTTATCACATTCTATTATTTATGCATTCTGACGTCATAGACCCTAATTTGCGTACTAATATCTATGAATCGGGTATCTATGTTACACTCAACATGCGTTTCCGACGTTTCGGTAATATATCACACTAATGGCTTGGAGCTTTTCAAGACGATCTGCTTCTGTGCAAGCCGTTCCCGTCTAACACAAGTGGAGATGCATTTTTCATATTAATAGACGAATTTTTCATAGTAACTGACATCCCATCAGAAAACTGCGTTGATGTGTGTACAGACGGCGCCAAAGCCATGACTCGCAAGACGTACGATGTTATTTCAAGAATAAAATAAAAAGTCACGGAGTGCAGCAGTAACAACGGCACAGCGTCTTCCAAAGCCATGCCCTTTGCTGTAAAAAAAAATGCCGCCCTCCCTAAAAGATGTCTTGGACGAATGCGTAAAAATAATATGAAATCACGAACTACGAAAACAAGGCTATTCAAAATGTTATGTAATGACATAGGGAATCGTTGTACGTCTTCACGTCTTCACACAGAAGTAATGTAGCTTTCTTCCGGCAAATCTTTAACTCGGCTCTCCGAAATGAGGGCTGAAGTCAGAATATTCTTGATTGACGACTTCGCTATGGGACACAGGTTTTGTGATAAGCTCTGTCTCATGAAATTGGATATTTCGCAGCAGTTTTTAAAAATGTTGATGACTTAAGCCTCAGACTTCAAGGAAAAGCAGCAACTTTTTTTTGTTTTTGACGCCAGCGATAAAGTGCAAGTGTTTAAAAAGAAAATCAAGTACTGTGCAGATCAATGAAAACTCGAAATCTAGTAAGCTTCCCAATAGTAATAGAGTTTGGAGAAAAAACAAATGCCGACATACCTGGAGATATCTAAAATGAGTCTCATGTTCACGTGATACGTTTGCTACATTGTTTCAACTGGTATTTTCCGGAACTTCACGAAAAGATTAAAGAAGCTTTTGGGTTGTAAACCGATACTGTACTGTGTCGGAAAAGCTAGCCTGCCTGGCATCGCAGCAGCATGAGTGATATAGTGATTTGACATCAGATTCTGTGATAAAAGTGAATCTTGCAACTACGAAGTCATTATCAGAATTTTGGTGTCAGCTCAAAGATCAATTTAAAGTTTCCTCAGATAAAGCGAAAATCATTCTTGGACCATTCGCGTCAACTTACATCTATTTGGGACTATGTAGCTCCTAAAACAAAATACAGATCACGCCTGAATCCAGAGTCAGATATTATGTTTCAGCTGCCACAAATTCACGCACATGTAGCTAAAAATGGGCAAATCAAAACAGTCCCATTTCACTCAATAGAAATTGAATCTAAAGCCATGTTTTATCGTTCTGTTTTGGATGCCAAGTGGAATTTTAGGTTTTGCAACTGTATAAATGGTTTTAAATATCACATCAATGAAGGTAACATATTGCGGATTTACAATACTTCCTTTGAATTCATTCTCGCCTTATTTTATGCTTTTTTTTTTTTTTTTTTTTTTTTTTTTTGTAAATCTATAATAGTTAACCATGTTCCTTGTTTTTCTGGAATTAGTGGAGAAAATAACATTTTGAATGAAAACAAAACTTGATGTTGGTTCTTGGTGGAAATAGCGTCACCCTTATGCCAAAGACTCGTATGTTGAAAACTGATGTTTTGACAAAACGATATTTATAGTTCAAATTTGTAACTACTTTCAACAGGGAAAATTAAGCTTAGATCAAAATTTAAGCTATTTAGAATTCGAAAAATAATTTATGCTTTTGCTCTGACATACAATATCGACTAACAACATGACAAATGCAGTTTCGTAACAACAGACAAAAATACACATACGTGCCTTTAGCATAGAGGCGACAAAAGTACTTCGTAACGAATTTCTCGCCTGAAAGCTGCTCCACGATGTCATTACATAACATTTTATTATCTTCAGTGAGGTTTACCGAGTCCCAATTCCGAAATATGTATCAAGGAGAAAAGGTTTTGATTAAATGAAAACGAAGAAAAATAAATCAGAACCTGTCAATCTGGCAGAATAAATCAAGTACATTTATTACTTCTCAACACATGCCAATCTGTTATCTGATTCGTCAGCGCCACTCGAGCGCGGACCAAGGAGATAACGAATTAGAGGGATCCTTATATCGCTCGTGACGCTAGTCGGAGAAGCAGTCTAATGGATTGGAAGTTTATTATTTGCTTTAACATTGCTACAATGTAACCTTATATCTTAAGCCTACTGAAAGACGTATCGCTGAAAAAAAATAATAAACGACCTCACGAAATCGCATAAATCATTATATATATATAGCCATGTTTTTGAATAATGAAGTGCAAAAAAAATTGCGCAATGCACGCTTTCGAGATACATTTAAATAGTCTTATCACTGCATAGAAATTTTTACATTCACATAACCTTATAAAGAAATTTTCATATTTACATAAATTGTGAAAACATTCCACTTTGAGTACTGTGGAACCTGTTTACTATTAACAGCAGGAGAAATTCCGTTTACCGTAGTGATAGGGAGACCAGAGCATAGCTAAACCAATGTGATCCTTAAACCGTTGGGATATTCACATTACTGAAAAAGGCAACATTAATAATGTCAAGAAATTCGGAAGACACGAAATTAACTGCAGCTCTGGAGACCATGGAATTATACATGAGTACGATTAAGATCTTGCCACCTACAAGATATTAAATTACGGAATTTCCTGAGAAAATGCCACGAGATCATAACATTTCTAATAAAGCCTTTCTGCAGGCAAACATGTATGTTTTCTCTAAAAAATATTGTTGTATATAATAAAAAAATTAGATACACATGGAAACAACAGATCATTGGCACGTTAGCTTTTATACTTTTCTGAAATATGATAAATCTTGGACACACAGGATTTGCTTTCATTATGTTATTTACAAAAACAGATTTTTTTATTTAAAAATTCGTGTTTCTGTTTTAGAGTGTACCTAAATGTCTTTCGTCAAGGTGTATTTGCTCCAAAAATGAGCATGCTCTTTTAGTATTTTTATTTTTGAGTTATATTAATTCCTTTTATTCCTTTAGGTTAACGAAAAATTTTTGAAACTAGGCAAAGTCATTATAGCAAGAATCTCTCACGTTCCTAGTTTCCTATCCATATGCTGTTCGAGTTCGAAGCATATTTTCTTTCATGCTTTATACGTATTTCACACAGAAATGTTTGGAAAATTCCAACTAAAGTATGTATACAGGCATCCTCTTTGTGCAAATATCTGACAGCTTACAATACATATCAGGTGAAAATAATATGATGCAAACACAATCAAACCGAAGTCAGTCAAAAACGAACTTACACCTTCTTTTGAGTCAACTAATTATGTCAGTGTTCACTAGCTGTTTTTGAGCAGAAAATAATCAGAGTTTCCGTGAAGAAAAGCATATGAAAAAAAAGAAATTCGAAGAACCAGAAAGAACTTGAAATGTCACTCCCAACGTTGTAAATATATTTGTTAAAAATTGAGTAAAATTGAAATCTATAATCAACTAACATTTTCTTTGTTCATTCTTACTTAATATGCTGTATGAGACTATATTGGGTATCAACAAATCGTTACAACTGATGAGGTAATTTTGGCCACACAAATGATGTCTTTCTATTTGGTCAGCGTTTTTAATATTTTACCGAAGAAAAATTATCTAACACATTCCGAAAGAGAAAATTAAAATATACTCAATTTCAAAGAATGCCTTGGATAATGGTATACAGTAATCAATAAAAAAGTGCTACGGAGGGAACCAATGTGGAATATCAGATTCCTATGCCAGACAGTACGAAAAAATATCTTTGAAGACTTAAGGAAATTCAACTGTGAACTAGTGAGGAGAGCAATTGAAAGCAATCAAAGCCTGAAGAGAGCAGAAGATGGTTATGTAACAAGAAATAGAGGCGAAATTTTGATAAGAGCGAAATATTTCTATTCAAAACTATATGAAAGGTATAGCACATGTATTTCAGACATTACGTAAGGTACCAGTACAACAATTCTTCCAGTCTACGGAGAAGAAATTGCACATGCAATCAAGAACATGAAACAGGAAAAAACTCCAGAAGAAGATGAAATTACCGTAGACATCATACAAGAAGCAAGTGGAAAAATTGAAACAGTACTCGCCCAAGTTTTCACTCTGCGTCTTAATGAAGGGAAGATTACTGAGGAATGGTACAATGCTACAATGACCTTGTTATACAAAAAAGGTGCCATTGAGGATCTCAGGAACTACAGACCTATCAGCCTCCTATCAGTGGTTTATAAAATATTCACTAAAGTTCTTTCACACCGCTTGAAGGTGATACTGGACATGGCTGAACTGAGCGAACAGGCTGGATTCAGGAGCAGCTTCAGCATTATATATCATATCCACGTACTGAGAGAACTAATTGAAAGAGCGAGAGAATGTGAACTTCCGTTATGCATGGCTTTTATCGATTACGAAAAGGCCTTTGATTTGGTGAAACCATCAGCAGTTACAATGGCTTTGAAATCCTGCGGCATTGAAGATGCATACATTGATATTATTAATAACGTATATGAAAATGCAAGTGCAAAGATTCGGCTATTTGAGAATACAATACCCATAAAAATGGAAAAGGTAGTGAGACAAGGCGATACTATATCTCTCAAACTCTTTAGTGCCACTTTGGAAAATGTATTTCAATTACTGAACTGGGAAAACAAAGGGATAAAGATTAATGTAGATTATTTAACTTACCTTCGTATTGTTGATGACGTAGTCATTTTTGCAACTATCCCATAAAAGCAGCAGAGTATGATCCAGGAACTTGCTGACAAGAGTAAAGAAGTGGGATTAAAGATAATCTTCCAGAAGACAAAAGTGGTAAACAATGTGTTATTGATTGATCGGGAAAAGCTGGAGATAACCAATACCTACATTTACCTTGGACAGCAGATATCAAGTGAAGGTCACATTGCTGAAGAAATTAATGGGCGTATAAAACTTGCCTGGAGAGCTTTTGGAAGAAACAGCATAATTTTCAAGAGCAATATGCCATTATGTCTTAAAAGAAAAGCGTTTGATCAATGCATCATTCCAGTGCTTACGTACGGTGCAGAGACGTGCACCTTAACTAGAAGAGACATACAATGACTGCAGACAACTCAAAGAGGCATGTGCATGCTTGGAGTAACCAGGAGAGATAAGAAAAGGAACTCATGGATCTGAACAATGGCAAGAGTGGAAGACATCGTGATAAGAGTAAAATTTCTGAAATGGCAATGGGCTGGATATATTGCCAGAAGGACAGACCATCGTTAGACAACCGAACTTTTAGATGGGATTCCAAGCGACAGGAAAAGACCCAGAAGAAGACCACATGGGAGATGGGTGGATGTAATTCGAAATTTTGCGGCAGTAACATGGAGGTGACTATCACAAGATGGACGTTGTAGAAGAAACTGATAGTGATCTTTATCCAGCAGTGGATTGATAACGGTCGACAATGATGATGATTAATTCTTAATTTTTTCCCATTAATGATACAGATTCAAATTGATTTTAGTAGCTTTTCAAATAACATGCATTAAATGTGCTACGTTGGACATGCAATATTTATCACGAAGCGAAAGTTCAGGTGGCTTATAAATCCTGTACAACAAGGTTTGATCATATTATGAGATACATTATGCTCACACTGTCTTCGAATTTGTTTGTTTACAATTCTGGTAAAAAGACGAGTTTTCCCTCATCGTAATGTAAACAATTAGTGATGCTAACAGTGAAGCAGAATTAAGATTTTATAAAAATATATATACTATTTTAAGCATAAAATACTGGTAAACAACTAATAGGTACCTTACATACTAAAGAAATTAGATATTTTTACATACAAATCCAATCAATGAGCAAATCTAAAGCTTAAAATTGATCTTATTTCGCCATTCGTTTCTACCGTGACATAATCTGGTGCGTGTACAGATTTGAAGCAGATCATTTTTTAGTATCTCTCCGGGTTTTCTTGGGGTTTTTTTGCGGTATAACTGCACATTCCAAGGAACCATCATACCCCGAATACATTCTAACGCTATCTTTGAACGTCTCCTTCATGACGAAATTTACTAGAATAATAGATTTGGAATAATTTTCTGTAAAGACCCACATACACCGGGGCATAGGAAATAATATGCTTACATTAAATTCTCATTTACATCGATGGGTGTAACCTTTGAACGTTTAACGAACAGTAAAACTGAAAGACACAAAATGTTGGTCCCCTGATGATTTGTAATTTGTGCCTTGGAGAAAGATAGCAATCAAATGCCATTTGCATGTGTAACTGAATAAATAAATGCAGCTTTTCATGCATCATTTGTTTCGTGACGAAAACTAGAATAACAGAAATATCAGCGCCTGATCGACAAAACATGTAATTCTACTAGATTTAAAGGAACACAAAAATCTGTTTCCCAGTTCGGCCTTATTTACCCTATGACTTCCGAAAATAATGAGTTTGGTGTTTCACATTTCTTATCTTCCCGTCGAAGGATCGATAATGAAAACGAATTTCACTTGAACGAATCAACTTGGACGTAAATCAAATGTCTGAGTTTCCAGATGTTGAAGGTTTATGATGAATCAGGTGTGTATTGGTCAAGCATAGCATTTGTCGCAGCAGAAGACGGAGAATCAGTGGATAAATTGGAGATGGCAAATCACAAATTTCACAGATTTTCTTGGCCATAACAGCTTATTCTTCAAGGTAATCGCTGCTGCGGTAAGGGTTTGCTGAAGTATCGTCGATTAAAGACGTAGCTTGAAAAGCCTGAGCAAATTACCATGTTCTGTAATTATGGCCAGTTCCATCAATTCTAACGGGTCGATAGGGCACAGATAACTAAGTTTGAATATCTGAAATAAAAGTTTCATACGTTTTCCTTTCAAACTTAGACAACAGTTTGATATGCGTACTTTCAATAATTTAACCCTTGTCAGAATCTGACAAGTGTAAACCAGTTTCACTGCTCGTAATGACAATATCTGGCTATCAAAAGCTGAATTTATATCATAAAATCTGAATATGCATATAGCTATTGCATTCAAATTTAAAAAAAATTCAATCTGAGTGAATTATTATCCCGGGTGTGGTTCTAAAATGGAAAGCATCGAATAAAAATCCTTGAGAGGAAACAATATTGAACGCCTGTGGTATCCAGCACCATATATACATATTAATAAAAAATGAGCTAATGTAACAAAATACTAATTCTGAACACAACATTGAACAATTCCCACATCCAGGTCGGACATTATATCCAGTGGTTCGTGAGTGTTACTTTTTTTAAATATCAAATTCAACAATAATTACATGACAATTATTTCTTAAACAGTATCGCACATTCACTATAATTGCATGATTTACTCTTAGACATTGACAAGTACTTACTACGGCGGCGTAGCCATATCATTATTGATATCTAAAGTTTCGCGAATGGCGGTAGATTTTGGGGTGGAGTAGGAGGATAATTTATTTACGTCATCTTACATAGGAGTAGCGGATTGGGCTGGAACTCTCTGGATAGGGCTGTTGTTACTTTACAGTTCTTTATGTCCATTTAATGCTCGTTGATTCTAGTTCCAAATGAACGCTTGGTCATTCGAATGTCGTATCGAAAAGGGATGGCATAAACACCTGCCTCATTGTCAGAGTTTCTCTGAAGCATGGCATAAAAAGATGTCGGAAACATGATGCCAACACCAAGGTTAATTTTCTTTACCGCGTTCTTGATCTGATAAGAAACATTTGGTATGTAGGGAATTGAGCCCATGTAGCTTAGTTGTGGCGTAAGAAGATTAATATGACTGTTTCTGACTTTCTCGATATAGCTATGTACTGAGTCCGGGGCGTATCCCGCCTCAGTGGGCAATTCAGTAACGTTCTTTAATTCACGTTGTCTAGAAAGAACATCGGAAGATACTGCAAAGGCTCTTCTTATTCGAGAACGGAAGAAAGCTGTCATCTAACTAGCAGGACAGGATGAGCTGCGGAGCATCAAATTGGGAACGGATGTGGGATTATAGTAGACTTGCGTACTAAGGCGATTTTAAGGCATTTTGCTCAGCAATACATCCAGATAAGACAAGGCACCATTGTGTTCGAGTTCAATAGTGAAATTGATCGTGGAGTGAATGTCATTAATTTTATCTCGGTAAAACGGCATAGTTTCCTTTCCGTGTGGCCATATGAAGAATACATCGTCCACATATCTAAGCTAGGTAGTAGGGCTTGGAGTGATGTTGGAGAATATGTATTGCTCGATTGGTTGAAGTATTGTTTTCGCGAGAATGTATTGCAAAAACGAGACTAAACTGTCAGATCACACAGTAAGGCGTCATCGGACTGCAATGAGAAAAATCAACACCGAAGAGCAGGCGTACGTGCAGACAATGACAAGTACTTACTACGGCGGCGTAGCCATATCATTATTCCTGTGGATGGGCCTGGGTGCCAGTCCTAGTGGAAGCATGGGTGATGTTCTTGTCTTACGACACTGCTTCATTTTTCATAACCTGAAGCCAGTGGCCCTAAATTAGGAACGAACGGCTGCTTATAGTTCTGAGAGGTCCACTCGCTTCATGCCAATAGCACGAATACCCTACTAGGCATGGGTGGTTCTCCTGCCTCATGGTGCGGGCCTTCCCGAAACCAATGACTCTAAATCAGGAATAGCTCACTCTGCCCTTAATGATCACAGAGTACATTATACTAGAGAAGAAACAAACAAACAAAAACGCAAAAAGGTACCCGTCGTTTCGGCCTCACACTCATAAAACTGGCATGTAAGTTACATGCATTCAGTGGGACTGGTTCATATTATTCACGCTAAATAACTGGAACCATATGGAATGACAGAACAGTATTTAAAGGAAAACTTAAAATTCTTAGAACCTGACTCCCACGTAACGTTTACCATTTTTTAAATGCTCCTATTAATAAATTTTAATAATTTTATAAAAATAATTAGTAAAATAACTTTAATGGGATACTGATAAAAACAACATATTGATTTCAAAATTTATTTTAGAAATTTTAACGGGCTTTCTTTCTGTGTCCCTTTCACCTGACCCATTCGCCGCTAAGGCACTTTTTTCATCAGAACAACATCACCGCGAGTAGTGTATGCGCTTTAGTGATTCGTATTGTAATATATGAGTCTTTCAGTTACTTTGCTTATCAGTTATTACAATGAGTTTTGTACCTCGAAATATTATTTAAATTCTGATTCGAACGCAACAATGGGATACATTTTAATTAAACGTGGTCTGTTCTTTATCCGTTAGGAAATTATAGATAGTGTGATTATAATAAATAGAAATACATCTAAAACTTAAATATTATCCCCTTCACCGGAAAAAACAAGGATTGCAGATATTCCTATCTGAACATATATGCAAAACCTTAAATTAGAATTTCAAATATAATATAATCTAATGGTTTTTAAACATACCTGCATCATTGGAATAGAATAAAGCCAAAGAAAAGTGTGCGATGAGATATTAGAGATGAATAAAGTTTCTATGTATTATTTTTTGTCTATCAGTTATTCATCTGTCTACAAAATTCTACATAAGGCAAGTTCGAAATTAATGTGGGGGATTTTCAAAAATTCGTAATTATAATTTCAAATTTCCGTACAATAATTTAAATCAAAGTTTGTAGTGTTCTTTTTAAAATATTTACTATAATAATTTGTGTACGTTTTCAATTGTGCTACTTCATTTTAAGAAAGTAGTTCCAGAGAATTCGGCGTTACGCCAATACCAAAAATAAAGTTCGTGTAGTTTGATTTAAACCAAGCATATGTTTAGGTATCCATCGTAATAAAAATGTTTGGGATATTGTTTCCTGTTGGGGACATACCTCATTTTTATTTCGCGCCAGCTATTACGATATTGTCGCAACTAGAAAATCCGAAATGCATCTGATGAACGACAGTTGCAACAAGTTCCTTGTACATCCTGAACTTTTTTCCTCGATTAGGTTTTTCTAGTGAAAAGAAAAACGCATTAGTTCAGATAAGAGCCATTAAACCCTGGAAGAAAAGGACGAAGACGTGGACCTGTTGTTATTGATTATATGACTAAGGAGTTATAGAAGTAGTCAATACTTAGCTTGGAAACACAACAAACATGTTTCAAGGAAATATATTATATATCCCCATTGTCGTTAAATTCAAGGAAATATATATATCCTCATTGTCGTTGAGCTCACCCGTAAATTCAAGTGCTATCTGGGTATTGTTTGAATTATTAATTTACAAGACGAGCGTGTATCTTGTTTCGACAATTCTGCTGATGGCTTTTTGCAGATGACACGTCGAAGTTCCTGTTCCACGATTATACCGTAATGTTGTGCATTCACTCGTGTTTCCGGTATAATAAAGTTTACAGAGAATAACCCGTCCGAATCCCAGAAAACTGTAGCCGTTAACATTTTCTCAGATGGTAATGCTTTAAATTTCTTCTGCCGTGGGGAAGCGTTGTGGCGCCATTCAATACAGGTTGACTTACTTGTTTTCTGGAATTTAAGCCAAGCCTCATAGATCAAAAAAATGCGTTGTTGAAATACATCTCCCACTGCCTGAAGGCGATGCAACAGTTCTGTACAGATGGCGAAAATAATCACTTCCGGTTACATAGCAAAGCCTTTTTCTGCACGCAAAATTATCACACGTTTTTGAACTTTATATAATCATGGAAAATTTTCCCACACTACTAACATTGACTGATGCATTTATGTCACGTGACTTTACCCTCAACATTTCCAAATAATCTGATACGCACGATTGATGTTCACTTCTGTCATACCGGTAGAAAACACAAATCCAGGTTTCTGATATCTCCTCGAACGTCGGGAAAGCCGTTGAAAAACTCATAGACAATCGCATTTAACATCGAATAATTCCCTTACACTGTTTGCAAAATTCGCGAAACGTCATTATGTATTTCCATCTCATTCCCAAATAATTTAGCAGTAAACTGCTACACCCACACTCAAGTTTTAATACACTGAATGTTTCCTCCAACGAACCTCTAAGGAAATGAGGGCACTAAACCACAAATAGCATAAAGGGGAGGTTCACGAGTATGTACTGCAAGGATTCTCTCCCAATCATTACACAACATTTCTAGTGATATTACAAATCCGAAGTCAATCTTGGACAACCAACGTATATACGCAAAGGAGTGTTAAAAATTGATACAATGTATGGAAGTTCTATTAACGAATAAATAACGAATAAATAAATATAACTCCGTGTTTATTGGTGTTGGAAAAAACAATATAATGTTCCGCAAGCTTTCTCCGTAAACGTACGGTTTCATTGGACTTCATATTGCATTGCGATGATATTCTTAGATAGTGTTGGAAATAAGTTTTTCAATGGTTTAAATATTATTGTTTATTTTATTCCATTCTTGGTGCACTGAAATTGAAACAAGGATTTTTGCAGTATTTTATTCCCTAAATTTTGTACAATAATAAAAGCTGCAGTGCCAATTTTCCTGAATTCTGTGTTAATTAACACCAAGACACAGGAATCAGGAAATTTAACATTCTTTGATATCCCTGCTCACCGTTGTTCCTCACGTTTCATATTCTTGTATCACACAGATTTAATGTACGCTAGCGAGCGGATTATCCTTCTTCACGGCCAGGACTTCGTAAAACTTCTACTTTCGTTTCTAATTTTAAGGTTCTTTTCCGTTTAGCATTCTATCAGTAGTTAAGTCACTTGCAGGGCGTTGAAAATCCTTAACAATCAATATGAGAACGACAGGGTACAATAGTTATTATGAAAAGCGATATAATTGTAAACCACAGCAGCACTAATCCGCACAGCATCACATCTACTACGAGACTGAATATTCCGTCTTGTCGACCGACAATCATGATAAATCCCAGGTCTCCCATAAATCCCGCATACACTGTTTCGAGAATGCAGACGCTGTGGAAGCGGCAAACCACTTTTTCCGCACGCACAGAAACGCAGAACACCGAAATTTCTGACATATAATGAACAACTGGCAGAATTTCTCTCTTTCAGGTTAATGAAACCGCATATGCCGAACTCCAACAAATTGAGAACTTACATTTTTTAGAGATAAGAGGAATAAAAAAAGAAATGAAGTCGGGGTAATGCACCCGTGTGAAAGTTTGTTATGCAGCACGGCACCGAATAAGTGTGATATATGATTTCCCGAACTTTTATTACTCCAAAGAACTTAATTAAAATGGAGATCCATTTAAATGAAGTTCTTGGACAATGCAAATATAAAAACATAATTACATAAATAGCATGGATATGTACAATGCATATATAATAACGTAGTTACATAAATAACAAGGATATATACAATGCAAATATAATGAAGTAGTTACATAAATAACATAATTATATCCAAGGCAATATAATAACATAGTTACATCAATAACATACAGTAGTTATATCCAATACATATATAATAACACAGTTACATAGCCTCTCAATTTTAGGAATTTCTTCTAATAAAATTACATCACAAATATGCCAACGAATTTTTGCAGTTTTTAAAATAAACTGGAATGGGCGTAGAAGTTTATCTGTAATTCGGTACATTTAATTTCTGCATGTTTCATCCGTTTTTGATTACCAAAAACGTGAATTTAGTAATAGAAGAATTAAAGTTTTTTTAAGTTATAAATTTTATAAATTAGCAGAGTTTCTAATCTTGTCTCCTGATAAAATACATTATTGACTATACTTCCAATTGGTCAACCTATAGCAGCACAACAGCATTCACTCCTTCTTTGTTACTTCCGGTGTGTTTGAAGTGAATGTGTTTTCCAGTAGGAGCTCTTAAGTTCTTCCAACCACTTTTTTTACTAATTTTTCAGGTGTTCTTTTCAAGTAAGGTGTCCGATTGGAAGATACTTTTTAAATTATATTGCTAAAGAGGAGAACACTTGCATTGCGTCCTTTCTATGGATTTTTTATTCCGAAGGAAAAGTTTCGCTTCCTCAAGAATCGGAGCTTGTCTATCAAGAGGAGCAAACCAAGTTCACTTACTGCCTGCATGTTAAGTATTGTGTGGTGATGGAATCAATACCTCAAATGAGTAGTCAGAAGAAACACCATATTGTCGTTAACATAAATATTTCAAAATGTGCTTAGAGAAATCATTTCTTCGATTCTCTTCTGTAAGCTAACGCTAAGATGGCGCGAAGTTTTGTCCACATCATGACGATTTTAAGCGGAGAAGATTATGGAAGAACGCATCAAGTGTAAGGGAACACTGGCTATTCTTCTGTGAAATGTACTTCTTCGGTCAGCTAAGCTGTACGAAAGACGACAGTTCCGTCTGAATAAGTATCCCAGAATGCGGCCTGCCAAATATGTTTTTGAATTCCGCTTTGTTAACATACGTTTGAGTGGATGCAAAAACAGTCCATTTCATGAAGAAGTCAAATATGAGGACTATGTGAACAACGTTCCAAGTGTACGTGAACACATATCTGAAAAATACTCGAAAAGTGCTTCTTCCGAGACATGAATTGTCCAAAACAATAAGACAAATTCCCTGCTAGGGTCATTTAGTGTCTCTCGGAATATCTTATTGACATCAGGAGGAATCCCTGTAACACCTCAGAATGCACGTATCATACAATGCTAACTAGCAAATTGAAAACATTTTGCAGTCCCACATCTTACAGCAAAAGAACACCTAAAAACTGCGTTAAAGAAAGCGCCGAAACAAAATTAAGGTTTCCCGCTAGAAAATACAAGCACTGAGAACACATCGGAGCTAACATGCAGAATTGAGCGCTAGCGGTTGATCTGTGATCACTATATCGCACAGAGAGGGCCAGGGTTGAAAATATAGCTCATTGTAAAAGACGTATTAACGAAACACAAAAATTATAATCAACAGATTACCTTGAAGTTCCTTACGATTTCTTGTAAAGGAAATTGATGCCAGAGAGATAAGTATATACGTAATTACCATCAAAGCATTTTTCTGTAGTAGAAACTCAAGCCAGAGATACATGGATACGATTTACCATTAAAGCAATTTTGGAATGAGGAAAACAGAAGATCTCTGTCAAGCTGTAGAAATCCTTATATCTAGCTTTATTGACCAGAATACAGATGTGAAGCTCGAGGATCCTGAATTCAAAACTCCAGAAGCCAGGTAACGTAATTTTGAGGAAACATAGACTCGATTTTCAAAGAGCGTGTAGCTAGAATTTAAAATACATGAGAAATTTAAAATGAATGATCCTACTTTAAATGACCGCATTTTATGTGGTTTTTAAATATACAGTGATTGAATAAAAAAGGATAAAGAAAAAAGTATCCAAATGTTGTTTTCATATCTCATAAATGTTCTATGTGACGTCCGTTTTCACGCGAACTACGTCGAAGCGATAAAAAAATTCGTGCCATACGTGATCAAGCATGTATATGGTTAACGACTGCAGAGCACTATGAATGGGATCTTTGTATTTACCTAACATTGTGGGTAATGATGTCACATACGCATTATCCTTAACATACCCCCATAAGAAAAAGTCGCAAGAGGTCCGATCCGAAGACCTGACGGGCCACGTGTACAGTGCCTTGTCGTCATGTGCACAGCGACCCATCCAGCGGTTTAAGATCTGTTCTTCAAGGTAACGGAGAACATCCAGATGCTAACTTTTCCCTGGTTCCAGGGGAGCAAGAGAGGCAGTATGGTAAGGCAAAAATAGCGTCCATTCCTCACCGGGATTCGAATCAGGAACCATTTGGAACAAATGGTCAGAAGCCAGCGTTTAGTTAGTCCATTGCTCCACCGGCCAGGCTCAACATTATTTCGTGCGAATCTAATATTCCACAAATTTACATAATTTAACAAACACTGGTATATCTGATATTTCTTGTTTCAGTTCTGTATTTTGCTATAACTTCTGCTATCGTTTGAAGACGTTTTCAACTTATTAGTGTTAGTTTTACTTTCGCTCATGAATTCATGCGTTTTGGCAATCATCTGAAATATCAACCGTAAGAACTTTTAGGTTTTGCTTTTTTCTGCGCACTGCTGGAAAACCAAGAATATCGGGTGAGGTTCATGGTTTTCCAACAGTGCGTGGAAAAACGTTTCCAACAGTGTGCAGAAAAAAGAAAGCAAAACGTAAAAGTTCTTATGGTTGATATTTCAGATGATTGCCAAAACACATGAATTCAGGACCGACAGTAAACCTAACACTAAGAATTTGTAAGCGTCTTCAAACGATTTATAGCAAAATACAGAAATGGGGTTCATTCGGAAAAAACTATCGAAAAAAAAATTGCTCACCAAACATTAATCTTTTTCCATAGCAGTAACATCTCCAATCAAAGAAGTCTGTATTTATTCACACATTGTAAACGAGAATAAGAAGTCAGGTTGCAAATTATACTTGTTAGTACAGTATTTACGTTACGAAGAGGAAGCCTGGTTCGCTTGATAGGGAATACGAACAGTTAAAATATTCCTAGGCCTATGATCCCCATTTCTTTAATTTTTTCTAAAGCAGTGACTTAGCATTGCTTGAAGGGAAAACATTTTCAAACTATTGTACATTAATTAATTATTTTCTCATCTTGATAAGAGACTTGATCTCTTTATTATTTTAATTATTCCTCATCAAAGGAAAACTTTTCCATAGAAATGATGAAATGCTAAACATGAGAACTTTCATACGTACAGGCTTTTTTAAACTCTCTAATTAAACACTTCCCTAACGCCTAAATTCATATAATTTTTTGTGGAGTTGTATAATGGAAATATGTCATGTGTATCATGACTTCTTCCTCTATTGGATTAAAAAGAAGCGTACGATTCAAAGTTAAAATTCGTTTCTTATATAATTCGAATTGAAAGGGAAACACATTTCCGTTGGAAATAATATTTTCCATAGGTCGAAGGTAAACGCATATTTAGAGGGGGATTCACATAGCCTTCACTGTTTCTTTAACATAATGAGATTACCTTCGTTCAGACTCTATGACGTATACTCTTGGTTTGAGTAAAATTAGTTATCAACTATGAAATTAATTTTGATGCCAAAATTACCCCTGCACAAAAGTACAATCATATCGACAACTTAGAAGCCCCCACGGAAACTCACAATGGCTCGTTAATAGTATACACTTCGATTTAATATTTGGAGTTTTACCAAGAATTTCGGTTCTTCCAGTAATTATTAGATACATATATCATCTGTTAAAATGCGCTCGCTCAGAAGAAACAGAAATTGCATTGCTATAAATAACTTTCGAAACCTTCAGCAATGCTTTTCTTATATTTATCTATGTTTGCAAGATATTATTAGGAATATTTTTCTCCGAAATATTACATAAAAGCTACAATTATGAAAACATCTTCATTCTAAAATGTGTAGCATGCATCGGTGATCATCATGTTCGAATTAAATATTTGTTAACCATAAAACGAAATTTGCATTGCACTTCATAATTATTTTAATGAAATTATGCAAGGTATTTAGTTTGCAGTAGATTTTTAGAAATATATTAATCATTTAGTATTATGAATGTTTCCCGGAGTACGCTTACTTCGCCCTCCTAATTTCGTACACCGGTTTTCCGCTCGTTTTAAAGATCATTATCAGGTTGACTGTACACGAAGTCTTTAAATCACGGAAAACTTAAAACGGACTTTACTGGTTCAATTATACTCTCATTACTTAACAGTAATGATAGTTTTATTGAACGGCTAAGGTCGCTAGAGATGTAAAATAGCCGGCATTGGTGAAGTAATGACGCGAATAACGATATTGGGATATCGGAGTGTCAGTATTGGCGGTTGGACGGGATACTGCCATTAATACTGATCGTGTGATGGAACGCCCGTCAGTACTCCAGAATTACGCATTTCAAATTGATGAGCCGTCATGGAAGGTTGTGTTACCCTTGGTAGCGAGCACCCTGAGTGCCCATTCTACGCAAGCGAGGCCGTTGAAGAGGAAGATGATTCAAGAAAAGATTAAGTCCTTCACAACATCATTAAAGCATAAGAAGCACTTCCAGAACTGTGGAATCCTTCACACCCTTCGCACATGATTAAAACAAAGATATGTAGCTATAAATAACCTGGTAAACATGTGTGGTAAAATAAAACCAGGGTTCAAACGTACTGAAGCAAAGAGGAAAATTAACACACTGAGATCAAGCTAGAATGACATTGTCTTTCCGCATAACAGTGTCCTTCCTGCTTAAAAATGTTGTCATTCGCAGTAATATATTGAATGTCTCTTCATTCATGTCGAAACAGATCTTGCAATCATCCACTTTCGTAGGACTTATTTCCTTCAATAAGATGACATCTGAACACTTATCACTTTGTTTTAGCGATTCCTTTGTCCAATACCGGGACTTAACATCGATTTTCGTTCCTAAATCTATTTTTAGCAAGATATGCTTGTCTTTTCACATTGATTTTCCAATGCAGGCAAATCGGTGTACTCTCCGTGACGACTCAGCTGATTCTGAAGCAAAGCAATGACGCTTAATAATAAGCGTGTAAGGTGGGAAAGTAAGGAAATGATGGTGAAATGACAGCGCCATAATGAGGTGCAGTAATCACAGTAATATTGAACATGTAAGGAACTCTTTCATGTATCATGTGTAGGGATACGTAATTTTCGTATTTACGAAATAGATGTGAATAAATGCGAAATTTGCCAATATAAGCGAATAAATACGAAAATTTTATTTTAACTACTTTTCAGCGAAATCTCGATAATTAATATTTTCAAAACGAAACTAGGACGTCATTTCGCGCAGCACTTGCGCCGTGCATGTCCTACTCAGTGTTCGTTACCCGGTAAACCACAGGCTACGTCTCTTTCCCTCTCGGCGAGTCAGCCAGCGCCACTCAGTCGCACTGGCTGGTTGGCCTTCATAGAATACGAATGAGCACATGTTTGTTTTTACATTTCGTTAGTAGACTACAACACTCGCAATCCGTTTGATAGACGTATATTAATATGGGCCGTCCTAAGAAGGAATTAGTTGATAGAGTGAAGTGTGAAAGAGCTTCACCACAAATGTTTGTATTTAAGCGATACAAATATCGTGATGTGCAAATTTTGTAATTTTCATCTAGAAGGGTAAATGGACCTTCCACATGACATCCAATGCAACAAATGAAGCCGACTAGTATATTGGCAGACCATTTTGTCCATCTGTAGCCGATACCACACGCATATCATCTTTAAACACAAATTTATTCTTAGAAAGCTTCTCTAAAATACCATTTTTTAAAGACATACCACGCGATGTTCTCATCGATGGATACAATCATTTTGACAGGCAGCTACTTATAGTGGTCAACCAAGAGATTCCGGTTGATGTCACACAGATTTTCAAAGCCACAATTTGCTGCTACCTAAGCTATGCAAAGGCAGCTATTCAAGGCCTTAATAATTTTGTTAACAGTGTGGATGCTGAGAGATATTTCAGTATGTACAACATAATTATTACTGACAGAAAGCAAAGGCTAAAGGAAGGGAATATAGAGACTACTACAATTTTGTTAGTTTTTAACTAAGTATTTTGGTACTTAACCTAACAGTAAATAAAATTTGAAAAACAGTAAAATAAGTGAACTTTGAAAAAAAAATATATTTTCATTTTTTTCGAATAAATGCGAAATTTTTGATTTTAAAATAGGTTTTATTCAAAATTTCGATTTTTTGGCGAAATTTTCGTATCCCTGTTCATGTGGTATCTCGTACCAACACGTTACCAGTAGGTCATTTAGGACTTCTAACTTACGTGGTTGAACCTTTAAAAACAAGTTTTGCTGTTCTAACATGAACCACAGGTAATGAATTAAACGGTAATGGATTAAACTGATGTCTATGGAATTTGAAGGCCAGAACAAAACTTGAAAGACTTCTTCATCCTTCGCAAATCATTCTCGAACAATCAAGGCATTATGGCGAATGATCCAGTTGAAAGAGAGCACTGTTAGGGAGACATACCGTAAGCATAGATGGCTGTATTTGGTCGGCAATAAACTTTAGGTGGTTTCTGTACGTTATTAACAGTCGAGTCACATTATTGTAACCACCTCCGACTTTTGAAGTCAACAGAGCGTAGCCAATGAAAGAAAGCAGGGGTCGTGAGCTATCTTAAAGGGTATATAAGATGTGCTGTAGGCATTCTGAAAACACATCACTCGTTGCTGTCATGGATAAAAGAAGCGATTTATCAGATTTAGATAGCGGGTTGATTATCGGCTTTTGGGACAAGGTATGCAGTATTTCTGAAACAGCGCCGTTTGTGAGTTGTTCTCGTGCTGCTGTTGGTTGAAGTGCATCGTGTCATGAGAAATAGCGCCATCACGAAAGAGCGACGCTGCAACTGCGGAGCACCATGTGCTACTGATGTGAGAGGTGAACGTCGGCTTCGAAGGTGCATGAGGGCCGATCGACACGCTATAATGGAACAACTCACTGGCCGAATGAACCAGTGGTCTACAGGAAGTGTGTATAAAACAAAAGTTCAGCGAACCCTGCTGCGTATTGGGCTCCGATGCAGACGGAAGGAAAATAATCGGCTTCTCCAATAATTGGAAAAGAACCGCGTTCTCCGATGAGTCTCGTTTTTTGTTTCATTGAATTTATGGACGTTGGCGTAAAAGGCGGGAAACATCGGTGAACAAACACTCTTCAACCATTGCTGGAAGAAAAAAGCTGGTGGGGACAGCGTTATAGTCTGGGGAATGTTTTTGTGGCATTCTGAGGGTCCACTCATACCTGTGGAAGGCCCTATTGACCGAATTTGTTATGAATCCACCTTTGCAGACCACGTACACCCATACATGCTGATTTTCTTCCCTGAGGCTGATGTTTTCTTCCTGCACGACAATGCGACGCATCACACGGCAGAGAAGATAGTCCCAATGCTACAAAATTAAGGGCACTGAGTCCTCGGCTTTGTTTACATAACCCGTGTAGACACCCACCATCCCCGGACAGAAATATCATACAACCGCGGCTGAATAAATAAGAATCATAACAATAAATTAATCTCTTACATTTTTAGGGAAAATAGTACATTTACAACATACTTTAATGTTTCCGGAATCATTTCTCGAACCGCGTGTTCTTATAACGTTCATTAGCAACACGCCAGGGAAAAGAACCTTATTTTTATGAAAATCTTCATAAAAACCACAACTTTTGATACAGCATATTATGCAGCTCATTTCTATAAAAAAATCTTATTTTTCTTTTAACAAAGTTGCTAATTAGCATAGAAATTGTTCCAGCTCAATTCGGAAATATCGCCCGAATTATAGCGGCGTCACGACTTTTTTCCCTACGGTGATGAATATCCGCAGATGTCATGTAAAAAAAGAGGAGTGACATATAAAACTTTGGATAGCTATGTCTCATAAATACTGGATTAACACCGTAACAAAAATGACTTTCCATTTATCTGAACTAGAACTCAGAGACTGCCGCTGTCCGAACACATTACCTGAATATAAGTTCCTATATTACTGCAATCCTGCAATCCAAAGCTCTCAGAGAAGAGGTAAATCTTCCATGGAGTTTAATTTGAACACTTTGGGCTGGAAGATCGCAAAAAGTACGGCGCCCAGTGGAAATTCATGGAACTAATGCACGCACTTTTTTTAAATTTAACAATTTCAGAAATGTATCGTACAGCTCGTTGTTTAGTACTGATTAACAGAACTTCTAAAACAGAAGACTTGTCCAGGGACTTCGAAGCCAGTTCTTTCAAATACTAATACCTGGTGAAAAAAAAATATTTTTCCAAATATTAATTTCTGTAATTATATTTTCCTATATATTACTAAACGTTACTGCAGCAAAATAATTTTTCTTAAACCACGACATTATTTTGAGATCAGTTTCGTTGATGATTAGTTGGATAATTTATATTATTACTCATTACAACAACTAAAGAAATGTTTTACACATCTTCATTGTTCAAGTTAGTGACCAATCCTCCGATTTTTCTTGCAATGCTAAGTGCAATGTACTTCAGATGAACTACACTGGCGTGCAAAAATTAAGGACGAGACGATTTTTCGAATTTAACTTCGTGCAGAAGTGCTCCACATCGACTCATATCATGCCATAAGATCCCCAAGATGTAAGAATATGGGACAAGTGTGCAAATCCGTCCAAACAAGGAATCCAAAGGATACAAATGCACCTTATTGAAAAGGTAGCTTCGAGCACAACTGGACAGAAGATCGAAACGTCCATGTGACAGGCGGCTGTCAAGAATAATCCAGTCTTTAGTAGGGGATATGACCACCCCTGACTGCGTTGCAAGATTTACAACGTCTGTCCATGCTGAGAACGAGGTTGTCAAGAAGCTGTTGAGGCATCGCAGCCCATTCTCCTTGTAGCGCCAATCGCAGCTGAGGAATCGTTGCTGGCGGCTGGTGACGTGCTGCCAAGCGTCTCCCGAGAAGGTCCTACACGTGTTCGATTGGATTTACGTCCGGGATTTTTGCGGGCCAATCCATGCGTTGAATATCTTCACTCTCCAACAGCTCTGCGACAGCCACTGTACGATGAGGCGTAGCGTTGTCGTCCATGAAGAGGAACTCAGGAACCACAGCACCTCTAAACAGAAGCACGTGAGGCAGGAGAACCTCGGTACAATGGCGGACACCAGTGACTGAACCTCCTTGGAAGATGTGGAGGTCAATACGGCTATCAAGCATGATACCGCCCCAAACGAGAACTCCGCCACCTCCAAACCGGTCCCTTTTGATGATGTTGGAGGTGTGATTGCGTGTCCCTACTCTCTCCAGATGTGAATACGTCCAGAATCGCTCGTCAGACTAAATCGGCTCTCGTCCGTAAAGAGAACTCGACCCCATTGCTAATGTGTCCAGTCCATGTTTTCTTGGTACCACTGAAACCGCCGTTTCCGATGAGCAAGCGTTAATGGCACACACCTACTGCTCGTCGTTCAAATAGACCACCTTTGTGCAGTCTTCTAAATACGGTAAACCGCGATAACCGACGTCTAGTTGTCTGCTGCATGGGCCTTGCGAAATTTCCCGCTGTCTGCCGTCTGTCTCTTCTCGCCTGTAGGACAATATACCGCTCGTCCGCCGCCGTGGTTGGTCGTGGACGACCATTGCTAAACTCTCGGACAACTGTTCCTGTCGTTTGAAATGCTCTCCAAGTTTGTGAAACGATGCTGTGAGCGATCCCGAACTCACCGGCCACACAACTCACACTTCGACCTTCTCTCATCTCCCCAATGAGGCGACCTCGGGTAATGTCATCCAGATGTCGTCTACCGGATTGCGTGTTGGCCATATCACACGGTGGCAGGAACTCCACGTCGTTCAAACCGATGTACACCGTGCAATAGCTTTCACCGAATTGCTGAGCGTACACCGCCCGTGTGCTTTATACCCTTCCAACATCCCCCCCCACCCTCTTACGGCATGCTGCATATAGCGCATGCCCTACAGTACCGGACCGTAGTCTATCTCCTGAGAGATCCGGCCTGCTACAATTTTTTTAAAACGGACATTAACACACATACTCATCTTTTAATTTTATATCTACGATAATACAAAATTCACTTACAAACTTCTTGCAAATCTAAATGCGCGACTCTCATGTCCTCTCCTTTTTCATATTTATAAGTCTAAAGGAAAACGATATGCAAAATTCATATTTCTTCTTTGACCAGTTTTTTTTAATAAGGTAACAGAAAGAGTTTTTTAAATCATCAAAATAATCGATGTATATATTGATCAATAAACACAATATTGAAATTACTTATTCTGCATTTTTAATGAAAGTGCACGAAAATAGCTGATATGAAAAAGAAACGTGTTTTCGCTTCTTGGTGTATCCTTCGAAGCATTTGACAGTTGTTTAGGAGGTTGGCCCAGGCCGCCCCTGTGGATCAAAGGTCTAAGCGATTGCTTCTGATCATTCGTCCGAGATGGGTCCGGGTTTGAATTCCGTAAAGTATGGATATTGTGTTTGTCTTACGGTGCTGGCTCTCTCCCTTCCCTGAAGCCAGTGATCCTAAATTAGGGACGAGCGACTGCTTATAGCCCACTGTATTGCTCACGATGATCGTTAAACCCTCAATCAGAAAACAAAAAAACAATAAAAGAAGATGGCCCAGAAAAACCTGTGGTCCCGAAACTGACGTAATGAAAGTTAGTAATATTTCAAAATAAATTCTTACATATATACAAAGTTAAACAGTTTTTTCTGGTGTTAATAGGTTTGACGTTAAAGTAAAAGTTGTAAATGATTCAACCTATCCTTTGAATGATTCAACCAACAATAAATTGATCGGGTTGCTAGCAATTAATGGATGTTTGTTTAAGCAGTTAAACACTTAGTACAGGTTTTAAACATTTCTTAAAATCATATATTGCTCGAAAACAAGAAAGTAAGCGCGATCATTTCATTGCACATATCATAGAAAATGTTAGGCTAAACCTTCCGAATGTGGCCCAGAAATAGTTTTCTGAAGCGACGATAGATGGCGACACGTTATCGCTACATCATGAAGAGTAGTGTTACGTTGTGAAATTGGCAAAGAAAGTGAATAATATGGATGGAAGGTGGCCCTTAAAAGGACCTTTATGAATGTACATGGTGGCATATGTGTGAAATATATGTTATGAAGGAAGATTAAGTTTTCCTCATGAATATGAAACTGTCTAGCTAGCAGAATAAAAGCAAGAAAAGTTTTATCTGCCAGGGAAGAACCGCCTGATCGCACAAATCACTACTTCAAAGCAATGTTCGCAGGAAAAACGGCGATTCCGTCGGAATAAATATTTCATAATATGGCCTGCCAAGTACATTTTGTGGTTGCCCTGTGTTAATTTATGTTTCAGGGGACGCCAATTGCTCTCTACTCCTTGTGTATGCGCCTCTGTGATGGGATCAATGAAGTTGAGGGAGTGGTTGACCGTTGAATGAGCGTAGCCACAGGTTTGGAGATTGCGATATGCAGGCGACTGGTCCGTCATATTTGTTGTTCTTGGCTCGACGTGTTTGATGATGAGGTGCAGCAATGTTTCTACAGATCTGTTGTATCAGGACAGAACTCCACCCTGAACCGCTTGGTATCTGTTTCAAAGATACCAAGAAACCAGGTGCCATCGACGAGAGGACCACAGTTGTACTTGCGTTTTCCCACTTTGGCTTCGTCCACTTCGACGATCATTCCATCACCACTAAGCCTTCCTTCCTCACATTGCGAGGCTACCATAAACTCTGAGACTAGTTGTCTGCAATACGAATACCAGTCGATGACTGTTTCAGTGGATGTGGTAACATTACCATGTGAGGCGTCTTCATTCGCCTCATCGTAAGACAATCCTTTGGCGAAACCTTACGTCAGAAACATCACTACGTCCATAGGAGTGTGAGCATAAAAATAACTACGTACCAAGTGTACGGGAAGAGTACTCGTCATTTCCTGAAGCGTGCTTCTTTCGACACCTGAATTGTCCTAAACGATAAGCCGCATCGACACGTAGAGTCATGAGATGACCCTCAGAACATCTTTTGGAGGTGGGAAACAAATCTGTTCTTCACACCATGAAATAAAGGTATCCTCATCCTTTCCAACTTCATTACAGAACTTTCTCCAGTTCCACATATCACAGGAGTAGTAGAGATCGAAATAAAACCTTACGTAGCACAGGAGCAGAGACGGAGAACAAAGTGACGTAAGTAGCTATATCGCATTTCACGTGAAAGCGCGAGAAGATAGGCGGAGAGGTGAAGTGCTACCGTGGCACCATCTTTCGGAGCGGGCCACTTTCAAAAGGTTAGTCAATGTTAGACCATGATAATTCGTATATTCGTGAAAACTTTCATAACATTTTAATGTTAAGAAGTATGTTGGATTTGTACGTTATTGATGAACTCCAGTATGACACCAGTGCAATATTTGTGATGTGAATTTTGGAGAACAGCAGCCATCTTATTTAAATTTTAAAATGTGGCTTATTAGGTTTTACATTTAAAACTAAGGTGATCCGTAGCCCACTCTCAAAATACCCTCACAGTCGCATTGCGAGTTTGTTCTTGTATTAAAAAATAAGAGCAGTGCTTTGCCATATTGTTGAGTGTATTATGTTGCCTCCTGTCTCTATTTTTTGACCAACCCAGCTGTTCAATTGCACGAGAATGCGACATGACGTCACAGATGCTTATCGCTCGCTCCGATGGGCGGAATAAATTGGTTTCCTACAGGAGAATTCTGTGTAACCACAGGCAAGCGTTCCTGACGGCCCGCTGGCTAGATCACGTGGTACCTACAGTTAGAAGTTCAGATGTAGACAAAAGTAGGGCATTCATCGACGACTGTTGCTGAAATAATTATGCCTTATTTTAAGCAGAAGATATTTTCAAAATTTTGTGGTGGTGAGCAGTAACGGACCACAAAATAACTTTTTTCACGCAGCATAGTGGAAAAACTATTTATTTCTAAGTATTAAAAATTATAGGCAGAACATCTCCATTCAGGAACTCTATCCAATAATTTTTTTCCTCCTCGACGGTTTAGGCATACATATATCCGGGAAATCGGTATTTACTTTTACGCAGATTTGCCGAGTTTCAGTCCGATGTGTAGAAACAATTCAGTGGGACAGAATGTACTTCGAAATCGATAATATCTTTTTTTATATCCTCAAGGGACGAAATTGTGAATTGCAAATGACAGCAAAGTAAGGATAATCATTATCAGATTTTATCCTTTCCACTATAAGAGGGTCGTAACAAAAGTTCTGCACATGTTAATTTAAAAAGGAAGCGGATGACGCAATCGGGAAAATGATTGCGTCATGTGGTGTGAAAAAAACGCGCTATCATTTGCTGTGTGCACGTGAGAGGATTTGGAAATGGAAGCGTGGAGCTCCTCAGGTAGAATTAAGGTGTTAGATCAGAGCTAGTGCGTGAAATTAGAAACCTGCGGGGCGAAACTCCCAAACAGATCCACACTGCTTTTCGAGAAGTTTGTGAGGAAGAAACTCTTGATGGAAACAAAATTTCCTCCTGAGGACGAAGTTGAAAGCAAGAATTCGTCAAAATCGCCCCAACTTGTTGGAAGCGGGAGCGATCTTGCTGCATGACAACGCATCGTGTCATGGTGCAGCCTTCGTACGGGGATTTTGTCGAAAAATAGCTGAGACTTTATCCCACTTACCTTACAGCAATGATCTCAGTCCACCCGACTTTGATCTTTATCCAAAGTTAAAAATTTCGACTGCGTGGCATCCGCTACGAATCGCTGAAGGAACTGTCATTGAACGTGACCCGAGTAATCCGAGACATGAACAAAGATGGCGTACTAAGCGAAATCCAGGCCCCACCTCACTGCTGGTAAGCTGGTATTAGCAAAAGAGAGGAGTGCATTGAACGTCAATAAGGTAAGTTTTTTCCGTTACTTCACACTATTCTGAAAAATAGATAGTGTGCGAAACTGTTGTTATCACATTCGTAAAAAGAAACTTTCAAATCAGACTAATAGTGGCCGAGGTATTCTGCACACAACGGGCGGATTGACCATCAGACAAACAGATGGACAAAGTCATTCGGTAAGCACATACTTTTGTCTAAATGACGTGCACGAAATTTATCTTTCAATCAGGCTTTAAAAGCGTAGATAAAACGACAAACAGTTAACACTAGCAACTCCTGCTGCCTGAACTGTGATGTTGAAATATTTAAAAGAGCGCAAGCAAAGTGTTTCATATGCTTAATTGTATCAGAAATCAAAAGATTTTTTTAATCGTACTTTTGTGAACTGGGACACTCAGAAAAAACAGATGATATATACTCACGGATAATGAAATCAGCGCACTAAGAAGGAAGCATCGAATTAAACTGCAATTTTATGGACCTAATGATAGAGTTGAAGGATACAAATGATGGAAAAACAGAGCTGCAGGACAATTACAGAGGGATCTGTGTCACACTGCCCGGTCATCTTTAATAGAGCGTCGCACCGCCTTGTCCGGCGATACATGCTGCAATACGGTACGGCATGGAGGCGAACAGACGTCTACTGTTGTTCTCAGGAAGACTGGCCCACACTTGTTGGACGGTGTGCTCCAACTCCCGGATAGTGAGGCACGGTGGCACCTGGCATTTCAACTGTTCCCACACATGCTCGATACAGAACATGTCCGGGAAGAGGGCAGGCCATGGAATTGTCTGGAAATGACGTAGGCAGTCTTGGGCAACCCTAACCGTGTCCGGACGGGAATTATCCTGCTGGTAAAGCGCACCGAGAATCCTGGTCAGGAATGGAATCACTTGGGCCATAGGATCTTATCCACACATCACTGGCCCGTCTATGATCCACATTTCACTACTAGAGCTCATCGGCTATCGTAAGCAATGGCTCCGCAGAGCATAATGCCTGCAGTGGGGGAGATATGGCCCTCAATCACGAGTTTGGGATTGTGCCGTTGATCCGAGGACCTCAACGCCCGGACACGATTATCATCTGTCCCCAAAACGATGTGACACTCATCGCTAAATACCACACGTCTCCAGTTTCTGGCGTTCCACGTCGGCACTAGTGCACACGGAGCCGGCGATGTTCCGGTGTTAATGGAAGCACACGTAAAGGGCGCTGGATCGCGGATTCGCTTCCGCGAGGCTTCGGAAAAAGTTTCGTGAGCACACAGGAGCCGCTACATCTGCCTGTATAGCTACACCTGGTATCCGTTCGCGTCTGGCGCACGATCCGTCGATGCTCTCTACCGGTGGTTCTCCTTGTCCACCCGCAGTCGCTCCTCCGTGTGGCAGTCCCGTTACGTGTCCACTGCTCCTAACACGGTCGATCCGTATGGTCAGAACGATCCATGTAACAGGCTATACGGTGCGCCGACCACCCCGTGGTCGTCAGCCCGATCATCTGGTCTCTCTCAAAGTCCGTAATTTGCGTAAATAGACGTCTCTGGAGTCTACCCAGCATTCTTTTTACTGTGTTAACCTGCTTGATTCGGATCGTTCTTTTCGTTTTCATGAGGCATCGACTACATGCCGTTTCGTGCGTGCAGCGTCACCACAGGGTATGCGATCATGCGCAATCGCACCAAAGGTGGATCATTTGCATACCAGCACGCACTCTAACTATTAGCAAAGTCTCGCGGTTGTAGCATGTTTTCTTCTAGGTGCACAAATTTCATTGCCCGTGAGTGTATATGCGACCCTTGCGGGAGATGTATACTTCATTTAGACATGGAAATGGTGACAAATATTTTTAAGTCTGGTATTTGAAACTAGAGATATTGATGTAAAGATATTGTAAATGCCTACCTTTAAATTATACGAAAAACCTTTGTCACACTAAACGTACTCCGACAAAAATGTCAAGAAGGTCTGTTAGAAACATTCGACACCGAGATATTTAGAAAAATTAGATATACGTAAGTTCCTTTCTGGCGGAAAAGCTATTCAGTTTTTTAAGCACAACATATACACTGAAGAGCAATTGAATAAGAGACAGCTGGCGTTGCGCAAATGTGGCGCTGTGGGCGGCCCTGTAAACGGTAACGACAAGACGTATGTAGCAATCCGACAATATAAGGAGTGATGCGACGTGAATCAGTAATAGTCGGAAACAGTATGGGTAAGACGAATGATCTAAGCGCATTTGATCGTGGGTAAAATGTTGGGGCCCGACGAATGGGTCATCCCATCTCGGCAGTCATTCAAGCACTAGGATTTTAACGTGCCACTGTGTCACGGGTTCAACGTCAGTACATCGAATCCGGTAAAACCTTCCCTGCAAGGGCCAACTGCCGTGTACAACAGCGTGTGGATGAGCGGGGTCATCGTCGGCCAGCTCGCGTTTTAACAGCCGAAAGACGGGCCACAGTGCAAGAAATCACTCGGCAAGGGTACTCTTCAAGCTGGTGGGGGTGGCATACTCGTCTAGGGACTGTTCATGTGGACTGAAATGGGACCCCTGGTACGTGTGACATCGTCCCTCACAGGTCAACGTTACCGGGATATCCTAGACAACAATTTGCTCCCGTTTGTGCGTCTTCAACATCCCACTGGGGACCTCATCCTGCAACAAGACAATGCACCGTGCCATGACTCCCGAATTGTACCCGAATGGTTGGATGAACACTCCACCGACGTGACCTCGCTTCCTTGACCAGCTAGGTCACCTGACCTCAATCCCATCAAGCACATCTGGGATGCCATCGAGAGAGATGTTCGAGGCTCTGACCCCCTCCATCAAATCTTCGTGAACTGTGGGAGCTTGTTCAGGGGTCGTGGATCCGTATGGCTTCCCAACGCTTCCGGTGTCTTGTCAAGTCTATGCCGAGAAGAATCGCCGCCGTCATCATGACGAAAGGTATTGGTGCTACGAGTTACTAGACAGGTATCTCTAATTCAATTGCTCCTCAGCGTATTGAAAGGATTTCAATATAAACCATAAAAACATAGGCAGAAGTTAGGTGATTAGTCCTGCCGAATTCCTGAAAGCACAAGCACTCCGGAAAACTTTCGCGCGATTCCTGTTGAGCTTCTGCAAGAATTAAGCATTGTCTGGAAGGTGCCTTCGCACTCAGATTGGAAGGGGGAGAGAAGTGACCGGAATGAAGAGGATTACCACACAGCCCATTGTTACTGACTATCAATCGTGCTCAGAAAAGTACAGTACGGTGCAAGTAGGGCACAGGGGCCAGGTCAGTGTATAGAATTTTATTTTTGGGAGGGGGTGCGAACTGGAAATGGTAGATTTTGAAATCCATCAGGACAAAATAACAGCTACAGAAAAATAGAAGAAACAATTAAAGCATTATTTTCTATTGTAAGTTGATGCGTTTTTATTAAATTAATGCACCTTTTTTATGTAAGTCGCAGTTTTGCAAACAAATGAAACATTTTCGAGGGTTACAATGTCCCCTTGGCTCCCTCCAAATACCCGCCTGGTAGAACATGAAGAAAATGACGTTGGGAATAGATACCTATGATTGCAAACATACGGTGTTTGATCTCTCTGACCTGTTTGTGAGAGGACGCAGAGGATGTCGCATAAGCGATAGGAAAGAGGTGTATTTGCAGCCATTTTATTTGGAAAAATAAGCACACTGCTGAGGGCCCAATCACCATTAAGAAAATTCAAAGAATGTGATCAGTTTCTCATATTTTAAGCAGGTCCATTTTGCTTTCTACATAATATTTTTCTATTTCGTATTTTCTTTACGGTTTTTTTTTAATTTGCGGCATGGAAAAAGTATTTGCGAGCCAAGATAATTACCAAAAGTAGCGAAATAAGTACTTCCTCGGTATTCGTGAAATTATGTATATCGTTGTTTAACGCAGGGCTCTGCCAGATGACTTTTCATTTCTATTGGTTGCTCTAACAATATTTTAAAATAAATATTGGTTAATGACGGCAGACAATAACTCAAAGAGTTATAAATAGTCGCTCCTAACTAATGTGGGGTTATTGGATCCTCATAGGGGACAGATCAAGCCCGTTGGACAAATTCAACACGAATCCAGACCCGTCGCTGACAAATGGCTTTAGTTCAGGGCCTTAACTACTTACTTACTAGAACGCTGGCTATTAGATATCAGGCATTAAACTGATTCAACTTTGGGTCGAATATTCAGATTGCATTTGTTTCCAAATGATATGCTTGAATTCCCTGTCACCACAGGCATTTTGGTTTTCGCTCTCGTGTGGTGGCCTACAGCCGAAATCAGCCTGACCTCTAGTTTCAGTCATACAGGAGCAGCCTCTTTTTGATATGTCGAAAGATGTTCGTGCTGAATTAACAAAAAATTGAACGAAAAGAAAAAGGTAAAAAATGCACTGCTGGCCATCCAAAATGCCACACCAAGAAGGACACGAGATAGCAAAGCCAGATTTACTTGACACATAACAACAGATGCAAAGATGAAACGATTGAGCTTACAGGCCCGTGCGACTGGCGGAACCCGCAGACATCAACAGTTCGTGTGGACCCCATGGCGGGCAATAACGGTCGCTACATGCCGCGGCATTGAACGAAAGAGACTTTGGATGTGGGGTTGAGGTATGTCGGTCCAGGCTGCTTCC
The DNA here is from genome assembly GCA_039090855.1 of Macrothele yani. NCBI lineage: Eukaryota > Metazoa > Arthropoda > Arachnida > Araneae > Macrothelidae > Macrothele > Macrothele yani. Next base: position 14,427,207 of record CM077018.1, read on the forward strand.
ACACGTTGCCACAGTTCATCAGGCGTAGCCGCGGGTGATGCTTGCCGGGACACTCGGTTGCCGACCAGCGACCTGACATGTTCGATGGGCGACATATCGGAAGAACAGGCAAGCCACGGCAGCAGTGACACCTGGTGGGTCGTGAAGAATTGTTGCGCGATGCGTGCCACGTGCGGGCGCGCATTGTCCTGTTGAAACGTGGCCGCTGTCAGGTCCTGCAGGTAAGGGAGGACTACAGGCTCCAAAATTTCGGAGATGTAGGGTGGCTGTTGAGTGTAACGGCTATGTGTACCAGAGGGTGCGGGTGTCATATCCAATTGCCCAAAAAACAATAACGCCAAGCGACGGACCGGTATGGCAATGCATAATGCAGGCGTAATACAGTCTCTTGCCGAGGTGCTGCCACAAGCGGATCCGACCATCGTGGTGTTGCCGGCAGAAGCAAGATTTGTCGGAGAAGACAATTTCGTGCCATTCCATAGTTCAGGTGTGGCGTTCAACGGTCCACTGCCGCCGCACTCGCCGGTGGTGTAACGTCAATGGTAATCGGAGCAATGGGCGCCGTGCGACAGGTACGTGCTCATGCAGACGACATCGAACGGTACGTGCTGACACAGGTTGTTGCACCACACACCCTAATTTCTGCGCTAACCTTCGTGATGTGGCGGTGCGAGCCGTCAATGCCCGCCGCAAAACCTGCCGGTCCTCTCGTTTGGTGGTGTGCCGCGGCTGCGGCAGTCGCTCACGTCGGTCCGTCCAACACTCCTGCACCCACCGAATCCATACTCGCCTCACTGTGGCTGGATGTCGTCCCACACGGCCGCCGATGCCTCGGTACGATAAACCGCTGTCACGATAAGCCACTATTCGTCCTCTGTCGAACTCCGAAGCCTGCTGGAATGACAGCCGTATTCTGCGACGAGGCATCAGGAAGCTTCCCTCGCACAGGTCCGGCGGTACAACGCACTTCCGCTACTTACACCCCGCTTTCTGTGCACCCTTTTTATGGTGCTTCTCGGTGGCGTGCCGGGCACACATGATTTGCATATGCCCTGCATTGCTAATCGTTTGTAAGTCCTCTCGTGGGCAACGCATGCTTCCTTCTTGGTGTTGCATTTTGGGTGGCCAGCAGTGTATATACGTATAGTCAGTTACCGGGTTCTACAATGCGTTCTATCATTCGTGTCAGACGATGCTGGACACATCATTTTCTACAGAAAAGCTTTAAGTCATCAGGGATTTATATATAATACAATATTTAATTTAATAACATCACGGTGTTAAATAATGTACGATAAGTTTACCCCTTGTAACACTGCCTTACAGAATCATTCATTCTCAGAAGATAATTATCCTTATCTATCTCATATGTTAAACATAATATGTATTCATACATATTACGAATGTGATTAGAAGTTTTGGGTCATAATCAAGAACTCTGACCTCTTCTTTCCTTATCCTATAAATGATAAATAAAAAACAGAAGATCCTGCATTGTTAAATTCTGGTCCCGCTTCAGTCTTCTTGATTGATGCTTCTGTCCAAGCGAATGCTTGTTAACATTATTCGAAAGTTCACCAGAGAGCAAAGATGTAGGCAACACCACAACAAAAGATTCATCATTTTGTATATCTCAGGCAAATCAGTTACACTGAATAAGAAATGTTGATATTAATAGTGAGAATTAATGCGTGGGAAATGTAGATAATTGTGACATAGGGAATCTTACAATTCAGTCAATTTGTGGAATGTTATTATAAATTTATGACATGCATAGTGTGAACGTATTTAGAATTTCAATGATGTGCTTTACCAGTACATGGCATATCTACGAAATGACCAAGTTGTTATGAACGCATGTCTATAACAGATAGAGTTTATCATGTCATTACAGCGTTGATCTACAGTTTCTTGAAGCGATGTGCGTGAAACTCCGTTGGCTTTCGAACCTTAATATGGCACGCCCGGGCGTAATTTAAATTATATACCCAAAACAATTCTTATCTCTTGTACTGGGTCCCATTGTTTGCCTCCGTACCCATGAAGCCAGAGTTTGAAAATTCTTCGCGGATTAAAATGCGATCCAATTGTGTGTTCAAATATTTCTTTAAATTGAAATAATTTCAAAAAATGTAAGAGGTTCAATAAGTTGCTCGTATTTTCAATCGGCTTTTTTTACCGGTACAAAGTATAGTTTCGATTATGCCTTCATGGTTTCACGTCACCTGCCAAATTTAATTACAAACTCTTGAGAAGGACAAATAGGTGCATCCTAATTCAAGCGTCCGTCAAAATAAATCTTAGAATGAGCATTGCTGAGAAACACATAATAAGAGATTACAATTTCACAGCAGTAGCATCTGTTATTTCCGAAGAATCGTAGCATAAGGGTTGCTAATGATTACTTGCTACAACCACCACTGCTTGCGATGTTTGCTGTTGCGTGGCGTAGTATGAAGTAACACAAAACTGTGATGTCCTAGGAGAGCTTGTGGCAAGAAACCGAGAATTGCTGCACGAGATACCTTGTGTTCGGTGATAGTCATAGCTGAGGTCTCAGAATGTCCCAGGCATGATCAATAACTGAAATATCCGCGGAACCAACTAGCTGAAAGAAATTTGCAACAGCACAAACAGAGGCACTGGAGTTATGAGCCACAAGACCGTCCGTTTTGCTACTGGTAAATGGCCTATCAACTGGCTATTTAATTTCCTGTATGACTGTGAAGCTCAACCACCACCTGATCATTTTATTCAAATATTGCAGACATTCCCTGAACTTAGTAAATATTGGAGAAACTCGTAATCTATTCTGATAATCTATAGAGTTTTTCGTATTGAACAGTTAATCCTCAGAACCCGCGGTTTTCCTAATCATGGCACAAACCTTGACTTTGTTCTAAAATGTAGAGACAGCACTTTAATTTTGAGTTATAAAACATTTTTTTGGTGGGCATCAGAATTTCTTGTTGTCAAAGGCAAGTACTCTGTAATCAAATTTTAGAGTAGTACTGAAGCTTTAACGTTTATTTCAAATCGGAGGAGTAGCTCAATAAATTGTGGTGCACACCGACGGACTGGCTGACATACCTGAAATAAGAACACGTTCTTATTTTTTAAAATGTTTGAAAAAAGAAACACATACGAAATATAAATTTCGGAAAAAATTGGGAAACATATCAGAATGACCCCTCTAATCACTGGATATTAAAACATTAATCTGAATGTCGAAAAATTGCTATTCTAAAAATATTTATATAGTCCTGCCATTCTAATTCATATATATTTTGAAATACTATAAACATATATGTATAGTATTTTATAATTTATTGGAGCCCCTTTTTGATGCATTTCTTCTTCTAATCTTATAACGAAGTAAATTTCTCCGTCATTTATGTCCACGCCTGGGATCGAACCCTGGTCCACTCATTCCGGAATAAGTCACTCTACCAATTAAGCTACGCGTACGTTCGTTCTGACTGCTATCTGCCTTTATGTCGTGTGCGTCCTGCTGACAGGCACGTCACAATCTAAACGCCAAATTTCTTATTTAGGGTCTTGTGGTTAATACTCTACGCTACATATGTGTGTCTAAAATAGTTACGAATCGTAATATTTCAGATAAAACTTTAAATAATCTCTACTCGTCAAATGTGTTTATGCAGTGATATATTATGCACCTAAGCATTTTGTTCCGTAGTGAAGATACATTTCGTAAAGGTTTTATTATAGCACTTGTAAATTAAATTACTTAGTTATATTTTATAATAGTTCACAAAGAACCCTAATCTTCTGATTACGTTAACCCCTACTAATTAGCTCCAATGTAAATTACTTAGATACTGAGATGATGTTCTGTATAAGGGCTTCAGTTTACCAAGAAGTGTAATTATTACTTGATTTTCATTGGATTGCGTTTATTGAACCGGTATTCCAATTTATTATGTGAATTCAATTTACGTAAACTATGGAATTGTATAAATCGTTAGTTTCGTGTTGGACGAAAGTATCTCTGTTTTTTAGTTGTATTTGATAGGATCTGGTTGCTCTGTTTTTTAATTGTGTTTGATAGAATCAAATTTGCGGTAGAGTACATCCAGAAAGACATTCGTTTGAGGTGCATATTACTTTTGCATTTTCTGATAAATTTGTCGTGCCTTATGCTTAAGCCACTATTAACATTTTTGTCATACGGAATCACTCTGAGCGACTTATTTTTATGTATCGGAACATTTAAAAACTTCAGCCCATATGTATTGGGAATCGTTGAATTGCTGGAATTTTACGCAAGCTCCATTTGTTAAAACACATGGAAAGCTATTTAGATATGAGTTCTGAATATAGGAAATCACGATTAAAAGAATGTGTTATGATTAAAAAGGGCTCAATAGGAAGTGATACAAAGGGTCTATAATTAATTATAGATGAATATATTGTAAAAATGCGGATGGATGCCTGATGTTGATGTTTCAGAGAGAAACGTAAATTTGTTTTGCAATTAATCGTTAAAATCATTGTTATTAGAAGCCGTATTGCTGTAATACGAGTTCTTGATGACAAGCTTACACCTTTAAAACTGTTTTTACATATTTATTGACTTCTTGTAAACATGTATCTCGTGATGCAAGTTTCGAAAGAAACCGAACGTGGTTATAAATAATACACGAAAAACTGTATCATAAATTAATTTGTGTTGAAAATGACAGTGCACACACTGCTTACATCACTCTGTCAGAAGTAAGGAAATATAGTAACTCACATTAGATTGAATTCTGATCCTCCGAAAACAACACATTCAATCTCTCAGGAGGCATAGTCCACACACACTTCCACTTTTATCAATGCATTCAAAATTACAAATAATCTTACTTCACGTTTGCATTTAAATTACTGTTCCTTTACTTGAATCAACATTTTCAACATGACAGGGGAAAATACATTAATAATTAGAAATAGCAGATGGGAGTCGATATGGTATAGTAATTTTTGTAGGCTAGCTATCGGTTGCCATTCCTCTTTGGCCACGATATATCAAACGAAAAAAAGGAGAAGGCAAATGCGATAATGTAAGTAATAAATGGAGTTTAAGGATTGGAATAAAGGCTTCCTGTTTTCCAACTGCCAGTAAGTAATCGATTTAAGCAAACCGTTCGATATCAGCATACAGAGATTGAACGTTGCAAAATAGGAAGTACATTTATAATTTTCCAGAAATTGATTCTGTAAATAAATGGAAAATTACAAATCCACGAGAATTCAGGTCATACTGCATTAATAAAAAACGGATTTTAATTGGATATGCTTTGAAACCTTGTGGATGGATTTTCTGATTTCGCAATTCTCATAAAAATAATTCTGAATCATGTAAAATGGAGTGGCATTTATATTTACCTTTCTTTAACATTCGTTTCCCGCTTTCAAACTTTTTTTTTTTTTTTGATTGGAGGTTTAACGACCACCGTGAGCAACTCAATGGGCTATAAGCAGTCGCCCGTCCCTAATTTAGGGTCACTGGTTCCAGGGAAGGGAGAGACCCAGCGCCGCAAGACAAACACAACATCCATGCCAGACCGGGATTCGAACCCGGACCCCTTACGGACGAATGATCAGAGGCCAGCGCCTTAGACCACTGCGCCACCGGGGCGGCTGCTTTCAAACTTCCTCCGTCATTAGTTGAAGGATTATGAAACCAGATTTTATGGTTCCATCGAATCGAAACGCAGATTCAGTAATGTATTGAACTAAAAAGCATAAACGCACTAAATTTGCTTAACAGTACTGGTGTCACCACGAATATTTGTCACAGCGGTGGCACATAAGGAAATCAAGAAAAAAGTAAAATGAAATGTAACAGTCGCAAATATGCGCAATGTTTTTTAAACAAAGAACATTTAATGGTCTCTTGAATCGGAGGCTATTATTTCCCAGAACAGAAGACTTCGTTTTGTAGAAATACAATTATTTTTTCATTACACGTCATCAGTAAAGCCAATTTAATTTTAAGTCAGTATATTACAACCCAAAACAGCATTTTAGTTCTTTTGTTGCTATCCTTTTCCATTGCTGTAAAATATACCTCAATTCGTTTTCGCAAGACACTACCAATCTGAGATACCCTGAACGCCTCTTTAACAAGAAAGTAGCGAAATATGAAATGATGAACACAACAGGGGACAGTCATATAAAATAAATATTTGTGAATTCATTTATCAGCCTTTTTTCTGATTATGGCTGAAATAATGAAACAGAAATTGCTTTCGGATAACATCACAAAAATCACATTAATCAGTTCATTATTTATTGTTCCTTTTTTTTTTTTTGGTATTATACGCTTTGGGTACTCGTGACTTGTACTTTGCTCTAGGAAAGTTACTTTTACAACAGATATTTCTGGTCTGTTTCCCTAAAAAATGCTTACTTTTCTTGTCATTAATATATGTGGTATCATATTCATTACATATAATTTTATACAAACAAGAACTTTGGTCAATTTGCTTTGCAATTTTTTCAAGATTTTTACCCATGAATTTTTTTTAAAATAAACTACAAAATTTCCCTTTTTTTCTTCTGCAAAATTTGCTCATTGTTTTAAATTTGAAATAGCTTACGGGTTCTGTATTTGTGTGCAACCTCTACGTCAACAGTAATGCTGAAAAATATCTTTGCAGCCTTTTGGCTTGGTACCATGCAATTTTCAAAATAATAAGCCAGCCTGGAGAAATCTGGGCACATGAAGATATCTCAGGCTCAACGAAGTTAGTCATTCGAGTATTGCAAGATTAGGTAGTCAGTTTTAAATACCTTCAGCACATGATATATTTGAGCCCGATGCTACCCAGCTGCATGTCAGTGCATTTCAGAGATGTGAAAGCTATTAAAATTTTCTAATTATATATTCACCCCCATACGCTATTAGAAAGAACCGTGATCTGTTTACGATGTTGTGATATTACAATAATATTGCACTCTTTTTTAAATGAAACAGAAGTTATTCCAAATATTTACCAAAAATTTCGGACTGTTCAAATATTTTAACAATAATGCTATTGAAAGCTTTAGATTAAAAAAAATGAGGACACATATCATGTACACCGGTGTATTTTTCCTGTACAATAATGCTATTTATTCATACATTTCATACTTTGCTCTGGAGTGCTTCGTATTTTACGTAGTGATTACTTTTCTTTCGAGAGCAATAACTTCAAAATCGACGTATCATGTCAAATATCAAATGGCGTAGGTATTTCCAAAATACCGAATATCACATTTTGCGAATTATTGAGGGTTGTAAAGACAATTAACTTTTTTCTTTCAAGATCGAGAACAGGTAACAAAGCTAAACAAATTTGGCATTTAAAGCATCCCCTTAAAAGTATTGATGATGATACTCCAGATCGTAAATATATGGGATCTACAAAACGTACACTAGCAACAAGACTGAATGAACATAAATACGCTGTAAAGAATGGACTTAAAAATTCTGCATTGTCTCGACTCGTTTGCGATGGCCTGCACTATCCAATTTAGAATGATGCTTCCATCATCGTAACACCTAGTGCTGTCTCTTCATTGCTGTTCACTGAGAGCCTTGTAATTGCTACTCAAAGACATTTATGCTGTAATGACAATGTTCCAGTATCTGTACCTACAATCTGGAAGTTATTTACACTACCGAATACGAAGCAAACTGAGGACGAAATCACTTAATTTCGATTTCTGCTGTAGTGCTCTTTGTTGTGTCTCCTGATGAGAACAACACAATTTATACCTACTAACCTTCTTTTATTTTTACAATGCAGTATTCTATGTATAAATGCATTCTATTTCCTTTATTTTCTTTATTTCATGATACATGCCACGTCGTTTGACAATTTGATGCCACGTGAAACTATGTCATATTCATATCTGATATATTTATTATGTTCACGTAACACTTTATTTAAATTTATTCCTTCTCCTGTATCTGATGATGGGTTCCAGGAAACCCGAAAGCTCTTATATATAATAAAATCTTTAAATTCAGCCAACGAATTTAAATTTGCATTGTGACTGACTCTTGTTTTTTTAAGATCGTGCATTGAAGGCAACTACCTCGATTACTTTGGACTATTTTTGCACGAATTTATATTCTCCTAATACAATCCTAGTTATCACGTATATATTTTTTGCACCACTACTCACAAGATGAAGAAGGAAATATTTAACGCTTTCAAACGCTTCCGAATAAGACTCGCCGTGGAGGAAACACATTTGTGTTTTCTAACAAACTGCAGAGACTTGCACATCATACCCAAATTCCTGAGACTAAGGATGAAACCTCGTTTATGGAGGGACGCTCAAGTGCTAAAATACGCCGAAAATAAAAGACTCCTCGCTGAAATCAGAGCCAAAAGATGTCTACTGGACTCACTACAAAGAAGATCCTATGACTCATACCTGCGACTAGCTGGTGTTAGCCATGTTATTCACTTTAATAAATACCTCACGGTACTTACGGCTATTATCGAATCTGAAGTTAAGCAAGCCAAACAAAGGCACATCCATAAACTAGGTAATCTTGTGGACCAGGACGTTGTTGAGAGGAACCGTACCTCATTAACACGTAGGCCTAACCAGAATCAATCACAACCTTCAACTAACTTCATCAATTACAGCGATTATCTTCTAAACCAAATCCAAATATCAGCACTAAATAAAGGCCTAAAATTCGCCTTCTCGAACTCCAGGATTAATAAGTTGAAACTCATTCCGCAAGCAGAAGCCATCATCTCTCATCTACCATTAAGAAAACAGAACGAAGCACGACATCGAATAACCAATTAGATTAGGAAATTTCTTGTTCAAAGACACAACACGGATTCGATTCGTCTTACAGAAGAGAAAAAGCAACTTTTAGTATTACGCAACGATCCCAATATATCGACCATATACGCCGATAAAACCTAGCAAATTATTATTCTGAACAAAATAGACTATCGGGAGAAAATGCTAGAGGCAATTGATACTATCCCGCACGTCACTCTTAGTTCGAACCCTAATAATGCTACCATAGCGGCCATACATAAATTAAAGAAAATCTCAAGCCTCCCAACATCCATTTCACAATGCTTATACTGCCCTCCAGGTGCACGAGTTCCTGAACCATTTGGTAAACTAAAGACTCATAAACCCGGACACCCATTACGCCCGCTAGTATCTGGATTTGCAGCACCAACCAGACCTATAGAGAAGGCACTAACCAATTTCCTTCAACCATTAGTTACTAAATCACTCTACTCTGTTAAAAGCACAGTACAAGCAATTAACAAGATCAAATCCTTTAATGCAAATAACTCAACCTTTATTATGGCTTCTCTCGATGTCATTTCTTTGTTCCCTAATGTTCCGATTAAAACTGCTCATGACATCATTCAGACAAAACTACTTGAAATAAAATACGAACCAGAAACGATCCAATCCATCATTACAGCCTTAAAACTAGTTCAAAACAGATCATATTTTCAATTCGACAACATTATTTATCGCCAAACTGAGGGCTCCCCAATGGGATCACCACTATCTTCGATTCTAGCGGAAATTCTACTGCAGCACATAGAAAATAAAGTGCTACAAGAATATCAACAACCTCCGTGCTTTTACATAAGATACGTTGATGATGTACTTCTCTTCTGGGATCACGGACCAGCTGACCTACAAACTTTTGCTGAACACTTATCATCCCAAATCCCGACCATAAAATTATCCATTGAACTGGAAAGTTAAGGTAAATTGCCATTCCTGGATTTTATGCTTATACGAGATGCTGTCATTTGCACTTTGCAACACTCTGTATATCGGAAACAAACTTCTGTACCTACATTGATCCCGGCTTTTTCAGCACATCCAAAAAGCTATAAACTCTCATCAATCTCTTTCCTTCTACGCAGAGCCATCACGCATTCATCTACTTTCAGCAGACGAAAATATGAAATTAACAAAATATTCAACATCACCATCAACCATGGATTTCCCACCTTTATCATAAAAAAAGCTCTTAAGAAGCTCCACCAAGAAAACTCAACTACTCTCCAAAGGGACCAACAACCTCGTAGATATATAGGTTCCATAGATTATTATTCAACCATAACACCTGTTATTAAAGCCATTTGAAGAAAGTTTCACCTGGAATTCGGAATACGTACTACAAACATTTTCCAGTTAATTAAAAAAGATCGAGACCAGGTAACCAAGCTAAACAAATTTGGCGTTTACAGCATCCCCTTAAAAAGTATTGATGATGACACTCCAGATAGTAAATATATAGGATCTACAAAACGTACACTACCAACAAGACTGAATGAACATAAATACGCCCTAAAGAATGGACTTAAAAGTTCTGCATTGTCTCGACTCGTTTGCGATGGCCTGCATTATCCAATTTGGAATAATGCTTAAATCATCGTAACACCTAGTGCTGTCTCTTCATTGATGTTCACCGAGAGCCTTGTAATTGCTACTCAAAGACATTTATGCAGTAATGACAATGTTTCAGTATCTGTACCTACAATCTGGAAACTATTTGCAGTACCGAATACAAGGCAAACTGAGGACAAAATCACTTAATTTCGATTTCTGCTGTAGTGCTCTTTGTTTTGTCTCCTGATGAGAACAACACAATTTATACCTACTAACCTTCTTTTATTTTTATAATGCAGTATTCTATGTATACCTGCATTCTATTTCCTTTATTTTCTTTATTTCATGATACATGCCACGTCGTTGGACAATTTGATGCCACGTGACATTATGTCATATTCATATCTGATATCTATATTATGTTCACGTAACACTTTATTTAAATTTATTCCTTCTCCTGTATCTGATGATGGGTTCTAGGGAAACCCGAAAGTTCTTATATACAATAAAATCTTTAAATTCAGCCAACGATTTTAAATTTGTATTGTGAGTGACTCTTGTTTTTTAAGATCGTGCATTGAAAGCAACTACCTCGTTTACTTCGGACTATTTCTGCACGAGTTTGAATTCTCCTAATATCGTCAAAAGCTTGTAAAGCTGAAAAAATCAAAACAAGCTAATAAATACTAACGTTGAAAATCATATTTTGTGAGATTGGGGAATTAAAAACTAGTGTCTCTATTTTGTAATTAGACCCCTATATCCTAGTGTTCAGTAAGTTACATAAAATATAAATCATATTAAAAGCACATTTAAATTTCTACTTCTTACTTTACAACTCTTTTTTCCTTTTGAATTGAAAAAAGTGGTCACGATACCACTACAAAAAAAGTAAAGCAGCTGGTTAAATTTCAAAACATTGCTGCGTTTTCTTAAAATTATAATTAGGGCCTTATTAATTATTCGGAATTGGCCGGAATCTGCAGTTTCGCGCATAATGTTATTTCCCCGTTTCTTTACCCTTATTCTTTTTTTTTGGCTTTAATCTCAGCAGTTAATTTGTGGTAGTGATGTGAGACTATAAGCCTGAATTAGTTGCTATTTTTAGATCTAAATAAGTACAGACGTCTGTGTGGATGAATAATCATTCGTGTCAGACAGATAGTTACGCACACACAGCCTACCTTTAAAAGCAGACATCTTCTATACACCAGTTATCCACCACGAAACACATTTCATTCTTTTTAATGTATTAAGCGGCAACAACGTTAACTTGAGAGCGAGCAAGTAAACGACTGATTCGACTAATTACATAAATAATCGATTAATTCAAAGGCTCGAGGTTATCGACTAAGTTACTTATTTTCAGTTCAACTGATTACAGAAATATTCTTTACCAAAATAATATATTGTTTTTGTAAACATCACAAGGAAACACATGAAGAGCGTGTCACATTTATATTCCATTTAAAATGGAATTTTTTAGTATGCATGTATGCAAGTACCGTGCTTTTCCTAGTTAGCATATTATCAGCATAATTTCAATACGTTGACACCTCAATGTCGCATTATTTTGAATATACTGCCGCATTATTTATATGACCATAATTATGATTATTCTATTATATTATGTAGGTCTCCCAGGAGCCGCCACCAGAGCGTCCAAATGACCATGAGTACCTATTGCAGGTTCCTTGAAATTTCATAGTTTATGTTGTGTACAGTATCCAATAAGTGCTACACTTAACACCTTTAGCGTCCATCGTTCAGGGCGCATACAATGCCGTTCTCGATCCATCTGATCCGAAATATGTTCAACCGGGTTCATATAAGGTTGCATGGATGGGCATGGGCGAACATAGATGAATATCCCATATTCCTGCAACCAGTTCTGGAAGATACGGGACGTATGACACGACACGGTGTCTCGATGGAACTCCTATCCTGTTCTGGAAACCCTCTCAGCATAAACAGATGGAAGTGGCTGGAATGCTGGATAGATATGTAGTGGAGTTTAACGGGCTATGTGCGAATATAACTGGAGGGATAGAGTCACGGGAGGGAATACCCTTGATCATTACAACCTCGCCACGTGTCTGTAACCATGTGGTCACGAAAATTTTACGCCTCTCTCTGTGCAACTCTTCCGCTTTACCAATAGCTGCTTATCTATTCGATGATGTGGATTACGGGATTCGTCAAATATAAATTTATTTTTCCGGTTTTCGCGATCCACGACATATATTTCTTGACAAAATTCAGCCGTTGCTGCTAATGATATGATATGCTGAGAGGTAATATGGTAATCCGTCTACTCCGTAGTTCCATGAGATGTAAACACTTTGCGGTTTTCCTTCGGATGTGGCTATCTGTGCACTTTAATTAAAGAAGTTGGTTCCGTCAAGTAAAATTAATTTGCTGGAGGTTCAAAAAAAATGTGTTAATGAAAACAATGCTGAGAAATCAGTATGGATTTGTAAATAAATTTTGTGAAAGAAAACATAATCATAATATCCCTTAAACTGGCTTACACGATTTTCTCAAGAACTTTATTTAGGTTTAAATACCTTAAAAGCCAAAGCTGATGCATCTTGCTTATTACAATACCGCTTGTTCACAATCTAGAAAGTTCCACAATTCGGATCTGGAGTAGTCACTTTCTAGCCAACTAATGGCAAGTTAAAATAGTATTGGGTCTGAGCAATTATTTTTAGCTACATTCAGATTTTATCCTATTTGTTACAGACTTTCATTGGACATTAGATGCACCACAGATTCTCTAAGACACATAGAACGTTATGGTTCTAGATCTGTCAATCAGTACTGCATTGGTGAACTAAAATCTATTTTTCTGTAATGACATTGTGGAGCATGTAAAATTTCTTCGATTTATGCAAGCGTTCTCTTAAGCGTTTCCGAATTTTCACTTTGGTCTTGAAAATCAGCGATATGTTCCCAACCAGCGGAAATTTATTCGTGAACGTTGATGGTTGCCAACTTTGCTCCCATTCGTTTGGGTAGCCTATAAATTTCCGCTTTGTTTCTTACCGCTGTAGTGAGAAATGTTGACTTACTGCTCTCGCTGCCATTCATTTATGGCTAACTTTTATGTTTAGGATCAGGTTCTTAGAATGCGAATGAGAATGAGAAAGGACAAAAAAAAAATTAAATACATATACTAAGCTCCCACAGCTCAAAATATTTCCTACCTAAAATGCCTATAAAATAAATAATTAATCTAATAAAAGCGGGATCAAGGGTTGGCGTTAGCGAAATCTCTTTCTGCACCTGATTAGTATACCTAGGTTGTAAACTCAGATATCTCCGAATAAAGAAAGCGATAAAGCCTAAGCTACAGTGTTTACAAATATTGGCAAGCATATTTATCCTTAATCATTTCATCTGCCTTAACACCGATTGGGTTTACCGGTTCTTTGTTTAGTTGTTATCTAGTGTTTTTACAGAAAATTAAGTTTGTTCATTCGTGTGAAAGTACAGTACATTGTCAGCAAATATTTAATGAGGACATTATATTTCGCCTAAGTAACAGTTAAGTATGATGAAATTTAAGAATAGGAATAAAACGTGAATGCCATTCATCCGAAAAGTTGTTCACAATGAACTGTGAATCTCTTACTATCGATCAATGATTTCCAACTAAACTCGACCTTCTTTGGGCAGTTTGACAATTCCTTCTGCAGTGCTGAAGACTTGATCCTTGCAAGGAACGGTTTCTTCAAAGAGTGTAAAGTGTCAACCATGCGTGGTGGAAATCGAATGATCATTTGTTTCAACATTCATGGTCCAGTGAATCTTTTGCCTGAATGAAGAATGAACTGAGGGAAAACAATTTATGCATTCATTAGTTTGAGCTCCCAAGATAATTCTGGATCATTTGGTTCGGCGATGGCTTCATTTATAGCTTATTTGCCCCCAGCTTCTCTAAAAGATGAGATAAATTCTTTTTAGACAGAGCAGCATGTACATTTTATACGACAAGAAATATTGTCCCGTGTATTCTGTTTTGCAAATAGTATGTATATGATAAAAAAATATGTAAAACGTTTTCTAAAATGAATTCAGAAGCGTAAATGCATATTAAACGAAACGAAAAAGAAACGCAGTGTTCTTGGTATCAGTTCAAAATGAAAGATATCGGGTGCAAAATGACAAAAATATAGGTGCTTTTAAATGTTTCTTTAAATTTTTAAATGATTCTGGAGATATTTTTATACTGTTCTTTCTAAATGTATTGCGTTCGCAGTCGATAAATTCTGAAGGATGCTACATTATTATTTCGAAGTGAATTGATGTTATTTTGCACCAGGCTAAATACATACTTCGTAAATTATGAAGTATCTGATACTTAAGTGAATGAAATTTAGTAATACAGAAAATGCAAATTGCTTTCAGTAATACTTACCGCAAATTCTCTAAAAATAAATTTAAAAAGTACGTTTTCCATTGTCTTAATATTTATTGACATTTCCAGAGAGAATCTATTGGCTCGTTTCGGATGCTGAGGCTTGTAGTTAGAAACTGGGTCATTTCTAAACGTTAAGGCTAGTACTTTCAAAAAAGGTACATACAAGAGCGAAACGAATTCTTGAAATTTTTACAAACGTTTTTAAACACAACACATTGTAATACCATCTTTGATCTCTAAGAAATATATAGCATGTTTCAGTTACGAAATATTTAACCTGAACGATGAAATAATACACGGTTGTCCAAAAGTTATGCAAAATTTAAAAATCAATAATTCGCTGGGGATTTCACAGAATGAATGGCATGTGTTCTTTGCGAGTAAGTGATTAAAACATTTGTTAGAAATTTTAATTGTATTCATCGTCGCCAGATGGCTCTTCACATCAGCTGATATTCGGAGAAGCGACACTTAGAGAAGCACTGCAGTTTCATGTTTTTATTACTAGATAAAGCTCCGTTGGTGAAAGTGTTTTATCCTAGCTCGGAATCTGCAAGGGGAGCTTTGCGATGTTTCCCTGCACTCAGAGGTGCACGAATTGGAAAGGATCGATATCTTGTTCTGCACTGCATAGGATGATTGACAGATTTGAAGAAACTGGAACTTTTGTAGCAAGTCCAAGATGTTGAAGAGCAGCAACGTCTGTTTCAGCAGTCGCTAAAGTTTCACAGGAAATCGAAAACATTTTGATGGCATCTGTACATGGAGAATCAAACGCTCGTGAAATTACGAGTCGAACTTCATTTCACATGGGACACTCTGAAGAGCACTAAAAACAGACCTTCGCCAATATTCGTGTAAATTTCAACGCTTTCAGGACTAAAAGCTTCCGATTTGGCGAAGCGGAGAGATTCCCCGAAGTGGGATTTTCGGCAAATTGAAGAAAACGAAAACTGACTGCCAAATGTTTTATGCACAGATAAAGCACAATTTGCTCTCAACGGAGCAGTAAATGTACAAATCTGCCGCATTTAGATAGTGTATGATTCCCGGGCTGTTAAAAAGTGTCAACTCCATAATCCCAAATTCACAGGAAAGTTTTGTAATTCCTTTCTCCTTCTCTTCCCAGCAGCACCTACCATAACATTTAGATATAATGAACAGGTGATATCGTTGTGTATAATCAAGGACTACAAGAAAGTGCTTATCCCTGGTTATAGGTCCCAATTGCTTCCTTTAAGCTCTTTCTTCTCTGCCCAATTCAATTGTTTTTTGAAAGTTTGACGAACTCGGTGAGCTACTCAGTGGGCAATAAGCAGTCCCTCGTTCCTAATTTAAAATACATGAGTACAGAAATTCAATACATGTACCAATTCAATTTGTTTTTTGAAAGTTTAACGAACACGATGAGCTACTCAGTGGGCAATAAGCTGTCCCTCGTTCTTAATTTAAAATACATGAGTACAGAAATTCAATACATGTACCAATTCAATTTGTTTTTTGAAAGTTTAACGAACTCGATGAGCTACTCAGTGGGAAATAAGCTGTCCCTCGTTCCTAATTTAGGTCCACTGATTCCAGGGAAGGGAGAGAGTCAGTGCCGTAATCAAACGCAATATCCATGCCTCACCGGAATTCGACCCCGGACACTTCTCGATTAAATGGTAATAAGCCATCACTTAAACCACTAAACCACTCTGTGTCCCAGGGCGGCACATACATCATTGCTTAATTTGTCTTCCAAAAATATGAAATGGATAGGTAATACCTTGATATTCAAGCGGAGTTAAAATAAATTTATGTGAACCTTTTACATTCATACGCATGCTGTTCCTGACCATGAAAATAAATGCTAAAAAGAGAACAGAAACCACGCATCAGGCAAGGATTAAGTGGAAGGGGTTCGCGAAAGTAAAATAAATTATGTTTAGGGACAAATGTTGGTAGAACTGTCGTAATTGTCAGTTCTTTTTGTAGTTCACATAAAATGCCTTTAACCTGGCATTAGTGTGATGTAATATTTTGTATTATTTTTTAAACTGTTATAGTGCCTCCAAAAGAGTAATTAGAAAGACGAAAAGTCAGGCAAAACGAAAGACGGAAATTAGGAAATGTTTGAAATTGTATCTTTTTCTGTCAGTGATAAGTTTTGCATATTAGATTTTCATAATGCTTAGAATATGATTTACGTCAATACACAGTTTTGTATTTTAACCTTTTTTTTTTTTTAGTTGTGTAAAATTTCTAGTTTTTGAACATTTTCACTGCTGAACATTGCCTGTTCACAGGCCCACTATGTTATATGTGTTTGTGTGTTGACCAACAAAGCATATCCTAGTCGCTGTATTCCAATTACAGGAGTGATTATTTTTCCGTTTAACTGTTGGAAACCAAATTGAATTTTTCTTAATTCCCTGTTAGTAGATAGTGCCAGATTTGTATATCCGCATCGTGGCCTCTATCATTCCCATTAGTTTACGCGACGAGAACTGGCATTACACAGGCATTTTCCTTGCGTTAACAGGCAACTTATTCTTCCCATAATCAGTGATGCTCTAGCAAAGTAATTTTTCCTATGTGTATTGCTTTGTGTGAAGGTCCACACTTTTTGAAACTTGACTTACAGATAGAAAACCGGCTTTCCTTTAGTTAGAACAGGATCAACGCTTTTTTCGAGTCTTACAGGGGAGTAAATTAAAAAAATCCGGATTATGACGTCGACTGAATTTTTTACAAGAGCTAGCAGTCCAACTACATGTCTGTTCCAAATACTGGGTCTTTAAATGTTATTCTAAATTTCTTGACGTCAACTACTACTTGAAAACTGACCTGCAATGCGCTTTGTCTTGTAGAGGAATTCATTAATAGCGAATCACAAAATTTGTAAAATATTGAAGTGTTAAGAGCCAATACACTAATTCTCCAGAATACGCCACGCATAGCCTTGTTAAAGAAATTATTTTTGCATTCGAATGATGTCACCGAGCAATCATGGAAGAAAGATTACAAATGTGTTTCTTGCTACTATCTAAAAACGAAGATAAAATTATTACAATATTTACATAATTTAACTCTAAAGAACTCGTGTAAGACACATGATTCTAATTATTTATTCATTCTACGAAAAATTTATTTATGCTACAAATTTATACAGCGTAACGGTATAAAGTTGATTATATAGGGTGTAATCAAAAGTCCGGGAACAGCCATATAACTGGTGAAATATTTGTCATTCAGGAACCAAATTGGTGGCTAGGTATAAGTAAAGGCCATGGCAGATCAAATGGGATCAACAGCAGCTCCCTCTGGCGGATATTTGCGATACTTATTAAAACTAACTTTGAAACTAAGCGAGATAGGGCAAAAAGTCAATTGCGAAGTTGTAGAGCATCCACTGGTTAGTACAAAACGACACATGGTTTGCCAGAAATCTGCAAACAAACGCTTGTAAATGAAACGAATGCGAACGTTCGCCAGACGGTATTAGTGGGAATGCCGTTGGGTAGCACGTTAAGGTCGGTAGGCATATGGAAATGAAGACAGTGACGTGCCCGTTAACCGCACGAAGGACAACATAAAAGAAGGCCACCTGAGCGTGGCAGGTAGAAGTTGCTGAGAATCCGGCGCACCTGTTACACATCGTCATGTCGCAGTATTCCTGTAATGTGCATTTTGAAATGGTGGTTGTGTACGGCGAGTGCAACCTAATGCCCGGGAAGCTCCACGGCTATATGCCATACGTTTTCCAAATGGACCCCATCCATCGGAAAAAAAACCATACTACATGTTACCCAAGGACTGAGAGAGAACGACTGTGTAAATATTCCACCGCGATCGGGCAGGTCGCGTGCATTCGGATTTCGCCTGCATTCAGAAGAAGTCATGGAATTTGTCCTGGCGAATCCTGATGTTAGTACACGAGGTGACAATAAAGCGTGCGGCCTGACGCGAGCTGGTATGGAGAATCCTTCACAAATAAGGCGCACATACCTATCACCACGTACTGACCGTATAAAATATGCAAAACGAATGAAATTAAGAATTACTTAAAAAGATCAGGATGATGAACTATATTCTTTTTTGGACTTCCTCCTCTCTCGTAACACGTCTACTAACAATCTTAGTTTTTCTGTCTATCGTAAACACACTTTTTGTACTTCTATCATTCCATATTCGTCAACTCACCTTATGACTCACAAAATTGCAGCTTTTTTATTTTTTTTTGTACAGGTACTGTACATACTCCTCCACACGCAACATACGTTTTACTGAACTTAAGAAGATCACAGCCCTTGCGGCGACTTTTGGTTTCCCCAGAGATACCATAAGCAAGATCATTGCTAAGATCAGGAGGACGTCGGCTATCACTTTAAGAACTGGGCCAGGAAACTCCGCTTTGTGATGTACATGGATAACCTTCAAGGCACCAAGTTATTGAAGAACGTGTTCCAGAAACATGACTTAGATTTTGGCATCAAGACTTATAATCTGTTCGACTGGGTTCGCGAGGATACACACTCAATCGCACAGTCACACCGTTATGGGGTGTGCCGAATTCCCTTTGAACCACTGGACGTGGAGCCTCTCCAAAGATTTACATTGTATCCACTATTCGGATTCTTAAAGTGCGCTTTTCTGAACATCAATAAAATGTGCCCCCCGGTAATAAATAAGGGAGTCTTCTTCCCCCTTTCTAACTATCTTCCATGTCTTTTTTCTAACGGGCAATCTAAAATTCTCTACATGTGACCCGATCTGACCAATACAATGTTAAAATGGAGTCATCTACCACGGCGTTGGCTCGTCTTGTTGCTACGGGGTCACATCAACCCGTATGGGAAGACACCTTAGTCATCTCCACCCCCTTTAGCAAGTCTCACCACCGCTTCGCCGAAAGTCTATTCATTTACGAATTAGCTAATTATTGCTGTAATGACGATATGCCCACAAACATCCCTCAGGACTGGAAATTATTATTCATTGATAATTCTAGAGCTTTACCAGGTGACTCAACTGATGAGGACATTGAACAATACGTTTGTACCTCTGAAAATTCTGTACTTATTATCTGCGTTTTCAGAGTTACAAAATTACTTTTATGCCTTTGCCGTACTTATTATCTACACGTTGAATTTAAAGAAATACTAAACATATTCACACAATCTATAGTTATGCGTCACTTACACCGATAACAGTCTTTCTTCTACAGAATAAACAGCAAACTGACTTTCTTCAACTTTTCCACAAGATATATTGCTGCTACCACCATTTGATTGGTTCCAAGAACGAGGGCTGTGATTCGCCAGTAGGGTTTGCACTTACAATCAGCTTCTGAACCGAATCACACTTATTTCCTTTTTAGACTAAAGTAAGCATAATTTTTTTTGTACTGCTTATATTTGCTTTCTGCTTTTGTATTGAATTCAGCATGAAACGTTTTTTTTAAATTGACATATGTACATTTGCGTTTGGTGCAAAATTACATTTCCTGTAAATCTGCAAATTTGAATAACATGAAAATTTAAAAAAGTGTCCACAATTTTTGCCATCACTGTATATATATATATATATATGGCGGGGCAGTGAGAGAGAGAGATATTTTCGGTTAATTAGGAATCGAAAACTGACGGTGAAAATACAATAAATTTATTCGCTGAAAAGTACAGATTCCAGATTGTAAGAAACGCTTACATGATATTGTATTGACAGTTCTTTCTTATTTGGACAAAACATTTTCTTCTCTGAAGAAATTGTCGTACTCTTAGTAGATCGTTTTCTACATTTAAAAAAACTGTATCCTTGTACCAAGATTTACAGCAATGGCGTGCTTCCATTGTAACAGATAGGGATGGGGACATCTGCTAACTTTATGTCGTATCTGAAACTTTTTGATCACAATATCCTTTCATATTTGCACATATAATCTTGAATCCAGTGTCTCCTCCACCGGTTTGAGCATCACTTGTCCGTGAGGATTTATGCAACTTATTATTGTTTTCTTGAGTATTCGTATGACAACCGAAAGTTGATTCAGATTTTCAAATAATACCTTTCCACTTCGTATTTCCGACGGGTAAAATAGACATACGTTGGAAAAATACTAGAATTTAGTTAATCAGTGATCTTTGAATTTCCAGATTCTGTGTGCCACTATGCTCCCTCCTGCTGATCAATGCATATCAAAATTTTTATATCATGTTATTAAATATTCGAATACAAGCGCGACTAAAGTGCGTGACGAAGTGAAAACATGCATTCGTGCTCGTAACGGTTCGCCGACACCGTGGAACCTTTGCTGACACATTTCATCCTAACTCAAAGCATTCTAGAAAGTGAAAATGCTACGAAGTATTACTGTTCGGAATTTCAACGCAAACGTCGTTAACTTTAACGAACGTCGTAATTAAAACTACCTTCATCAATGTTTATAATAACGTTTTAAATAAAAATTAATATTTATAAAAAATTTTTACAACATAAAGTATAAGCTATTTATTCACATGGTGGATTGTGAGAAATGTCAATATGCTGACCAGATTTCTTTATTACTATGCTTCCAAATCTCTAGGTTTTTATATATTTTTAATGTGATTTACGTACACTATTTCCAAGCATTTCTGGAGTAATAGCTGTTGTTAAAATAATTTTCCAAATAGCAGAATCAAAGCCCAACATTTTTATGCTTAATTAACATCAGTGGAGCTCCAATTCGTCACATAAGGTATAAAAATACCAGAGATCAATGTCATTTAGCACATCATGACGTTACACGATGATAAAAGTTTCAATATAATAAATTTAGCAGTACAAAGAAGATCGGAGCTGTTAATGACGCAGAAGAATTTTGCTGATGAGATAATTTTAGTAATATATAACATGATTCAAATAGTTATAATGAGATGCTAAATAATTTTTCAAATGGGTTTCTGAAGTTGTAGCAGAAAGGTATTTTAAGCGGGAAAACTTGTAAACCAGAAACCTTAAGGATCGGGTTTCAGCCCACCTGCTGTTTCAATTGCATATCATATCCCATATTATCAAATATGGAACCTAAATCTGCTTATATGAACGGAAAACTATATTTTAAAGAATAACAATCGTTACTTTTATTTTTCACGAAATTTTATCTGTTTTAAACACTTTCCCGTCTCATAGTTTTGCACGTTTTTTACTCCTTCTCTTCCTATTTCGTAAACGATTTACACACGAATAAATGTAAAGAATCTCGCCTACATAACATCGTAACATTTAAGCTTGGAAAAGCAGAAATTCTAAATAAAATATTTCATTAGTAGGATGTACTTCAAAATTTGATTTTCGTGAGAAAGTAAAATAATATAATTCATTTAGTCTGAGAAATAAATGACGAAATGACATTAATGTGAAGTCGTTTTACCATATACATGTTTTGTGTGGACGACGTAAGTAATGAACAGCAAAGAATAAGGTCAAACATTTAAACCGCATTGTTTTTCAATATTTAGGTTTACTTTATGTTTAACGTTTTTTCAAAAGTGTTTTATTGACGTTCTCAGAGAAACCGAGAAAATTTTCAATTTATTTATGATGTAGTTTTCAATTATACAGTATTTGATTTTATTTAAACAAAGTTGAGCGTGCTATCAATATTTGAGCTTGAAAGTCATTGGGAGGAGATAATTAAACAGAAGTTCACGGACATAAATTGTGAATTTCTTGTCGTTTTTTTCCAGTTTTTTTCTAGTCTGCTTCTGTCTTTGGATGTACTGAAGAAAATTCCAGATGAGTGTCCGATACTCGTTTATCATCTCATAAGAGCACCTATTTCTTTGGTATCTGGATTATCACAAATCGCTGAAACACGATCTTCATGCTTTATAAATGGCGATGTAGCTTATTTTTAAACACTTCGGGTTGCACGGGAGTTTTGGTTTATTTCAGGTGCCGATTAATGATGTTGCGTCTGATCTGCAAAGAACGGGGAGGTTTTTCTTGAAACAGTGGAGTTTCTGCTTCCGTGTTGGATGGACAAACGCAACTTCCGAAGTAGCGTGCCGATTCACATGAGTGGGATAAATATATTCCCTGACCCATTTCAATAATATAACAGCATGTAGAAGGAGGCGACTCATACCTTTCAAGATTACTATTTGATTCTGTTTATGTACATATTTTTATTACCCTTAGAGCCAACATAATTTTATATATTCTGAATTGCTCCTTTAAAATGACTGCGGGAAGAACGACTTTACCTCTTATTATTTTAACTTTCTAGGCTTCCAAATTTTTCGGTATAAATGCATGTCGGTGGGTATACTAGTACTGCCTAGTTTCCAAATGGACGCGGGCAAAAGATTTTAAAAAATGCTAATGGCGGACAGCTACTTTTTTTAAAAATAAATACGTACAAAACCTTGTAAATATTATGGTGCACTTCATTTATTAAATGCTTAAGCGTTTCTAATTAATATGCCAGCATTTCAAACTTGATATTAAAAATACATTCGATGAGATCACCGTGAACCAATATACGGGATTAAAAATTATTGCATGTCCGCTTCAATAATTGTGGTTAAAATCGTTGTCACTGTTCAAGAACAGAGTTATCATTACTATTCCTGTATTTTGATATTAGGCACTCCATGGCAGGGTATTACCTGTCACATAATAAAAATATTTAAAAACGTAAGCCCAAATCTCTGATGTTTGTGTGTTTCCAGTGAAAAAAAAATAGTTCTGCTGCTGTTTCTTCTCAAGATCTGATACACTCATGTGCTTAAGTTCACGTAATTCCCTTTGTTGAATGAGGTTTCCAGTGTCACCATTCAGCGGATTGCTAAACAGACGTGTGCTTGGTCGGAGTACAGGAAATTATACATATCTCTCATCTTAATCCTTAATGAGCTTGCGAGGCTCAGGAAAAAATGTTTTGACCTCTGCAATGCATCGAAGTATTGTCCACATGTAAATGTTTTAAGAAATTTAATATGGGAAAAAATTGTTTACAAAGCGTTTTTCAATTAATTTTTATTTAATTTCATAATATTAATTAATTTAATAGTTCTGTGCTACAATCTAAGCGGATTTATATTTATTTTCCCTTTTTGACGAGCTAAGGGTTTTCCGAACGGAATGGTTGCTGCTCATTCCCGATTTGCTTTACGGCTTACGCATGGACTGTGTGTGAAGGGTCAGTTGCTGACCTTATTCGAAACCAGAGCCCGTTCTACATTCTTCGGGACAGCTGTTTTGCAGCATTTTTGACTCCACAGGACGTGTTCAAGGCTTTTCAAATGTATTATCTATTAGGAGAGTTACCCCGTATTTCTGTGTAAATATTACTGTTTGAGAAGTCACCAAGTAAAGTAGGTGGAAAGTAATGAATGAAAAATATTCCTTGAATTTTCCAGTAATTTTATTTTAATTCATTTATGTTATTGCTTTTTTGGTAAGCAATATTTTTGGTTTTTCCATTAGGTTATTACTTTTTGGTAAACTATTTTTCCAGAAAAAGGAATGGAAATACTTACCTTTGGGGAGACATCTATAGAAATTCCGTACATCGGGCGTGCGCTTCTGAGAAATCCGCGACACTGAAATGCAATGTACCTATGTCAAATCGCGTGCATGCAATTTGACCTTGGTATATGGATCCTCCGTTTGTTTACCGTTCTGAATTTTGAATATCTTGAATTTCCTGCTTGCATTATATTGAATTTCGGCCTGACAAATCCGCCCGTTTGATTGTGAAACCTAACGTTTATTCATGTGTGTTTTTAATAAACGATTAAATGGATATTTTTGCATTTTATTGCTATCTACGTTTTCTGACTCAGACCATAGATCGGGTATTGGAGTTCTGAATTATGTTGCAATTCTTAAAAATAAAATATGGAAGTTTTTACAAAACATTTGCACGAGTGACCTTGACCCAGGGCTACGACCTGATCCGAAAACCATCTACGGTCTAAGTTAGAGTTCCACCAAGTAGTATAGCAAATTTCGTGATTATAAATTGAAAACTGTAGATTGCACGGAAATGTTTTGTGGGGGCCAATTACCCCCGGGCTCCGACCACTTCCAAAAACCGTCTACGTTCTCAGTTGCGGTACCATGAGAAAGCAAACCAAATTTGGTGGTTTTAAATTGAAAACTGTAGTTTTTACGGAAATTTTGTGTGGAGGTTTTTGTTACCGGGCTCCGACCCTCTCCTAAAACTGTCTACGGTCTAAGTTAGGGTACCATGAGATGGTATATTAAATATGGTGGTTTTAAATTGAAAACTATAGATGTAACCGAATTTTTTTTTTGGTGGTCCCTTGACCCTGGGACCGACCCCTTCAAAAACAGGCTATGGTCTAACTTAGAGTACTATGACATAGTATACCAAATTTGGTGGTTCTGAATTGAAAACTGTAAATTTGTACAGCGGACAAAGAAACAAACAAACAAAAATAGAATTTTACATATATAGATGTCACACCTTTGCTTTTTGTGTGCGGTATATTTGGGTGACTTACATTCACGAGAAATCTTCAAAATGATTACTTTTGTTGTGAAGGCATTCTTCTTTTAACTCTGTCCCCCTAAAAGTACGCGTATACGAGATTCATTTTGATTCAGAGTTTAAGTACCACGGCCAGCAACTCAATCCACTATAAGTCATTGCCATCCCTAATTTAGAGCAGATAGTTCCCTAAATCAAGGACGGCGACGCAAATCGGTGAAGGGAGAAAGAGAGCGACGTAAGACAAACACAACATACATCCCCCCGTGGTTCGCATCACGACCCTCCAGGTCGAACGGTCATAAGCCAGCTCTTAGACCAATGCACTAGCAGTCATATACGTAATTAGAACTTTATGAATTTATCAAGATCCGGATTTCGTCCATATTGGAATAAGCAATCTGAGACGGATATTTGAGATACCTTATTTTATGTTCATTACGACAGATAATTCATAACGCTATTCACCCGTGTGACATACACGCAGAGACTGGTGAGGGTGATGACATTCTGGAAAGTTCACGGTTCCCTGGTCGTGGTGTATCACATTCTGAAAGCCACAGTGTACCTGTTCATTATCTTTAATTAATGCTGACAGTATTTCTAGGCTGTAATCGGATATGATAAGGAGACATCTTCCTGTGTCCTAAAGACCATGTCGTCCAGAACTGGTTTGAGAAAAACTTAAAATGAATTCTACGACTACTACTTATGAATAACAAATGAACATATTTAAAATCACACTGCTCGGCAGCAGGGGCGCATCAGCGTTCCCTAAGAGATATTTATGGACATTCGGCAGCCCTTACATGGACAAAAAATGTCATAACGGCGAACACTTTCCCGGGACATGTAGACTCTGTGTCAACGTCACATCATCTCTCTGGAGAGCTTCTCAAGGAAGAAGATATAGAAAATACAAAGTATGTACTGATAATGTTTCGATCTTGCTTATGGTTGAATGTTCCGTTTAAGGGCTGTTTTGAGTGACACTTTCAACATATTACCATGTTACCGAGCATAATGACAAATAACTGAATATTTATTAAATTATTTGATTCAAAATTTATATTAGGCTAACACTAATTTATTGGAATAATAAAATTATTATTACAAAAATTAAAGTCTTTGTAAGCTCGTTCTTCCCTTCAAACAACGTACTGATCTTTCGCCTTTTGCTAAAGATTACCGTGGAGGAAGTCGTATAGTGAGATTTAAATAATTTTTGGAAACCCATCTTCGGATGGGTTAAAAATAATGATTAGCTGTAGATTCTGCCCACATACTTAGTATTGCTATCTGGAGACAAAGGACCAGCCGTTGTTTTATTGTTTTTTTTATTGGAGTTTTAACGACCACCATGAGCAACTCAATGGGCTATAAGCAGTCGCCCGTCCCTAATTTAGGGTCACTGGTTCCAGGGAAGGGAGAGAGCCAGTGCCGAAAGACAAACACAACATCCATGCCTCACCGGGATTCGAACATGGACCCCGTTCGGACGAATGATCAGAGGCCATCGCTTAGACCATTGCGCCACCGGGGCGGCGACCAGCCGTTGTCCTAACAGCAGCGAACCAATATTATATATATCCCCATATTGCTAATTTGTATGGTAGTTTTTAATAAAATAATTATATATCGTACAAACAATTTTCCACTCTGTTCTGAATTTAATAGAGAGCAAAACTATGTTTTAGCGTGCTCTATTGGCGTAAAAAGTGAAATAAATAATGAAAGAAATACGGGATTACGCCATATAATACAAATTTTGAAGATGACAGTCCGATTTTTGGCGTAAATTTGACGAGGATGGTAAGTCAGATAATATCCGAAAACTTGAAAATTTTCATCGGACGGGACTCGAACCCGCGTCTCCCAGAAAACGTCCGGGTATGCTAACCACTACACCACCCAGAACGACCAAGTTTCGAGTTTCCGATCAATTTGAATACAACCATCACAGGATTCGCTAGTCGAAGTAACCGGCAATCATGTTTAGCGAATCTGGAGGTTAAGAACCTTATCCCGTGTTTGCCCGGAGAAGCAGATAAATCATGAAAGAAATACGGGATTACCCATCAACATGAAAACATTTTCAAGGAAGGTAGACACAAAGCTGCAATCTGAGAAACAGAACGCTTCAACAAATTCAGAGACTTGAGTTGAACAGAAAATAAGCAGATAGATGAAATATTTTTTTTTCAAAGAAACCAGACGTCATGATATTGGAACACACTATCTTGTACAGTAAATTGCGTTATTTATACGCAGTTTACTTACGAGACCGTGTGAAACCTTTTCGACACTATAGAAACGCTGTATTCCCTTCCTCGCTGTGGTTAAGATATCTCTTTTTCCCAGATGGATTTAAATTTACTGATTGAATGTGAAGTTAATTTCTTTGTATAATCAGACTATATTAGAATGACATTCCTTGAAAAATCCATCTGGTGTATGTGCAAAAGTTAGGAAATGTTCAATTCTCCTTTTGAGTAAATAAATCCGGTTACCAATATAATTTTATAGAATTAAAGATGATTGTTACAGAAAATTAGGCTTTTAAATTTCGTTCAGTGAAAAGCAAATACATTACGCCATTAAACATATATATGTTGGCCTTAGAAAATGTTTTCGCACTTACTGATAAGTGACCTGGATGTAATGATGTAGATCATCGGTTGAAGCCTTTCCGCGACTTTATAATCTAGGACATTTTATAATTAGAGCGAAAAACAGAGCATAAGGTAAACATCATAATAAGAAATAGCACGTAATATATTTCAGTCGTCTTAAAAAACATAACACAGAATTTTAATTGAGCAAGTAAGTGATAAGCCAAATTTTAGTGTTTTTGTTAGTGTAAAATTGATAGTGAGCTCATAATTCCAGAACACTTGAAAATTCCCGCAACATTGCACTTCTAAACTGTAAATAAAACAACAAGAACGCATCTAACTTGATTAAAATAGACAGTGTACAAATAACTTGAAATTCAGAATATGCATATATCTCGACTCTTCATTATATACTTTTAAAAATTCTATAAAGTTTTTTATGTCTTTTGTTAGCAAAACATATATTTATTTGTTAAATTGTTAAGTGGAGTTCGAGTACAGAACAGAAAATTACTTCCTGCGTGCAAGAAAAAGACGATTTAATGCTCTAAGTACTGCTTTAAGCAATTAGTGCTGGTACGCATTTTTTTCACCGTGTCCATTTCTCCTTAGAATTACTGTTAATATTAATTTTATTTTACGCTCATCCCAACGTGCTTTGGTGAAATGGGAAAGTAAGTTGATTTTATAGAGATTTTTACAATCCGTTATTTCTCATAATTTGTTCTACACAGACATTATTAGGGCTCTGATTGGACCATTTTAAAATATTTTAACACGCGACACTCATAGTTGTAAAGTTCATATTGAAAACAAAAATAAATATGGTACACGTTTTCTCAGGCACAAAACATTAGTCGTAATTCCATAGCTTAGGCCTCTTTAGAATTCTTTTTAATTCGTCATGCTGACTTTCACGTTCATATAACAACTCCTGTTGTACTTTTTCTCGGTAACAGAACATTAATTAACTGTCGCTAGACCTTTTCAGGAACTTTAAATCTGCCGTGGTCATATTTATGAGGCTCATATATTATTTCAATAATGTTGAGGGTGCTTCTACATAAGTACGATATCAATAATGTTGAGGGTGCTTCTACATAAGTACGATATCAATAATGATGAGGGTGCTTCTACCATTAAGTACGGTTCGCGGCCATTCATAGAGCACCATCTATTGGCCGAACGGACTGTTCACCAGTGACACATTTCGGATGGGTTAAAAATAACCCGCTGGATGGAGCTCTATGCGCGGTCGCGAAAAGCCCTGATTCGAAAAACCCACTCCTCGGTAAAGAGATAATTTACATTAGATAATATAACTAACAGAAAATGAGAAACTATCAAGAAACATTTTAAAACGTTAAGCCATAAGCCATTGATAGTATAGGAACACTCATGAAGAACACTTGTCAAGCACTGTATGACGAAAGATGGGCACACAATAGCAATGTATATTTCCAACTTTCTGTTATGTGATATTCTTAGATACTCGGATGCGAAAGCCATCCATAAACTGCACTCTTACTTAACAAAAACGACATTTTTATTTCAGATATGTGACTATAATTCAAAATATCTGCATCTGATGAAGATCTGTGAAATATGTCCTTTTTCAGTTAGGAAACAAAACAAAAAAACAGTTTTTTATAAATTTTTGTTTTTAGTAATTTCATATTAAAAATGATTGATATACTAAAATGGTAATTTTTTACACATATAAAAATTCAAATCAACTTTCGCAACCAGGAGAAAATCAACTTTTTTCTGTGCTCGGCAAACGCAATGATCAGAAAACAAGGGTGGTCGGGTTTTCAAATAATTTTGTCTTTGGAAGAAGGAATCAAAAGCAATGAAATGGACATTCAGGTTACCGTTTCCATTCTCACGATGTCCCTAGGTGTATTGGAATCCGATACCTTGCAGAGACTGGAGCAGCTTCTCTGTGGTACATTCTGAGGTGGAAACATCCTGGAAGTTTGACTGAATCTACCCAGATGGCGGAATCAAACGACCTGACGAGAACATTTCACTTAATCCTTGCATTATAAGTTAAAATCAAGGGCAACACAGAAAAAACTTGCCATACGTCTTTTAAGAAATCAAAACTGATATATAATTAAGAAAAAACTTCAGTGACGACTTTTTCTATAGAAGCGGTATTTTGCAATGTAGTCTACGTCGTATATTATGATATGATAGCCAGGAGATCATCTTCTTGCGGTATGTACCGAAAGACCTAGTCGAACACATTAGGCTTAGCATGCCCATTCCCAGCTGGCGCGTGGACGCTGGAGGATTTCTGTGGCAAACACATCGCACCATTTCGCTTTCGTCTTCTCGCAGCAGCATGGAGTTAAAATACTGTTCGACTGGGGTATGTGCTATTTCGCGTTGCGAAAAGATAAAAGTAATTTTTGGCGTTGCACGGCTTCTGGGACGAAAGTTGGTGGTCTGATTCACAGATGACACCTACAGGTTTTCTCTGTTGCGTAACCACGGGAAAATATTGGTAACAATTTATATATTTGGGTAACTTGTATCACTGATGAACTATGCATTCCCCCACTTGAAGGTGCAACAGGCCTATTCCTGAACTCCCTTAATCCAAAGAAGTACCATTCGGTACGTCTCACTAAAAAATTCTGAAATTCCCAAGGCTAGGTTCTAATACTTAAAGTTTGGCGCATAAGTGAAAGAACAACAACATTTATTTTTCTCTGACATTCTTTGAAGGATGGTTTTCTGTCTCAGGTATGCCCTACAGGAGTACACAGTGTAATACCTTGAAGATTTTTCTCTTAGGCTAAAGTTTGATTTCCAGGGTCCAAGAAGAACCTGCGCACTTATACATTTTTAACATGAGGGAGCTACAGTTGTCTTTTTGATATTTTTCAAAGGTTGCAAAGAAGGCAGATTCTCAAGAAATGAAAACAAACTGCACTCTTTATTTAGTGACTGAAACTTTGTCTTCTAAGATGAAAAACATAACTGAACACCCTACTAAGTGTTGCCATGAAAATCCCAGACGTCTTTGTATCTTATTCCCCGACGGCCAGGCAACAAATTGATTTCTCGATTTTAGACAGGAAAACAGTCCATCTACTATTCAATACATGTATCGATCTGAGGAGACATCAATCTCTATTTCCCCAACATGCAAACAACTTCCACACACTTCTCACGCACGCTGGTTCATCTGATATACTGCTCAGGTGCTCTAGACACAGTTTTCAAAAAGGCGGATAAGCACAGAACTCAGGAACCGAGGAACGCATGCAATGTGAAAGCCGGATTTGGGTGATAAAAATCTCCAAGTAAGGAAAAAAGAAAAAACGGGACTTGAACCAAAGTTAAAATATTTTCATTTCATACTACTTTTTACTCAGACTAGAGCAAACGATATTTTAGTTATTATTTCTAATTATGAATATGATTGTTATTTATCAATTTAGTTTAGTATAATTAATTGAATTCTAATAATAATCGTTCTCTAAGCTTTCCAAATTTTTTTCGGTACATTTCTTTAGTATCGTCAGGTTTCATTGGCTGAATTAAATCACAATAAAATCAATGAGACACATTGTGGCGAATGGTCTTATCGGACTGATATTCCTTGGAATGCACATGTGGACATCGTCATGTCAAACACTAATGGGCCACCAATTTCAAAATTAAGATGCGCTTCACAGTGCGACCTGGTGTCATCTTGTGCGTCACTTTAAAGCAAAATTTCGTGCTGAACATCACCTCGAAGCCCACTCCTTGTTCAACGTCTTCATTTCTAACACTCTTATTCTTTCAGCGTTAAAAGATCACTGGTCCACTTGCGTATTTCTGGATTTAGTCCAACGCTAGATCTCTGAACAATGATACATTTTGTGCAGCAATGAGTGCTCTGCGTGGTAACGGATATTGTTAGTCTCGAGGCACACCCTGGAGAGCTGCAACTGGCTAATGTCTCTAAAAGGATATTGTACCTAGAAATCCGATTAGCGTAGTTATTTGGACCTATTATTTGCCCGCCTTCAGACCGATTGTCTCAAATTTTAGCTTCCAGAATCCCCTGTTAACCTTTGACAATTTGCTGAAAATCCGTCGATATCCCATCACTCGTCATCGCATGCCGATAGGCTATAAAGAAGCTCTTACTCTCTAGAAAATCGTCAGTATTACCCATCTGTCTCCTGCATCATCGTTATATCTACTTGATGAAAGAAAGCTGTGTTGAAAACGTTTTCTATTATTTTGAACATTATTTGTAAAATTCAAATAATATTCAATATAATAGATTGTTTGTCATCTACCTCACTCCATGACTGAATACGTTCATTTGCCAAATCGTCATTCTTCAGCTTTTCGACACTCAGAGGTATCAGATTTTGCCCTTATCTTGAGAAAATTTACAATCTGAATTTTCAGTCTAAACAATGAGACCTCCCCATTAAATTTTTGAATGGCTCTAGCACTGTGCTAATTTGACAAGATGTTTATAATCATCTCGTCTGCAAACAGAATACCTTACAGCAGATTGAAACCTCTCGCAACGAGTTTTCAACAAATGCTAGTCATCTTGGACACATGGTTTGAGAACACGAACAATTTTACTTCAGGTTTGTTCCTTCTTTGTCTCACAAGCTGTTGCCAGTTTATTCCCGTCTAACCAGAGTAAAAGTTTGAACTGCATGTTATAGTAGGAAATTTGCTATCAGAGGTGCAGACCTTTCCAGAACACTGTAGAACTCTGGAATTAGATTTCGTTTGTTTCTGGGCTAAACGATGATTCTTCTGCGTATAAACAATAATTCCCACATTTGTAAATAATACCATAATTTTAACCTCATTTTAGAACTTCCAAGTTTTCTTAGCGTGTCGTGTTGATACTGTGTAAATAACTTTTTTTTTCCAGATAAATAGTTTTGAGCTCTATAAAGTAAAGATATTTGTTCAGTATACCAGCATGCACATTTATATACAAAAGTATGCTTGGTGTATAACAAGAAATCTTTCACCAAGGTTTGAAAAACAAAAGAAAAAAAAATCAGAATTTGCCCAAATCCCTCCATTGAATACAGATTATTTTTGTACAAGCCCCTTAAAAACGTAGTTAACAAACTGCTCTGCCTATGCAAGTGTTTCGGGCGCTTCAATCGGTTCATCTTCTAAAACGACAATTAGGTGAATTTCAAAATCTGTTTTGTTTTCTCAATGTAGATTCAGCGTTCGTGTTACCGAGCGATGCATTTAAAATATAGTCTGATTCCAAATATTTAGAACAGCTGCATTTTTTCATAGAAAATTTCGTCAATAATATCTTTGTCGTTGCACGTTAATAGCTTTTAAATTATGCGAGTCATTATTTAAATGAATTTAAAAAAATTCTATAGTATCCATACCTTCCTAATTTTGACGTCGTACTGAGGTAGTTTTCTTCCAAGACTAATTGATGTGAATTAGCTAGGAAAACTCATTTCAAATTTTTGAATGTCGCTTAAACTTATACAATGAAATTAATTATTATTTGATACTCAAATTTTTCTGAGGCTTTTATGGAGTGCGTAAAACTATCTGGTAACATACAGAGCCTTGTGTCGTAATCGAATAAATTTTTGGTCCTAAAGTAAGCCTTTATGGTTTCTAAACACAGATCCTTTAAAATTTCTAAACACATATACTTTACATCCTAGCCAAAAATAGACATTATGTTCTGTTTTCAGGACGGTATATTAATTACATTTTATAAATCAAGTTCAAGTTTAAAACTGAAGGTTTTATATAAAAGAACGTCGCAAAATTTTGTGTTTTTCAAAAGAGAGTGTTGTATACAAATTTACTTAGAAAGTGTCAAAATTTTTCGTGATTCAACCCGTATATTTTGACTTTTACTACAGTGAATGAAAGTTTTTGTTTTGGATACTGTACAGCTTTTCTTCTGAACGAATTTATATCCGAAGATTCCCAAACTGTTTTATAAATCACGTTCATCACCTGCAGTAAAATGTTTAGAGCAAATTCTGGCATGTTCCACATTGACAACATCTTTTCGTCAACATTTCGGTAAGCAGATTTTTTGCAATATCTGATCTTTTGGGAATGCATGAAACATAATCCTATTTCCTTTTGTTTTTTTAATCTGCGATGAGCACAGAGCAACAGAAAATTAGACATCGTTCTTACGAAATAATTGCGCAGAATGGGGTCGTAAGTTTTCCTA
The DNA here is from genome assembly GCA_039090855.1 of Macrothele yani. NCBI lineage: Eukaryota > Metazoa > Arthropoda > Arachnida > Araneae > Macrothelidae > Macrothele > Macrothele yani. Next base: position 14,461,343 of record CM077018.1, read on the forward strand.
ACAAACAAACGCACAGCAATATTTATTTTGTTGCAACTATAGTTATTTTGTGACGCTTATCGGTTTTTACTTCCACATTTATCCTGTCACAATAAACATATGATTTTTGATCACAAAGAAATGATCAAATATCATTAAATAGAAGCAAGACTAGTAGTAACGTCATGTAAGCAAACGAACGAAGCAAATGATCTCCCTTCACAGAAACGTCAGGTGCTAGTCGCCCAAAAATGCTTTCACCATTGCGCATCATTCGTTGGACTAAATGGTAGTACGCCACTTTTAGATGAATACTAAATTTCCTATCATAGTAGTTTATGCTATTTTTCTAAAGAGTGCCTAGTCAAAGGCTTACAGATAATACCAAGTCCTAGAGAATGTACTAACTTGATGTCTTATTTAATGTTATTATAACTTTTCTTTCAAGAAATTTACTGAATACTTCAATTCGAATATTTTCCAAATGCTTCGTTAAACAAAAAATCAGAAACTAAGTTAATATCGAAATGTCAGTTTCAAACATCACTTCGTTTGAGCTGTTTCCTATACGAAACTAACATTTAAGTTATATTTTCAAAAATTGAGATATGTATGAGTGAAAAATGCTCTTACGACCATTGGTGTGAGAAAACTGCTCGTTTCGTAAATACCAGTTTTTATGATAAGGGAAACAGCATAAGAAAAAAAATATATAAAAATAATCTCTTCTTTACGAATAGTAAAACTGCCAAAAATGTGAAAAACCGCTAATGCTCACTAGCAGCAAAAATTTGACTTACACCGGTTCACATATTTTAAATCACCCTGATCTCCATAACGAATCGCAACCATATCATTAAATTGTAGTTCCAAGCATGCTGCTAACAGTGGTGCTCCTGTTATAACCATCTTACTTGCTTTCATATATGCCATATGTTTTATTCTTTTTCTTACATCTGATAGGGGGAATCGCCTTACAACCAATGTGTTCAGATTCCTCCTGGTGTATTGCATTTTCATATAACTGCAAGTTTTAAATATGTGCCATAAATAATTGTATTGTATAGAAAATATGCATCGTGTCGACAGAATTCAGGGGCAAAGTGTATTTTCGAACTAAAAGTGTTACAAAAATATCTATGGAGAAACGTGTGGTACAAATCTTACTTCCATTATTAGGAAAGGTGTGAATCACAGTAGAATAAAGTGTGGCGATATATTGTTCGTAAAAAGGAGTCAAACCAAAGAAAGGATTTAACAAGAAATTCCAATTATCAGATACCAGCTTTACACTGACGCCTGTAGCGTCATAATGAGAAAATGAAAGAAAATAAAACATTATCAAAATATTATACCCCCTGTGATGTAGTAATAACACGGGTTTACAAAATATAAACGTTTTTACTGTCACAAAGATGTTATTGGACACTCTTTATAGTATTTCTCGCCCTGAATTCAATAATGAAAACCATTTTTCTCTATTACGTAAGGTTTTTGTATGAGAGTTACGTAAATATTTTACATTAATAACATGTACACTAAGGAAATTATTTAATGTTCATTAATGTTCAACATACCTAAAATGTCTCAGTTGAAGATTGCCTGGAATATTTTGACAATATAACGCCACACTCTATACTACTGTGATTCACACCTTTCCTAATAATTTACGTAAGATTGTTACCACACGTTCCTCCATAGATATTTTTTTAACACTTTTAGTTCGAAAATACACTTTGCCCCTGAATTCTGCCGATACGATGAATAATTTCCGTAAAATTTGTGAACCGGTGTAAGTCAGATTTTTGCTGCCACTGAGCTTTAGCGGTTATTCATATTTTCGGCAGTTTTACTATTCGTAGAGAACAGATTATTTTTAAGGTCGCTTTTTAGAGTCCAGCAGTAATCTGCAAACATATTTGAACTCCACTTACCCTCTTTTTCGATGCTTGAAATGTCCTGATGAAAGCGTTCACCGTGTTCATCATTTACGGCGCCCAGGTTTTCGGGAAAGAAATCTAAGTGAGAGTGAAATAAGTGGATCTTCAGATACATATTGCAGCCTGTCTTGATATGCTTTCAGCATCTCATGTACTGCATCCGTATAGTTGTCAGGCTTTTTGTTGTCTAAAACGTTTTTCACTAAATTCTTGAAGGAAACCCATGCGCGTTTTTCTAAGTTATTCAAACGTCCATCAAAAGTTTCATCTTTCGTTAGTTCTTTAATTCTTGGTCGTATAAAAATGTCTTCTATAATTTTTACGTCGCCAATTTTGGAGAACTTCTCCTTCAAGTACAAGACAAGCTCTTCCATTTCTGTCCATGGCTTTCACAAAATTTTTCATCAGACCTAATTTGATATTGAGAGGTGGGAATAGATGTTTTTGGGATCAACTAAGGAGCATTCATTAAATTTTTTTCATTAGGTGTAAGAGATTTACGTGAAGTCCATGTCTTACTTTTGAAAGGACTTTTAATATCCCAGCTGTCCTGCTCGCACAAAAAACAGCAAAATTGTGTGTACCCAGACTGTAACCCGAGCAGTATAGCGAACACCTTGAGGTCTCCACATGTGTTACAAATGAATTTTTCATACTGTATCTTGTTTAGAATAGTCTTCATACTTTCGTGTGTTTCTTTCATATTAATAGCATGTGCTAGTGGAGCTGAAGGGAATTTGGTTCCGTTATGCAAAAGGACAGCTTTTAGGCTAACTTTTGACGAATCTATAAACAAACGCCATTACTGTGAGTTATGAGATCCTATAGTGTCCATCACTGATGAAATATCATTACATTATATTATATCTCCTTCTTGCAAGAAAAACTCCTTGAAAAGTTCTTTATGATTTCGAACGTAGCATACCCTAGTTCCGTGATCAAGAAGGTTCCACCCTTTTAATCGTGATCCGAAAAGTTCTGCGTATTTTTTAAATAAATTTAAATCACGCACTAAATCATTTAGGTCTCCTTGTGTCAATAAATGAGGCTCATTAGAAATGTCGAAACCTGCATCATGTAGATCAGCGTGGTCTTTATTCTGATCCTCTTCAGAACTTGAATTTTCATTTATATCGGTAGATACCGATTGAGGTGGTATTGGCATATAATTACTGTGAGGAATATGTCGCATCGCTAAAGGTAAATTGGGATATTTTAAAATGTGTTTCAACTTATTTGTGAATCCCTTTGTATTTAGTATACAAAAATAACAGTCCGAAGAATGGTATTTCGGCTCTCTCCACGCCATGGGAACTGCAAAGGGCATGTGGCGAGAACCGTTTGCCAACCCTTTTAAAAGTCTTGAACATATGACACAACAAATATGTGGGGCCCAACTCTTGTCCTGATCTCCTACTTTTCAACCAAAGTAAAACTGATAACCCTTTTGTATTAACGGGGTAAAGTTCCGCCTTTGATGTTTTAATGCCAATTCATCGCACACATAACAAAACGTATCCGGATGGTTGACGCACGTGCGTGGCATTTTTCAATTTTCACACACAAACAAAGGCTACGAATGAAGAGCAATAGCACAGCGTTCACTGCGGCTGTCTACAGAGAACTGAGACATAAGACGTGATGAAGTAGTCGAGTGAGCAGCCGGGAAGGGTACAGGTTGCGGCATGTCTATGACTCATTTGCACGTGCGGACAGGAACCCCCCTCCCTTTGATAAAACACGAACGCAACAGAGTCTGTATGTCACCTTCAGCTTTTTTTATTTTACTTTTTCATGTGAATAAACGATACTATGTGCTCTAAGTCAATACTGGAATTATTTCTCGAAACAAAAACTATTTTTAACGGAATAAAATAAAAAAAACAAAAAATTTTTATATCTCTAAAACTATACGTGATAGCAGAATTTGGATAGCAAATCTGGATTCCTCGTATGAAATTACTGAAGATTTAAAAAAATTATGTCTGGAACAAAATATGTGTTTACCAGTGTTAGCCTAGTTATAGGATAAAACATGAGTTTACCAGAGACAAGCCTAGTTAAAGGTGTACGTAATGAAAATAATTAAAATATTGGAACGGATGATGTCTGAATGTTCCTGATTATATATGATTTTACAGATATAGAATTGAAGACTGTTAATAGTTTCTGGCTTCAAAACGTAAAATACACTGATGTACAGCATTTCTTTAAACTTATAATGGCCGCCCCGGTGGCGCAGTGGTCTAAGCGATGGCCGCTGATCGTTAGTCCGAAGGGGGTCCGGGTTCGAATCCCGGTGAGGCGTGGATGTTGTGTTTGTCTTACGGCACTGGCTCTCTCCCTTCCCTGGAACCAGTGACCCTAAATTAGGGACGGGCGACTGCTTATAGCCCATTGAGTTGCTCACGGTGGTCGTTAAACCTCCAATCAAAAAAAAAACTTATAATGTAACATTTTGTGATATCTCAATGAATCGTTTGGTTGAATGTCTTGTTTAGAATGAAAGCCTGGATTACCAACACAAATGATTGAAAATTGGACAGCCTGAACTATAGAACAAAATCGAAATATTAGAAGTAAAGGTTAAATTTCATAACTGCGTAAAATCAGCGTTATATGAAATGTTACACATTAATCTGTGTGATATATTTATCCTATTAGTTTTTAAAATTTCCTGATATGCATCATAGGCCAACATATCAGTGTGACTTGTCTCAATACTCGTTAAACTTGTTTTGTTGTTTCATTTCATTAGCTAGAAAATGTTTTTACTGACCCGTAAGCCTTAAGTCCTTGAAACGAAAACTAATCATTTGTCAGGGATAAATTGGTGTTCGTATCCCGTTTGAGTTTTGTTTGAAGCGCGCGTCTTACATAACTGTGTTGCCTAGAATCTGCTACCTCAATTTCGGTACGATGGATTGCTTACAGTTTTGAGTGGTGGTTAATCCTCCAAACAAAAAAATAACGTTTGCAGATATTATATTTGTGATATGGGAAATAACACTTCAGTTAGCTATAGGACCTTCACGAAACTTAAAGTAGTATTTTACCACTACTGGGATCTACTAGAAAAAGAAATTGTAGTTTTCATACAGAAATTTAAGTGACATCATGGTTCATAGTATATACAAAGGAAGGTTAGTATGTTTAATTCCTCTTTAATTCCTCATAGAAATATTTCCGCTAAATACTTGCTGTGATATTTACCAGAAAAAAAAATGGTTGTTTACATGTATTATTTCGTCATTTTTGTGCCAAGCAGTACCGGTACTTTTTTGGTGGGGAACAGTGGTCATTGGTGAGATGCTGAAGCATGATTGAATGAATCAGTCAGCGTTCAAAGGATCTAGATATGTGAAAACAGTTTTCAATTTTCAGATCTCTCCGTCATTTAGAAGTGCAGGAACAAATCGCAAAATATTCAAACAGAAAATTTTTTAAAGCTGCGTTTTGATTTTTTTCGGTTTTCGGTCCTTTCTAGGAATCCGGAGCTGAAGACCTATTTTTATTGGGGTTTTAACGACCACCATGAGCAACTCAGTGGGCTATATAAGCAGTCTCCCATTCTTAATTTAGGACCACTGGTTCCAGGGAAGGGAGACTCGTTAGACAAATATAACATTCATGTCAAACCAGGACACGAACCCGGACCCAACTCGGGCGGATCATTAGAAGCCATCGCTTAAAGCACTGCGCCACCGGGACGGCATGAAGACCTATCAGCTTTCTTTTTGTTCATACATCTAGGTTATTTTGAAGAAGTTAGACAAAAAGCAAAATATCTAAGAAATGCTGCATTGTCGCAAATTTTGATTTATTTGGCTTTCGGACTTTTCTAGGGATTCGGACCTTAAACCTACCAACATTTCAATTTTCAGATTTCTCCGTTATTTAGAATGGCCGAGCAATTCCCTAAAAAAAACAAGCAGTCAATGTTCCAAAGCCGCTATTTTTTTGGGGGGTTTTCGCCTTTTTTTGGTCCAGGACCAATCATCGTACCCGGACATCAGGACCAATCATCGTACCCGTTTTCATTTCTCTTTCTCTTGTACATCGGACATCAGGACCAATCATCGTACCCGTTTTCATTTCTCTAGGTCACTTAGAAGTGGTCGAACAATTCGAGGACGGAAACGCTTGATTTTTCCATTTTCCTACTTTTTTTTATATATGGATATATTGTCATTTAACTTTCATTTGCAGTTGTTCTTCGCTATGTAAATTTTGAGTTCCTTCGCTTTTAGTTTTTCAACCTTAACGTAATATTTTCTGACTCTGTAAATTGAGGTCAAGAGTGAATGGCATCTTCATGTTCGACAAAACAAGAACGAGATATAATGCATTGAGCTACCAGACAAAACGTGAAGTGATATTCGTGGCAGCTATCTGACCCTGAACGGTCTGTTCTTGAAGTGCGCGTGTTCGAATCATGTTATAAATTTCGTGTTAGAGTTCCTTTATCTTCTATTGTGCGTACTAACACAAGTTAATACGTTTAAGCGACTATTGCTGTTATTAGAGTAATTATCTGAAAGTTTTTAATTTGTTAAGTCCCTAGTGAGTTTCAGCTGAATAAAAGAAGGATTTCTAAGTAACGCTTTCGTGAACTTTATTTAAGTGACACCTGTTTCAATTAAAGTGAGTGAATTTGAAGAACAAACTTTACTTATTGTTCCCTAATCTGCATATACAGTTTTAAGCGTACAATAACCTTACAACGTATCCTGTTGCTTTTAAACTTTAAATAAAAACATGCATTAAATAATAATTTACGGGAAAGAGATTTCGCTATAACTGTACCTAGAAATATTGTAAAGTATGAAATGTATTTTCGAAAGCAAAACGTTGTACCCAAATACTGTTTGAACACACGCGTATTGTTAGCGCAATGTTCTAACAACTTGTTCGGTGAACAAGTTGCTTGAATGCTTGAATGAAAAAGAAATGCCTTTCCTGCAAAGAGATACCGATAAGTTTAGGAATTTAAACCTACTTAAATGCCGATGTGACAGCTGTTTTTCAGCAGTAAATTCAAAGAATTATATCTGAAATACATTCATATATGATTTCCTTTTACGTCCCTCAGCGTGCAAGACTTGCATTATTTGAAAATGGAAACTGTCACCGCAATAGGTGTCATGCAAAGCCGTGTAGAAGAATTCAAAGCATTTTTTGACAGGATGTGTGGGTGTAATAGAATGGAACATAATGCATTCAAAGTCGTTAAATCTGCATTTAATCCTTCCAGCGCTAAGGTTCTTCGTTGGACAAAGAGTGAAAACAAAGGATCACCTTTCTCTCATTTCAGGCTTGCCAATGCAAAAATATTTTTTTCAAATCGGACGAGCAGGTGCAGATATATGGAAATCAGACAGAAGTGTCTTATTGCAGCTTGGTACTACAATGCGTTTCATCACTGGAAGGAGTCGATCAAGTGAGAAAAAAATCCAGCCAAACGGCGTCGTTCTTTACATTAGGAATCGTTAATGCGTTGATCAGTGGAATGAAAGAACAGGATGTTACGGTACATAACGATGACTATCTTCTTAGTAGACACGTAAAAAGAAAAAAAGAACGGTTTCTACTGACTTATACCAGAATTTAATCTTTTTCTTTCTCTACCGGAATGTTGCAGTCCACTTTATCTTACGCAAGGTACTGTTGATTTCTTAATCGTCGCCTTTGTCTCGACTTAGAATCATTTTAGCACACGTTAATTCTGAGAGTTGGACGACGTAATCCATTGTGATCTACTATAAATACCCTGCTGAATACGCGATAAGATTCATGGCTGCAGAAATTTTATTTACATACTTGAATTTTTCAAAACGCGGATGCATTGCAATGTAGGATTCGCATAATGTACTCTAAAAGTCTTAGAAGTGCTTCATTAAACTGTTTACTCTAAAAATTCATGGCAGACATCTGGCAATTAATGAGCTAAAAAGAAAAGCTGTTCAGTGTTCTAAACAAAATTTTCCACAGCGTAGATTTTCTACTAAGGTTCTTTCACTGCCGTAAAAATCAGAATTATTGGAAGTGGTCTTTGTTTTCTGAGTAAAAAGTAATTTACGACAATCTAACAAATCAAAAAGACACTAAATTTACAGAGCGATGTTGTTATCGCTGCGCTGAAAATCACTATAAAAAGCCTGTGAAAAGCGTATGACAACGATGTAAATAAAAAACACATCTGTGTTCAGTACAAATTTGAAAATGTGATTCCGGCTATTGGTGTAAATTATGACGAGAATTGTAAGTCAAATACTATCCGGAACCTTGAAGATTTTATCTTCCTGGTACGGGAATCATCGAATCCGCGTCTCGCGTTTTGCGACCGAGTATGCTAACCACTGGCCACCCAGAACGAATAAGTCTCAAGTTTCCGAGTAATTTGAATTTAACACATCATAGGTATCGCTAGTCGAAGCAACGGCATTCATATTTAGCGAATCTGGATTAATAGAACTCTTCATTATCCATGATTGCCCGGAGAATCAGATAAATCATGAAAAACAGGATTACACCAGTATACAATAAGAATGTTATATTTGTATCTCATATTGAACTAACACAAAATTTGTAATGTATACTGATGTAATCCCGTATTTCATTATACACCTGCGAGTGCTGTAATCGTTTTCTTTTTACCAGTTATTCTCAATTCAAAAATGTCATGCTCTGCCACATTTCTGACTATTTTCTGACCGAAATGACCTTGAACATACAGCAATGATTGGATTGGGAGTTCAGACAACAGAAGAAAAAATGTGTTTAATACATACGACCAATAATGTACACATTTATGAAGAACTTGTAGCTCAATGTTCCGTCTACTTAATAAGCCTGGCTTTGTTTTTTCCACTAGATTAATCTGTATGAGGGAATTGAGAAGGACAAAGGCAAATGGCAAAATAAATAAAATTATGGAAAATATTAACTAAGCAAATGTTGACATGCTACATTTTAAGGTTATGAATAGTGTATCTTTACTCTTCTATTAAAAAAATTAAATAGCGTATTAATGACACCCAATTATTTTTGCTTCTATTTGGGAAGAGAAATCCACAGTGAAGTAAGCCTTCATAATCGCAAAACACCGACTCCGTTAATTACTTTACAAACAGCTGAACATTAATTTTTTTAGAGGTTGGAGATTGTGGATGCTTTTGTCATTGGATTCCGTTTTTACATCGGGATGCAATAGTGTGCAACCTTGTTTCCACCTCGGTTAAATTGCTTGTAATGCAAACGAGTTTATTTTATCATGATAACTGGCAATGTTTTCGAGTGAAGCAGGTATTCTGTCGAATTTGTGTCTGTTAGTCAGCATTGTGGGACTCACACACGAGAAAATTTAAGAAACCCTAACTCTGTGATGAACTCATGAACACCATTGTTCGGAATGCCTGTCTGTTCATAAATTTTAAGAATTGTCGCTCTTCTGTTATTAAAACTTCGACCAGAACACAATTGTCCTCTGTGTGCTAAGTCCTTGGCCTGTTTCTGTGTTGATCAGGATAAACGTTCAATTCCGTCCCTCCACGTTAGAATTTGCTGCATGACAGTGACACTACTTTTCTGCTTAAAACGTCTTGTCCATAAATACCCAGTAGCCCGCTAGGAATATCGCTTCCAGTGACACTTTTCGCTTGCAGAAATCTAATCAATGTGCCTACTCCTGACTTGGAACACTTTTCACTAACACCATTCAGTTTGTTCACTTGCCATCCGCAGAAAACTTATCGGAGAACAACAGCGATTCCGATACTACTGCTCTTTATCTCTTAGTCAGCATTGATACTGCTATTTATCTCTTAGTCAGCATTGATACTGCTCTTTATCTCTTAGTCAGCATTGATACTGCTCTTTATCTCTTAGTCAGCATTGATACGGCTCTTTATCTCTTAGTCAGCAACATTAGCGATGTACTCGTGAATCTTGCGTCCCACTTGCGACATCTCGTGCATCAATGCCATGTGCTCCTTATTATAGCGGACAGCTCTCGTTCATTAAGAAGTTTCGGATGCTGATCAAAAAATCGACTGCAAAACGCGTTTTAGTTGAGGATCAATGTTTGAAATCCAAGCGACTTAAAGTACGAGCATAGGAAAATTTAGAATTTTGCCAAGACGGTTCAGCGTAGTAAAGGGGAGTCTGATTTCAGATAGCCTCGGCTTCAGAATTGTACTACTCACAACAGTACAGCACATATTTCGTTTCTTTGTCATGCCTAATTCAAGGCGATTTGCAGAAACCAAAACTTTGGAATAAGTGTCAAAGTAAATTTATAATTTATATATATAAGATTTTTACCAAAAAAAAAAAAGAACTGAAAGCAACGGATGCATAATGACGCAATAATTTTCCCAACTTTTTTATTTTTTTGCTCAAAGGTTTTGACGTCATAAAGCTGAAAAAGGAATTGCAGAAGATAAATTGATAATTTTACGTATAACATTTGAGACAAATAGTTCAATAGAAATTTAGAAGAAACTAACAATGTAAATATATGAAGAAATACACATGTGTATTCAATGCTACTTGATTACATGCAGAAGCAGCAAAAACGTGTGTGGTCGTATTGAAACTTGCAGGATGGGTGGGTTACTTCAAGAGAATCAAAAGATAACATTAGCAGAACACTTGCAACGACCACTTAATTTAGAAGGTCGTGAGATACTACGATGGGGCAGGAATAGTTTCGACTGGGGAAAATCTGAAATTTCTCAGATATTTATGTTCAATTGATTAGAATTTTCTTGTCTTGGGTTGCGTAATGAGTACCATGGTCAACAGGAAAACGGGAGGTGTGGCCTCGATTCGCTCTCCACGACGATGCAATTTTTCAAGTTTTCTGAAGGAAGCGGTTACATGGAATATAGTGAAAATATTCCAATAATAGCGTTTTATCTTTACCATAAAATATAGTACTCGCTATTGTGCAATCAACTCCTTAACAGAGTAATATTCAGCTAATATATTGTTTTTCTTTTCGTTAAAATTTTTATGTCAGTAGAATTTTTGGAGAGACGAATTTTACGGTTATAAATTGCCCTAAAAGTTAGGAAATAATATTTTTTTTAGCAGTAAGCCTAAATTACTGTCAGAATAACTATCAAATGGGAAAGAAAATGTCTACGAATTTAACATATTGTTCAACAGTAGTTTTAGTGGGGCTTTAATCAGCTGAATAATAAATGTATGGTTTAAAATAAATAAAAAAGGTGTACATTTTTTATTTTCATTGCAAATTTTTTTTAAATGTCAGAAGCTGTGAGTAGTTTTCCTACAAAACTTTTTTTATAAAAATAAATGTTTTGAACTTTTCACCGTACAGTGAATGAAGATTGAAGTAATTTCAGAAAACAGAAATGTTCCCATTTTAATTATAATTAAGCTAGGTGTCAGCTTCCCGGTTCAAATAAGGCTGGATCGAGTAACACGGAACCGCCCAGAGAAGAGTTATTGGACTTTTATTACTTATGTTTAATCCGAAACGATGATACAAAACTATGAATGAAGTAAACATTTTGACTATATTAATCTAGTTTTTGGTGTAAATACCACACGGAAGGTGAAATGGATATTTCTGAAGTTAACAGAAAAGTAACCAAAGCTCTTATGAAAACAGCAACAAAATTAGCTGGGTATAAGAACAAGTTCCATGTAAACAAATTATCAGGAAAAACCGAAATGTTGATGCAAAAAAGAAGAGAGATGAGTACAACTCAAGAAGGTGTGACTTCCAAAGTGAAATATATAGAGCTATGCAAGACAGTACGAAAAAGTATCACTGAAGACGTAAGAAAATTCAACTGTGAACTAGTGAGGCAAGCAATTTAAAACAAACAAAGCCTAAATATAGCAAAGGTACATCTCAGTAAGGGAAGAAAACAAATTATGGCACTGAGAAAAGAAGATGGTTCTGTAACAAGAAATAGAGGTGAAATTTTGACAAGAGTGAAAGATTTCTACTCCAAATTATATGAAAGGGATGATACATGTACTCCAGACATCATGAAAGATACCAGTACCAGAGTTCTTCCAGTCCTCCCAGCAGAAGTTGCACATGCAATCAAGAACATGAAGCGGGGAAAAGCTCCAGGAGAAGATGGAATTACTGTAGACATCATACACGAAGCAAGTGGAGAAATTGAAACAGTACTCGCCCAAATTTTCACTTGATGCCTTAATGAAGGGAAAATTCCTGAGGATTGGAACAACGCTACAATAATCTTGCGACATAAAAAACGTGATATTGAAGATCTCGTGAACTACAGAACTATCAGCCTCCTATCAGCGGTTTATAAAATCTTCACTAAAGTTCTTCCACATCGCTTGAAGGTAACACTGGACATGGTTCAACCGAGATAACAAGCTGGATTCAGGAGTGGCTACAGCACAATAGATCATATCCACGTAATGAGAGAACTAATTGAGAGAGTGAGGGAATATGAACTTCCATTGTGCGTGGCTCTTATCGATTATGAAAAAGCCTTCGATTCCATGAAACCATCAGCAGTTTCAATGGATCTGAAATCCTGCGGTATTGAAGATGCATACATTAATATTATTAATAACATCTATGAAAATGTAAGTGCAAAGATTCGGCTGTTTGGAAATATAACATGCATAAAAATTGGAAAGGGAGTGAGACAAGGTGACACCATATCGCTGAAGCTCTTTAATGCCACATTGGAAAATATCTTTCAATCACTGAACTGGGAAAACAAAGGGTTAAAGATTAATGGAGATTATTTAACCCACCTTCGGTTTGCTGATGACGTAGTCATTTTTGCAACTACCTCATCAGAGCTGAAGAGTATGATCCCGGAACTTGCTGACAAGACTAAAGAAGTAGGATTAAAAATGAACTTTCAGAAGACAAAACTGATGTTCAATGCTTTTACAAGAAATGAAGATTGATCGATTTTTGGAGAAAAGCTGGAGATAACAGACACGCACGTTTTTCTTGGACAACAGATATCAAGTGAGGGTCATATTGATGAAGAAAGTAATCGGCGCGTATAAAACTTGCCTGGAGAGCTTTTGGAAGAAACAGCATAATTTTCAAGAGCAATATGCCATTATGTCTTAAAAGAAAAGTGTTGGATCAATGCATCCATCCAGTGCTTACGTATGGTGCAGAGACCTAGACCTTAACTAAATGAAACATATAAAGGCTGAAGACAACTCAAAGAGGCATGAAGAGATGCATGCTTGGTGTAACCAGGAGAGATAAAAAGAGGAACTCGTGGATCCAAATAATGACAAGAGTGGAAGACATCATGGTCAGAGTTAAATTCCTGAAATGGCAATGGGCTGGACATACTGCCAGAAGGACAAGCCATCGATGGAAGCCCAAATTTTAGATTGGATTCCAAGGGACCGGAAAAGACCCAGAAGAAGACCACATGGGAGATGGGTGTATGAAATTCGAAAGTATGTGGGAGTAACATGGAGGAGACTGGCACAAGACAGATTGTTGTGGAAAAAACTTGGGGAGACCTTCGTCCAGCAGCGGATTGAAAACGGTTGACAATGATGATGATGATACCGTTTTTTGGTGTAATACACTAAACAACGGATTCACATCTTCAAAATTTGCATTGTATGGTGTAGTTTCGTATTCCATTCATGATCAGATTGACGTTCCCGTACTAATCGCACCTGTTTCTCTTCTAACCAACCTGGCCTGCTACATTCCAGCACGCGACCGAGTCGCCATGTTGTCCACTGCGCTCTGCAATGGGAATCTTTAATTTTCGTGGATTTCAGGGAGAATTTCGTTTGAAAGAGCAAATTTTCAAAATGACTTTGCATTAAACTATGCTTGCTACGAGTATCCGAGTTTTTTGTTGCTGCAATAAACTCTCACATATTTTTCAGTTTTTCGCACTCAAAGTATTTGGAGAATTTCGGAATCATAAGAATATCGCTTCTTCAGTTTAATCTTCACAACTTTAGTTTAATATGTTTGTTCTTCAATTTTGCAGCTTCATGTTCTTCACAAATGTATTTTCATCTTTTTTTTTCTTTTTTTCCACGTTATCCAGTGAAAGTAGGTGAGCATCGTTGAATTCATCTTTCCATCCATTCTGAACCTTTAGGTATTCTTGTATTGCCGTGTGCATTTCTGGATTTTAATTCTTCATTGTTTTATTGTAGCGAATTGCAAAATATTTGAATAAAATTAAAGGCGTGGGATTCCCCACGCACCCCGTTTTTACAAATAGTCTTCCCAGTCTTTGTGTTGTCGAAAAGGTGCTTTCTTCCGTCAATCACTGCGCTTATTTTTATATATATAAATATGTTCGAAAGGAAGTGTAACATTTGTTCGGAATCATTTCTTCAGTACATCTGCAATTTAAAAAACTTTTCGTGCGGGTAATATGTATTTTTATAACACCTTTCTCCATTACTTTCTGTTTCATTTTCTTTTGCGAAGTTTCAAGTATAATAATTCTACGTAGTAATAAATAATGCAATGTGATCACTAAAACATCGGCAAAATAAAAATTACAAAAAATTTAAATTGTTTTAAATGGGTATTAGTAAAAAGATCTGATTTAGAAACACCTAAAATACATGTAACATTTTAGCGTACCAAATTCTGTGACAAAAGGTTGGGAAATGTATTTTTTGTGTATGTATCGGGTCACCATATTAACATTTCTCTAATCCACCATGTTCGCAGGGTATTTGTGTATATTTCTCTGTCTATATATGCCAATTAGCACGGATTATATTTTCTATTTTCATCTACTGTCTTGGTGTAATTCAAATCATCCAGATGTACTTTGCACATTATTTCTCTTAAAAATTCTTATTTTAAAAAATGTCCTCATTTCTTAGAAGGCTATTCTAAAAACTAAACTTGTGCATCAACGTGCTTAACGCACTTTTCTTATTGTTAACAATTTTGTGCTAAAATTCCGCGGTGGTAACATTTCGTGGCATTAGCTATTCCAGGGTCGGGAGACCCCCTAAGTATGGGTGGTGTGCTTACGTGAGGTGATTACCGGCAATACTTCCGTGCAACGCAAAGGGTTTGTCGGCAGAACGTTTCAAGCACGAACGTCTCGCTTTACCCCCCTCACATAATATCGCCGCACTTTTGAGAAAAGATTTGATATGTCATGATATGAGGAATTAAATATGAATTTACCAGTAGCACTGCACACAGAATATCTAATTTTATTTTGGATTTCGATTCATGCACATTTCAATTACAAGATAAACTCCTATACAATAGGAAAATTGAATGACAACATTGGCAAGGGCAGGATGGATGGACTCCCAGTCGTATCACAAAAGTCGAGATATATGAAATATTTCTCTGACCATACAATTTAACTGAAGAATACCGATCATAAATTATTACCATTTAGGAGGCTATGATTGACAAAACTATCAGACATATATTATCAATAATGCGTAATTTATTTGTAGATCTAAGATGGCAACAAATGGTTTTCTCAAAAACAATGGCAATTTTTCTGTGCCAATATTTTTTTGTAAAATCTTTCCGTCAAACCGCAATAACGTCGGCAAGGCAGTCTGAAAATAAATGTGAACATGTGGTCAAAATGGGGCTGAAGCTTTGTTTTGTGTCTGCAGTTTTGTTTTCAGCAAGCCTAACTGGTTTGAGTTACATCGGAATGGATAGAGACAATGGAGACACAGGCCAGATGGCGAATGTCTAAGCTGGCTGCCGAATGCGAAGGATGTGTAACTCGTTGCTAGAGCAATAATTGGAAAAATCACGATGAAAAGACATAGGCTTAGGGCTGGATCAATGAGGTAAGTAATCGAAAGGGGAATGAGTAACTCAGATTAATCAAGGAACTGAATAAGTAGCAATTGAAATATGTGTGCAAATCTTATGAACAAGGCAAGTGTGAACAGTTATAACAAGGGCAGTCAAAGGAAGCCATGCCTCGCAACAGTTTCTGTATTGTTATATATTACAAACTTCAAAACTTTGCATTGAAAAGAACTGTCCTCACATTGAACTTTTTTATTACGTTTTACATATGTCAAAGGCATTAGAGCGCTGAAAAATTGGTAGAACTTTTGCGATGCAAACTATAAAAGAATGTGTGCCAAAAATAGTAATTTATTACATACATTTTTTAATCTCCTATGGTGAAATACCAAAAATAACAGAATAAAGTGTTTTTTTTAATTAGACAAATATGTAGTTAAGTTTTGAATTTATATAATATCCGTATTTAAATTTTACAGAAAACGGGAGGAGGAAATCCATTTGATTGAAATGTTTTTTGTGAACCTTTGAGTTATGTTACAAGTATGAAGGCGGGTAGCAAAATTTTTGGCAAGGAAAGGTTTTTTCCCACTGAGTAGTAAGAATAAAGCTTTTATTCAATACTTCCACAGAGGAACAAAGCAGTACTAAAATACCGTGAACCCGTAGATACGCACTTTTCGTTTGTTGATTTTGCTTACGATATTATTGCGTACTGGGTTTCCCTGTGTTTTTGTATTTCACTTGAAACTTGAATTTATTCATAACTATCATATTATTCTATTATTTAAAAAAAATGGCATATAAAAGAAAAGTAAAAGTACTGTTGATTGCACTGAAATGAAGACTCGTGCACGAATTTTGTTAAATAATACTACTAAAATGATTGAATTTCATAAGTGGGGTTTATGCCGCATTGGTGGCGCAGTTGTCTGAGCTGTACTTTTTGACTATTTTTTCGAGACATGTCCCGGTTCAAAGAAAGTCGGTGGCGGTGCGTTAGGATTGTGTTTATCTTACAGCACTGGCCCTTTACCTGGCTGATACCAATAGCCCTTAATTAGGAACGGGCTACTGCTCATTACCCATTGAGTTGCTCTCGGTCAGCACACTGGAAAAAAATTAGTGTGGTGTGTTCACGGAAAATTTCTGAAACTAACATGTAGCAAAGTTGACGTATTTTAACGAAATTTCCGTTTTAAAAAGTGCACGCTTGTTTAACGTCTGTATTTCTACTGGTTGTCCATAATCAGAAATTCCGTTTATTTCAGGAAAGCCTGCTTCAAGTTTTTTCGTGTATATGCAGACATTCCGCAAAACCGAAGAGTCTAAACAATTCAGCCCTTACGCCAGAGAATCATTTTGCTCCGAATGGGAATCGACCCGACGCCGTTCGAGTGAGATCTGCAGAAACGGGCGTCTTAACCACTGAGCCAGAAAGACTTCCAAATAGTGGTCACGTTCAATGTTAAGCTTTCATCGCGCTACGGTCATTTTTTTTATCATTAAGCTAGTGAACTAGTGCTTTTAGTTTCTGTTGCAGATATTTTTAATGTGTTTTTAATACTTTTAGGTTTATCTGTATGAGGGTTTATCACAAATTAAGAATTATTTCATTAGGATTTTTCGATTATTCGGAGCACCCCACAATGTTTCGAAACTTGAAATCTATGTTCTTAAGTGACATTAAGTTTCAAATACCTTTAACTTATGTTTTTTTTTTGCAGTATGATTTCTTAAAACGTTCATTTACATAATCTCCTCTTGATTGATGCAAAAGGTTAATCTTAACCGCCCCGCTGGTAGTTCCAAATTTTATTAGTACCAGATGATCAAAAATTTAATTATCGATCGAGTGTTGGCAAAGTTTCTCTGGAGAAAAGATGCGTTGTAACTGAGTTTGGGTCACTCAGACTTACTTTTAACGTATTCTTAGGAAAAAGCAGCTAGAAGCTGTCGTTTTAAATGATAACTAAGATGTGACGTATTGCCCGACGTTTTGTAGTTTTTCCCGCAAATTTAATTGTTAGAGTAGACCTTGCCTTTTTAAAACGAAACATATGCTGCGCAAAAGATGTTTTACGTTTTTTCAATATTACTGATTAATCACTTTCAACGAATTGCAGTTTCAGCACCTGACAAACGTTTAAACTTCCAGTTAGAACAACGAGTACAATGCTGTAGACCTTGTCTTTATTTGACTGAAATGTACACTTGCGCTTTGAGCTTGACTTAATGTGAAGAGTAATATTACACGAAATCCATTTACCCTCACGGTTTACTCTTTCTGTTACAACTAACTTTAGTTTCGCATTGTCACCATGTGTCAATATGGCTGGGCTCGATCTTCTCGACACCAGTGCGAATGAGATGAGAGTGAGCATTCCAATCATCAGTGATATCTGTTGAAGCTGAATAGTTTCCAGTTACACCACTAAAAAACGTAAAACTATCGAAAGTTAAGAAAAACTATCGATGCACTGAGTTGGACGATACCATCGATAGTTCCTCCACTTCTAATCCACAGACTGATATATAGTTATCGTACAATCATTTACACGATTATTTAAATACCCCGTTTCTTACAGTGACGCTATGTAATAGTTGGTGAGTAATGTGGGGGAGAGGAGAAGAAATATCTTGTACCACAATGACCACAATCCATTCGATATGCTATCCACAATATCAATCTCGCTACATACCTTCAAATCTGTTTTTGTCATAAAGACGCCGAAAAAGTGAGAGCGGACATTTCCTTTTAATATACGAAAGGAATTGTGGAAGGAATTTTGAAAATCCAAAATTTTCCAGCCGAACGAAAAATTCGTGAAATCCAAGTTTCGTTGCGTCATTTCACAGAAAATGTTACATCAGAGACTTTCGTCTTTAATTCACGAAAGGAATCATGAATAGGGGCCCGTGAATTTCATAAATTATTTTTGTGTCACTTTTTCTCTCCTTAAACCGCCGAATTGAATTAATAATTAAATAAATACGGTAAATCTACCACTGACACGCGGCTGCACCTTTAACATTACCTCAGATTACTGCTGTTACATTTCTTAAAAACACAAGTAACATTCTTATAAAATAACAATGTATGCTATATCAGTTATACTACAAATATGAGTAAACGTCAAAATGATCTTGCTGAAATAGGAAAACGTTTACATATAGATCAGTGACTAAGTTTGCGGCGTGTTTCTTTGCCCGAAGATGTCATTCAGAGTAAGGTTCTTAGTCTCTTTTTCACCTCGTAGCAAATGAGGAGAGTCAGCTATTAGCTCTTAACCTGGAGCAGAGTAGAGTTTGTTAAATCATAAACCTAATATGAAATTAATTCAGTGTGTCAAATTTATGGGTTACACTGTATGTCGAATATGCTTAAATTTTAACCTAGTTTTTTGTTTCAAACTGCATTATTCAGATGATCAAAAAGCAGCACAATACCTTGAAAAACTCAATATTGGTCAATAAGATACTATAGTTTTAGTTAGATCCCAAGCAACAACTGAAGACTAATTGTAACATTTACGAATTATAATTATTCAGGTTTAAACGATGTTTTATCACAGGAAACCTATTTAAAGGCAACCATATTTAAAAACAAATGCAGTGTTGAATAACGAATCTTTGTTGGGAATTTTTTTAATGTAATAATTGTTTCTCATAAAAATATGACAGATTCGTAAAACATTTTCTCTTACCTTATCTAATGAATTACATATTATATTTTTTGATTGGAGGTTTAACGACCACCGTGAGCAACTCAATGGGCTATAAGCAGTCGCCCGTTCCTAATTTAGGGTCACTGGTTCCAGGGAAGGGAGAGCCAGTGCCGTAAGACAAACACAACATCCATGCCTCACCGGGATACGAACCCGGACCCCTTTCGGACGAATGATCAGAAGCCATCGGTTAGACCACTGCGCCACCGGGCGGCTATTTTTTGACATTTAACTCAAGCAAAGGAAATAAGTTAAAGAATAAGTTGTCAGATGTTCTTTGTTTTTAAAAATACATGAAAATATTTAGTAAATTTAAAGGAATATGAATCTATACCGTACGATATTTTAAAAATGGTTGCTAAAATAATGAGGGAAATGCTGAGCTTGTTTACTCATAAATGCTGAAGCGCAACTTTTTATCGTAAACCACAGCCAAGGAACATTGTTATAAAGTTATTCGGGTGGCACTGGGAAATTGAGTGTAGTGTCGGGAAAAGGACGTCCGCTAGTTTCAGAAGATATCATGAATGACTTTGAAGTTGCCATTGCCATCAGGGCAACCTGGAACGAACCTTTACTACAGTTTCTCGTGTTACATCAACTGTTTCTGCTGTTCTATAATAGTTACAGAACTTCCTGCAACACGCGCAGCGACTATCATTTTTAGGAAACTGAGATCTCATGTTGTCCACTTCTACTCCACAACAGCTATTTCACCCCAGACTGTTGCACTGCTACGCGATAGCCGACATCGTACTTCACCCCTTTACCGTACTGCTCATATCGCTGGTTATATCGTGCCTGTGATTTGCATACGGCTCATTGTGTGTACCGCAGTCGCAGCTGGTGTTTCCCTAGTTTTGGGAAACCCTTGTACATCTAAACGCTTTTATTAAACACTTTGTATCTTCTTACATTATGTTTCCATGCGCTTAATTCTGAAACCACGTAGCCGATGAAATCTTGCGAAATGTTAATATATGAAATGGCCACACATTTGGAAGTTAAGAATTTTTCGAAAACTGATAAAAAGTACTGCTTTTATTTTTCTTAAAGGCAGGTTTTATCTTTTAATTATGAAAGTGAAACGACGAATTTCCTTGAGCTTTAACTGAAATTTTGCATAACGTTGCGGTTCTAACAGTAGTGTAAAAATCCGTGCGGCTTTTTTAAAAATCGGTGTTTAACTTTTTAATATCGTTGTTCTTGCACTTACGTGACACCTCTCGTTTCGTTCAAATAGAAGTATTTTTTTGTTTTGTTTTTTATGTTTGTGAGACACAAAGTAGAAACTCAAACTCCAGTCAATGATGAAAGAGTTATTTTCAATCACACGCTTGATTCCTTAAGGAAGAACGTCCGAAATGGGTAGATCCCCGATAATGATGCTATCATTGTGCAAAAATACAAACTTGAGCAACTGAGTAAGAATGCTGATTTCTGGTACAAACTGTATTGTTGAATTACATGCCAAAAAACATTAATAACTTTCTGAGTTTGCAAGAAAAGTTGAAAGATTAACGTAGGAGCCATTGTTATCTTAGAAACAAGTATCTCAAATAAAATTATTCGGTGGAACAAAATTCAACCGCAGAATTACAGTGAAAATAAATGTAAAGCCCGTTCCTCCTGTTACGAAGAGTCCATTGCTTTCAAGAATTATCGTACAGCTGAAATAAATCCGACGTTTTTCACTTTAAGTAACAGCTACCTTGGAAATACGTTTTTGGTTTGTGTCTGTTGTTAACGGGATGTGGTGTCAAACTATGGACCACACTTCCGTGGGGAATGTTATATGGATTCACAACAGTCTGTGTTACTTGTCGGATCACAGAGTGTTTTGTTTAGAATTGAAAGCATTTCCGAGTTGAGACAACCTTGTCATCTACGATCAAGGTACCTCACGAAATCCACTACAGAATGAATTTTGGTAAGGATCTCAAAAGTCCGCGTATCCCTCTTCCAGGAGGCGAGAGCGTCGCAGCGATTATATTTGGTACTCATGTAAAACTCTATGTGCTATTCAACAGAAGGAACGGCCTCGAAATTCTTAAATCTGAGGAAATACACACTACCTGGCACACCACCTTTTCCAATGCATTTAAACAATATTTGATCTTTCTCACATCTTCATACAAAGCTGTCACTTCCTTTTTTCAGGCCAGAATGAGGGCTGTCAGGCACAGACCCCGAGGGACCTGGATCCTGTAAATATACAAAAAACATTACTCCAAAGTGGGTCAAAAGAAGAAGCGGAAAGGGCAATTGAAAAAATACCCGAAAGACACTGAGAAAAATCAATATACTCACTACATTAAAAGTTCATTATTTAACCAAAGCCTGTATTTTGTTACACATAGATTTTAGTCGTGATTGAAATAATTTGACTACAATTGTATTAAAATAAAACAGTGTTAATAACAATATAAAATTTATCGTTGTTTTATCCATCAGTGCTCGCTATGCATTATATCTGCTGTACTTTAAAACCCAACTGGTTTACCACCAAAGATTTGATTTGAAACAAAACAAGAAAGATGACACCGAATTTTTGGTTGCAATGAGCACCCATTTTGAATCCTTTTTGATACCAATTAAATTTATCAAAGCTATTCAAAATCAATGGAACAGTATCAAAAATAGTAGTATCTGACCGAAGAAAGACGATTTCCAATCGTGTTTACAATCCCGCAGATATTTCTGTAAACGGAATCGTGATATTAAGCCCGCTGGCAGAAGACTTGTGCCATAAGAAAAAATTGAAATTATATGAGAAACATTTCGCAGCGGAAACACTCTCTAACAAAGAAATATATCTTCAAATCGGAAATATAAGATATGCATCTACTCCCCTGGCGTGGAAAAGATGCATTATTTTAAACAAGTATTATCAAAAGGTTTTCCGATGTAAGCGGTATCGGCCCCGAAATAATTTTTTCAATCCACTTTTCAGGAACTCAGATTTTGCTGCAGCGTGGGCAACTGGGCATCGTAGCTTGTTTGTATGCCGTTCTGCAGTACCTACAACCTCATGGGCGGTCATAGAAGTGTATACAATAAGCAGTCGATCAAATATGTACGAAGGGACATAAATAGTTAAATGATAGTAGTATAGGCTTGATCACATCTGGGCTAAACAGACACGTCCCCATAGCAGACAGATATTCCTGTTTCTTGGATTCTAATTATCGCTAACAAAAATATAATAGTGAAAAAGCAGATCTCTAAATCAAGTTGATTAAGTTGCTGATTTGATCTGTAAACAAGGAAAAAATAAAAAACACATTTCTGATGAAAATGGATCGTTCCAGATTCGAATCAATTATATTTGTTTTCTTACGAGGTATAACAAATTCCTCCACCACAACAAGTTGCTGCAACTAACTTGCTTTGGAGGCGATAGCATTTGTTGTAAGATTATGCAATTTAAGTCTTTTTAGAGTTCTATTTTTCATTATTATAATTGTGAGCGTCAAGCGTCTTGTGATACCATATATTAGACAATGTGTGAAGACCAACTCCAAATTTTAAAACATAACGAAACAGATATTTAAACATATATAAAACACAGTGGAACCTGAATATGAAAGTATCATTTCAGCTGAAAATTCAGTTTATGGCATTCTGAGTCTGAGAGTAATGAACTTCTAAGAAAAGACTCAAGTGATATATCAAAGCAGAAAATAAAGAGAAATGTTGTCTGACACTTTGAAACATGTGAGAGACATTTGACCTTCTGATCTTAAGAAAGCTACTCTTAGAATGTTTTGTTTAAGCAGAATTTCAAGGCGTTGGACTCAAGGTTATTGACTGCTTTGAGAGCGTCAGATGTTATAGTCTTTTCACATATGGTGACACAAATGGAAAGGTTAACAGATTTGTTTAAAATAAAGTATTTTGGTTGAGTATATCGTTCGATTCTGAGATGTTATTTCATTTGCTTGATAAATAGTTTGAGTGTTTTTATTGCTTCCAGGAATATGATCTTGAATGAATTCTTTACTCTCATAACATATATGTTGCACTCCATTTATAGTCATCTTGATGCGAACAATGCTCAGTAGGATTTTTGTAGCACTTCTTTTATTCACCCTTTAACCTTTTAGTGTCGCTGAACTCTAAGTGATATCGACACTAATGCTTGGGTGGAGAATTCAAAGTTAACTTTGTTTTAAAGAGAAGCTTTATAATTATTTAAATCTGTAAATACTCATGCGATTTAGGACAATGTGAGCCTCTCAAGATAGGGTCAATATTCTGTCGAGTGTTTGTCATACTTCTTTTATTCACCTTTTAACCTTTCAATGTAACTGAAACTTATATAATATCATCACCGATGTTTAAGGGGGTTAAATTTGTTTTAAAGAGAGATATTATAATTATTCACAGCTGCAAATTCTCATCCTGTTTAGAACAAACTGATCCTTTCAAGATATAAGATATCTAGGCACATGATCACCGTTCTATGACCTTATTAGGCGAAGTACGTTTGCTTTGAGACCCTCTGATGATTAACGAATATGAAAAAATTAATTCCATTGCTAAACCTTTACACTTGTGCACTTCAAAAGACTTAAAATGAATAGAGTTCAACTCAGTAAAAAAAATGCAGTATGAGCTCCATATAAACCCTCGCTGGAGAACTAAACACGCTGATTCTTCTGAGTGCTTCTCTAGTCGCCTCTTGCTGTCGGCTACGAACCAAAGATGTCGTTTTCGGGTAAGTTTATCTTCTTTTAATTTTGCGTCAAGAACTGATGATTTTTCATCTAGGTATCTGCAGAAAGTTTAACATTTATAACGAATATTTAAAAGTAACATATTTCAGAGTTTTAAATAAAGGGAATCATTAAACATCGTGCACCATTAAGATTCTTTTTTAAAGCTAAATTCCAACTTCTAAATTATGAAGTGGTGAGTTGTCTAGTATATTGATTATTTTTATCATGTTAAATATACTCTGTTCTAATTGCTTTATCACAAATTTTAAACATTAGCAATTAGAATCTATAATTTCTTCATTTTATAGATTTTGAAAAGGAGCTGAAAAAAAAAAAAAAAAAGTCATTTCTGATGATGAAGAAGAAACTGAAAATCCCACTGTGAAGAAACAAAAGCTTCCAGTTAAAAGGAAAAACAATGCCAAACAAAATGCTTCCTCACCATATGATTTGGTTTTGGTTGATGACACTGTACCAAATAAGCTCATACCTCCATACTCCATTTATATCGGAAGGGGAATCGTCGCAGAAATTAAAGAATTTCGTAAAAACTATTACCTGTGCTTTGCAAAGATAGTGGACAGTGAGAAAAAGAATCATTTTAACTTGCCAATTGAACAGCTTGGAACTCTGAAAAAGGCCATAGATACATTGTTTCTGTATGTAAAGGACTATCAGTAAATTTTTTTTCTTCGATATACTTTCTTTGAAATAACTAACTAGTAACCTTTATGGTTCAGTGTCAATGTATATTTTGTTCTTAGAAACATTTATGTTTACATACGTGAAATGTTTTTGCAAATTCATAAAGTGACGTAGAACTCTTTCAGTATACGATAACATAAATGTTGGGATTTTGAAAGAGCAAAAACAAGAAAAGAACGCGCATATCGCAAAGTTTCCCAAAATGCAATTTCATAAACAGTCTTCAGCATTTAAAGGCTATGTGGAATCACATGTGGCCACAGCAAATGAAGATATTTCTGATCCCACTATTCTGTTAAACAGCATGAAAACTCAGATTTTTAATATACTGTGTAATAACAGTTTATCTTTGAGGCTTAGATTTATCGTATGTTTAACGATAACTTTCTTCAAGTTTAAAGACGATTCTCCGATCTTTCAAGATTTTTTCTTTTGTTCGTTTGCTGAACGTGTTACGTCAGTATATGGCATAAACGAAAAACTTGAGAAAGCTTTTCAAAAAATTGAAAATTCAATTGAGACATTTATTAGGGACGGAAGCGGGTGGATAATAAAACGTATTAAGTCTGTGCATGTTCATATCGGAAAATATAATTCCATTAATGGCGGTTGTTCTACGATGAGGTTACCGAAGTTTTTGCAAAATAAAAAATGCTTGTTAAACATAAAATGTGAAGACAATTTATGTTTCGTCTACAGCGTTTTAGCAGGGTTATTTCGCAAATTTTCGAATAAAAATTCTGTTAGTACTTATAGAAAATATCTGAAATATTTAAACACTAAAAACTTGAAATTTCCTATGGCATTAAATAAAATAAAATGTTTCGAGGAAAAAAATAATTTATCGATTAGTGTATATTCTTATGATAAAGATGTGTTTCCATTATATGTTAGCAAAAACGCAAAGTTCAGGCAAATTGATTTGTTTCTTTACAAAAGTCATTATTTTCTCATCACGAATTTTAATCGTTTAATGAACCAAAAAAACGGATTACATCATTACTGCCGTAATTGTTTAGTTGGATTTCAGAGGGCAAATACTTTAACTGAACATATGAAAGTATGTATGAATAATAAATTTCAGAAGGTTTCTTTACCACAAGTTGGTAATTCTGAACTTATTTTTAATGCATTTCATAAAATGCATGAACACGCATTTTGTGGTTTTGCAGATTTTGAATGTCTTACGAAAAAAGTGCATACAAGTATACCATCAATATCTAAAAGTTTCACTCAAGAAAGAGAAATTCACGTTCCTATCAGTTTTGCCTTAATCGTAGTGAACAAAAAAAACGAGATTGTGTATCACAAATATTACTGCGGTAAAGATACAGTGAAACAGTTTCTGGATGTTTTAAAAAACGTGTGTGCTGTTGTTTTGAAAAAATTGAAAGAAAATGTTCCCTTGATTAAAGAAACAATAAACCGAAGTTACACTAATAAGTGTCACATATGTGGAAACAGATTTAAGAAGGGTGATTTAAAAGTACGTGATCACAGTCACTTCAGTGGTGAATTTAGAGGATTTGCACATCCGTCATGTAATCTGAATTATAAAAATTCATACTTTTTTCCAATTGTTATGCATAATTTGGCTGGCTATGACAGTCATATCATTCTTAAGAATATTTCTGCGCAAGTAGCAAAAGAAATCAAGATCATTCCTGTCAATATGGAAAAATATTCGACTTTTACATTAGATAACATAAAATTTATTGACAGTTTTCGTTTTCTAAATACATCATTATCTAACTTAGTTGAAAATTTAAATAAAAATATGTATGACTTCCCCATTTTTAATTCATTTTTTAAAAACTGCAAAAACAGGTTTTTGCTAAGGCAAAAAGGAATTTTTCCGTATACATATTTCTGCTCAGAAAAGGTTTTAAAAGAAACAAGATTACCAAGCAAAAAGTTCTTTTATAATAATTTGACAGAGTCTCACATTTCAGACGACGATTATGATCATGCGCAACTTGTGTGGAAAGCATTTAAATGCAGATCTTTCTCAGATTATTTGCGTTTGTATCAATACACTGATGCACTGTTGTTAGGAGATATTTTCATGAATTTCAGACGTTTATCACTAAATTACTATCGGTTAGATCCTGTACACTTCATAAGCGCTCCAGACCTCTCATGGAATGCAGGTTTAAGAAAAACGAAAGTTAAACTGGAATTGATTACTGACATTAGCATGTACTTATTTATTGAAGCGGGAATCAGAGGCGGTATAAGTCTTGTCGGTACAAGGTTTTCAAAAGCAAATAATCCCTATATCCCAGAAGATTTTGATGCTACGAAACCCACAACTTACATTTTGTCCTTGGATGCCATAAATTTATACGGATTTGTACAGTGTGCTCATTTACCATATGCAGGTTTTAAATGGTTATCTGAAGAACAAATATTAAATTTCGATGTTACTTCTATCCCTGATGATTCAGATACAGGTTACATTCTTGAAGTAAATTTAAAATACCCGCAGAACATTCACGATGAACATGATGATTATCCTTTAGCTCCTGAGCATTTAGTTGTAAGAAAAAGTTTTTTATCAGAGTACCAGAAAGCTACATTAAAGAATTTGGATTTAAAGTTTCAAGGAGTGAAAAAATTGATTCCAAATTTATTTGACAAGCAGAATTATATTGTCCATTATCGTAATTTAAAGTATTACATAAAGAAAGGATTAATTTTGGAAAGAATTAATAGAATTTTGTGTTTTAAACAGAAGCCATGGTTACGAGATTATGTCACATTTAACAATGAAAAGAGAAAACAAGCTAACAATGAATTTGATAAATCGCTTTTTAAGCTTATGAACAATGCGTTTTACGGGAAAACATGTGAAAATGTTAGGAAAAGGATCACAGTGAAAGCTGCAGTTACCCAGAAACAATGTCAAAAGTATATGTCTAGTCCTGCATTAGAGTATTTTGAAACCATTAACGATAATTTTGTACTATTCAAGTTAAAGAAGACTAATCTTTTTCTAAATAAGCCTCTTTACATTGGATTTTGTGTCCTTGAACTCAGCAAATTGCACATGTATAAAACCTACTATGATTTTTTTTAAATGCAATATAAGAATCGTTGCAGTCTAATTTACACAGACACTGATTCACTAACAATGTATATTGAAACTGAAGATGTCTACCAAGATTTGTGTACTGTTTTTAAAGAAATAGTTGACACAAGTCAGTATCCTACTTTTCATCCTGCATACAACAGAGGAAATGAAAATAAGTTGGGATATTTCAAGGATGAAACAAATTCGAAGCCAATAAAAGAGTTCTGCGCACTAAAACCAAAGATGTATTCATATATATATCAAAATGATGCAAAAAAACAGCCAAGGGAATTAAGCGTTATGTTATTAAGAATCTGAATCATGATGATTATAAAACTGTATTGTTTGGTACTCAGTTGCTTAGACATTCTCAGTATCAAATTAGCAGCAAAAAATATAACTTAAAAACTGTAATTCAAAATAAGATTTCACTAAGTCCTTACTATGATAAGAAATTCATTTTTGATGATGGAATTGAGGTGAAGTCTTTTGGACATTATTCTATCGCATAAGTTGTGTTTTATGATGTTCATTTGTAAACTGATTTCTGTGTTTCATAAATTCAACTTATAGACTCGTGTAATTTAAGTAAATCTCAAAATATGTTTTATCAAAGTGCAAAAGAAATTATCACTAAGTTTTAAAAAGCATCATACAGAAACCATTGCATATTTATTATCTGTATGCATCGCTGAAGAAAAAAAAATCAAACGCATTCATTCACCTGTGAATGAATACACATTTCATTTCAGATATATCAATGTGTAATAAAATTTGACGTCTGCCGTCTTTTGAGAATTAGTTTTTCAAGCAAAAATGAGATTTATGTAAAAGTAGAGCCTCACTGCCCCTTCTTCATAATTTTTTTCTGTTATAGATCTCGTGCATCAGTGCTCATCAAACTCATGTGTGACATTCAAATATTTCATAAATGAGAAAGAGGATCAGCAGAAGATTTATCAGTTTGATATATCAAATCCCATGCTTGACATTGTCAACCCACTAACTAAGAAACAATTCAAAAAAATTATTGAGGAAAAGAAGCAAGGTCATTGGTACAGAGGCATTATGAACAAAAAACATATTGACTTGTTTACAAAGAATAAAACGGAAATTTTTATTATTACAGAAAAAGATAATGAAAGCTTTAATGTTTTAATGAAAGTAAACAGTAAAGGAGTAGTGCACTTTTTCAGAGTTTCGGGAATAAAAATAAAAAAGATTTGGAACTTTTTCAAAAGTTTTCTTTACATATGTAAGTCAACAACGATGTGTATCAGTTCAGATCTAATGATATTAAATGCTATGCACTCTATAATCTGCGTATAGAGAAATCTTTAAAATATGCATTTACAGTAGGTTTGAGCTTTCACGGGTTTTATTAAAAGGAATTCATTTGAATTATATACTTTTTTCTGTATTTTTGGCATGTTTTATGAGGTGAATATTACGAATTGCATTTGCATGGTAATCAGAATTGTATAAGATATTATACACTTTAAACTGTGTTGTCTGTTGTAGCTTCAATGGATTGTATTGCTGATACCATTGCATTTCACACTATAAAATTGTGTTATCTGTTGTAGACTCCATAGTATGTATTGTAGCCACCATTGCATATATATATACTATAAAATTATGCTGTCTGTTGTAGATTCCATAGATTTTATTGTAACCGCTATTGTATATATATATATATATATACTATAAAATTGTGCTTTCTGTTGTAGCATTAAAAATAAAAGGGTGAAAACCCGCCAGATCATGTGTTTCGATTGCAATTATACTTCAAAAGGTTGCAATGTGCTACATATGGTCTGTCGGCAAAAGTAAAGCAGCACAGCCTAGATGAGCAAATGAATGCGACATTTTATTACACAGCAGTTTGGTGAATGATGATGGAAGTGAAAATAACTGTGAGTATTATTTTTATTAACTTTCTAAAAGAGTAAGTAATTGATAAATACAGAAAGTATACAAACACACAAAATATGAAAAAGAAGAAAACGTTTTTATTTGAAATTTGTGATCCTTAAGAGTTACATTTTCATTGTTACAATATAACATCAAAATATTTAGATAACAATTGACTATCCGTTAATAGATTAGAATAGCTGAACAGATTTAAGTAGAGTGACATCACTCGTCTGTCTATTAGGATTAATCAGCGTGTCCATTATCAAAAGTCTCTACCGAAAGATAATCTTTAAGCGTCTAACATTTCAAGAGTTCAACGTTTCTTGACCTCTGTCAGATGATACATCAAGATATGCTAGCTTTATAGAAGGTATCTTGTGTTCTTTTCGATGTGAGCCAGATGTTCGCTCTTTTTCGTCGTCATTTTTTATGGGCTGATTCACTGCAGTTTGCGACGAATGCGAAACACATACACACATACATACACACAAATGCAAATATTAGCATTCTGAAAACGATCGTTCTAAAGGATGAGTATTTCTGGTGATTGGTGAATGAATTTCTCTAATAATTTCTCTGTTAGTAAGAACTTAAAGACTCCATCAGCGGTAAAATTTTACAACACATTTCTAAACAGTCCATTCTTTTGGATGTAGGAGCATCATATCATTTTAGTTCTTCAAAGTGCACTGTCAGATAATGAATGTTGTAAACGGCAATTCTGAATTTTTAATGCATGAAGCTCCTTAAGGATCTCCTTGTTCGACAAGATTTTGAAATAGGCGATTTTCGAGTCAAATGCTGGGTGATCCACTTCATCTGAAGGAAATTTTACAGCAGCATCAACTGTTTGAAGCATCGTTTCGTAGAGTTTATTGCCACAACTTTTAACAGTGTAGGGACTGCTGGCGGATGTTCTGTGAACATGCACAAATCCAAATTTCTCCATGGTTTATTATAGAATAAACTCTGGAAATGTAATCTCTAAAGAGGTTTGAAATGAAGATTTGTTCTAACGTTCCTTTACATCCACATGGGTTTTTATACTTGATGTGAGGATCAACACTGCAATTGATGAAGTAACCAATGAAAACAGATCAACTTAAGAAGTAACCAATGAATTTTGATGTTTAAAATCAGATCAATACGCAATCAGTTAGGTCTATTTGCTTTTTCTTCACATAAGCACTATAGTATGTCTTTTTAACATTTTCTAAACCTTATCCAAATTAGTCAATAACTACCGTATTGGATGTAATATAAGCAATTAAGTGTTTACAAATTAATAACATTCAAGCTTGTTTTGATTCATTTAGTTTTAGAGAACAGTGGATCTAAGTTGTTTTCCTAAATTCCATACAAGTCTGATATTTCTTTAAATTTAACTTGCAGGTATGTAGTTTTAGATGACGACTGACGAATCTTTTCACCACTTGCTCATTATGGCCTTGGTCTATGAGGCTCAGTTCTTTAAGACTTTTTCCTCTAACCATTTTATAAAGAAAATATAAGCAAAACAACCCACAACTTGCTGAATAAGGCGCCTGATATGTTATTTTGTTCCATTTAACGCTATCAGAATTTTCATCGATAAATTTTAATATAGATGTATTATTAGGTTCGATGCCATAAGAGCAAAAGTAATAGCATGTAGAATTTTGAAAGAATAAAGCAATCCAATGTGAACCTTTCTTTTTCATTGGATCTAAATTTACAATAAAGGAAGACCAGCGATCTCTGTGCTGAGGCAAACCATCAGACGGATATACTCCATGAAATGTGGTGCTCATAGCAGGATCACTGCATGCTAATCGCCAAAGACTACGCGTATCCATTAAAAATCGGTAAACACGCTTCGTGACTTGTCAATTTCAATCGTATTTTGGAATTCTGCATAAACTACGACGTTAACTGTTTCGGGCAATGGTTCAGAAAACTTCAAATCTATGGAAAGATTACCATTTGCAGTAATACTAGAATGTAGTTCTCCGGAACTGAAGTCTGGAGTTAAATCAAACGCATAAAGACTCAGACCATTTTTATATTCCTTGTAGCTAATATTGATATTTTGACCGTAGTGAAATCTTGTTAAATCTGTAAATAAACTCAAATAATTCCGCGTATAAAGATCCTGTTGAAAATTTGGCGTATAAGCTTTCGATGGAATCATCTGATTATCCTTTAATAAGCAAATATAATTTAAGTTGTAATTTTTAAAATTAAATGGATTTTTAGCTATCGCTCCGTTAAATGCAGTGTTACTAACAAGCCCAATTATTAATCGTGTTGGTAACTGACCGATGAAGGCGTTCGCAATTGTGGATGAATGCAATCCAGCTGAAAGGGTAAATATTTTCACGTCAATTTTCCTTATGGGAATTTTCATCACTCCTCTCTCCAATGCTTTTTCATGCGCAATTATAACAGAAGGGGTAACATCGACTTTACGTATAAATAAAGAGGCATTTTGTATAACTATTTTATAATTATCTGCATTAGACATTAATGCAAATGCATCCTTAGATCTTTCAAGTTTTATCTTTACATTCATACCGTTTGGTAATAACTTAGATTGACACGCAAGGTCAATATGTAAAGCTCCGCTTAAATCGATTAATTTACTTTTTTTACACATTTGATATCGCGAGGTCAGTCCAGCATTAAAATTATTCTCCGGATTAATCTCGTCAAAATGAGATGGTGTGTCAGCATAAAAGCCTGAACACGATAACATGGTCTCTTGAGCATCTTTTGGAAACATCAACAAACTTTCAATAATGCTTCTATAGGCATAATTATTTTCTGATTGTACAAGCTTGTCATTTAAAAACACTGAACATTGATTAAACATTGTGTTTAAAACGTAATTAATTACTGTAACTTTTTCAGCTTCTGGCACATTATCACCATTCTTCTTTAAAATTTTTATTTGCATGTGCAATATGGAATGCGCTAAATCTAAATATTGTTCTCCGCTTCCAGTTATGTAAAATTCTACTGGACTTTTATCTGTTAATGTTGCAATAGGCTGAAACTCAACGAAGGTTGAATTTTCAATTGCAACTTGAGTAAGTCTTGTAGAAAAGAGTTCCAGTTCGCTTTTTAGACAGGGGCAAGACCTCGAATCCATGACAGCTTTTTTACTTGTAATTAAATATATCTCGATAATGACCCCATTTACGTGAACTTTTCTTCATACGTTTAGCCGCAGAACTGTTACCAGTTTTAGGTTTGCGTTTTCTTTTTATAGGTTTCCCTCTACCACTTTGCTCGAGCTTTTGTAATACATCAGTTTTTATTTTCCCAGCTGTTTCTTTAAATCTTGTTTTAGCCGCTTCACTTAAAGACTTTCCGGATGTTAAATCAGATATAACGTTTCTTCCTGTACTAAGTAATTGTTTACCCACATATTTTCCTGCTTTTGACAAAATTGGCGTGATATGTCGTAGTATATCACCAAACAATCCATATCCACGTTGATGTAATGGTCCACTAAAGTACAAATTTCCCCCAATCTGGTCGGTATAGTGATCGGTACAATTCCCCTTTTGCGACTTCATAGTTTTCTCTTAAGAAGTTATAATCTTGATAATGGAGACAAGATGTTCAAAGGCATAGATATATCATTCACCAAAGCAAACAAATGTGAAATGACGATGCCATCAAAAACTCTGTTTTTATAGTCTTCTTCTAAAGCATAACACCAGAAAAGTTTTACCACCTGTGAAAATTATATTTCCACCTCCGCTTGTTCTTAAATCGATTTCTATCGTATCTACATAAGTTTTCCTTATAGGAAAATACAAAGGTGATGTATACAGTTTTACTATCTGGTCTTTCGTCTCGCTCATTACAGGAATTATTCTTAAAAGCGGGGCAACGGTATCGCCTACACGATGTGAATCAACTACATCACTATACACAAAAATTTCGGTGATTCCTGCATCCAGTTCTATAACGTAATCACTTATGTATGTGCCTGCATCAAAAACAGAAATTTTGAAACCCAACAGATCTTTCAATCCATCGCAAAATATAATTGTTTTGTGTTCCGGTATTAACATTTGAACTTTCTTGTTTGCTAAAAGTTTAAATTCTGCATAACTGACGACATCAAATAAATCTTTTGGATTCGTATATAATCCTACAGGAATGTGAATTTTTTCTGTGATTTTTACGAGTTTTTTTACTTCTACAGTTTTCTTTTCAACAACAGTAAAGAACTCAGCCTCGTTGAAAACAGTTACATGATGATATTCAAAAGTAGCAGTTTTCTTCAGTATGTGGTTTACTAAAGGCAAGTTGAGCATATGTAACAAAGACGGAGCATTTGCTGCTGCCACATGCATTTCATAATTCTGTGGTATAGTCACAGTTACTTTATTTTCAGAGACATTTAATGAAAATGTTATGAGATTCTTTTTAAGTACAAGTAAAATATTTTGATTTATACTCTCAAATATGTTTTCATTTTGGCTATGTTTAATTGACAAAAGAGGTATAACATATTCTTTATCTTGAACTAAAGTTTTATCGATGATTTTGAAAAATTGATTTGACAAATTAGCTTTAGTTTCTCGATAGTGAAATTCGTGCTTATTTTCAGTTAAAACTATGCTTTCAATTGGTAAATGCAAAACATACAATAATTTTTCAGCCGTTTCATTTGATATGTGAACTTCATAATTTTTTCGCGATATCAAGTGTTACCCTCATGTCTTCGTGTAACACAAACGAGACAGCATCAGTCTTAACTATTGTTCGTATATTCTCGTTAATAGTATCGAAAAATGTTTTCCCTTTGTCGTTATTGTCTGAAATTAAGGGGATATTATATTCGGCGCCACGTACTTCAACTGTTTCCATAACATCTTCATCATGAACAAGCTCGTACTCATTATTACTTTCAGTGATGTTAAACCAGCTTCTAGGAAGTATGATTTCTGTTAAACCTACTTCCCATGCACCAGACAATGTAAGTGGCTGTGACAGCTTCGTTAGGAAATGTCCTTGGGTATTATTAGGAAAATACTTCATACTTGCAGTGCTAGCTAACGTTACATAAAATTCTTCACCCATGATGCGCTTATCCAGCTATTAAATTTTTCAGGAAATCCGCTCCAACAAACGTATAATTCCTTTTTCTTACCACGCCCTTTAACTTTAAGAATTTTATCAATACGCCACAAATCCTGCTCGGTTTTTTTTATTTTTTGTAATTCTTCTGCGTAAAATTTTCCTTTAATGATTTCCCCTTGCATGTCACGTATTATATAGGTTGGTGGATCCGAAGGAACAAGTTCATGAACAAGAAAAATTTCTTCAGTCCATCCTGGTAAGTAACCTTTCTTAAAAACATGTTTTACTTTTGATATACGAACCTGATCGTTAACAGAGAAAACAAATCTTTTTTTTCGTTGTTCCTTTCCATACAATTTTTCAAAAATTTGAGAGTGATGTTGTTTCTTTACCTCTGCAGGTGACATTCCTATACTACGATGTATACTCTTGTTGTAGCTATGAACAAGACTCTCCAATATATTAAAATATTTGTATGAAGACCGGTGCGTAAATATCCGAAACATTTTTTCTTTCAAAGTTCTGTTGAATCGCTCAATTACACTTGCCTTAGTATTACTATGAGTAGCATAATGTTTAATGTTAGACTTTTTAAAAAACAGTATCACTTTTTTATTAAAAAACTCATTTCCCTTGTCAGTTTGCAATTTTTGTGGCTTTCTTTTCTTGAATACCTTTCTAAAGCCAGATAAAACTGAATCAGGTTTCTTATTTTTCAAAGGAACGACAAAAGCATATTTTGAAAATACATCGATAATTGTTAGAAGATATTTCACACCTTTGTTCTGCTTCGATAAAGCTTTTAGATCTACTAAATCAGCTTGCCATAATTCATCTTGAGCCAATGCTATGGTTTTTCTACGTGAATACTGAATTTTAACAGGTTTATGCAAGTTATATGTGTCTTGGGACATTAGCCATTCTTTCACTTTGTTATACGGAAGCTTGCTCGTTTGTGCCAATTTATTAATGCCCCCAAAACTTGCAGGATGTTTAAAATCATAGTAAAGGGATTTCAATAACTTAGCCATTTTGCATCTGCTGAATGACTTCTTGATTTTCTTGGTAATGTACTTCGTGTCATGCGTCTGCTTTGTGAAGGTCTGTTTGCTTCCAATGCTAATGAAGTTTCCGTAGAACTTCTACGTCCATTTGGAGAAACCGGGTCATAAAACACAGATGAACTATTTAATCTCGAAGTTGGAGAAGCTTCTAAGTTATCCCTCAAACGCTTGTTACCAATCCATTGCAGAGGAAGATTAACTGATTTTATTACTTCAATAAAGGGTTGAAATCCAACTGGTACAGTATCATGTTTACGGTTTCTCATAAGGTATGAAAATAAGTCTACGATATTACTTCCAGCAACCGAATCACCGTTAATAACAAGTTCGCCTTTATTGTTCCATTTGAAATTTTTCTTTTGTACCATGGACAAAATATGTGGAATATACTTCTGATGTAAGCGAGGTACCGTTACTACGATCGAATCTGCTATGGGGTCTTTACTTAAGTCATCATCATTCTTTAAAGGTTTAGCATCTGAATACATCAGTTTCTGTTCTTCGGATGGAGGTACGATGCTTACAGGCATAGGTGGTCTTGGAGAATGAACAGTTTTTTGATATCTAGTGATGAGCTGACTCAGCAGTTTAACTTTCACATCATCAGGAATTGAACTTTGATCTAAGAGCGATCCGATATCGTCTTCTAAACGTACTGACGGTTTTTGAAACTGATAAGCTGCGAGCAGCTCAGGAGGAACTAAAGCCATTTTCTGAGCCATAGTTTATATACGTTTTCCTATTGCTTTTCCTACTAAACCTCCAAGAACTGATAGCACAGTGGGTATTATTAATGGTAGAAATCCACCAGTTTGACTGGATAAAATTTTTCTTTTCTTGGCTAGAGGAATCTTTTTATTTGCCAGCTGTCGAATACCATGTTTATACTTTTTTATTTTATGCAAATTGATAGGCAAGTTTCCTTCTAAGACGTTGCTACAGATTTCACAAATAGAATGAATCTGATCCTTTGAAGCAGTTTTTAATATAGCTTTCCTCTGCAAAGGCGACGATTTGCTTAACAATGCTAGTAAGTGATAATTTTTTTTTATATTTTTCATTATTTTGGTAGATAAACCCAGTGAACACCGTTTTCATCAGGAAAACAAGACTCTCTCAGTCTTAAATTGACATCAGTTTCAGGTCGAAAATCGAGAAGTAAATAACCAAACTTTTGAGTCGTTGCTTTTTTATAGGCATCCATCAAGTACGCTGACTGATGAACAAAAGCTTGACGAGCTAAACATTGTAACTGGCTTATATCTCTGTTATTTTTGAAAAACAAAAGATAATGTGTGTTTAGACTTATATCCCGCATTACTTTATTTCGTGGAAACAAGTTTTGCATTATTAATATCACACTTACATTAGCATGATGCGAACCCACGGTAAACAGAAACGCCAGCTTCTCTGTTAGCGAACTCATTAAGTCATCGATGACAACGAGGTCTACATCATCAAACGTATCAGGCATTCCGCGTACGAATTCTATGTCTTTCTCTTCTAAGAACCATGGTTGGTATACTGAATAACACCACTTGATTTTTTTAAGCTGGCAATCGTAGATGTTTTGATGAATTATTTTTCTAACGGTGGTTGTCTTCCCTGATTGCGAGGGACCAACAACAATGCAAGTACTAGGATGCTTAAACTTCATGTTTGACAAATGCGCTTAAACTCATTTTCAAGTAACTGTACACCAACTACATAAGCTTTTAAATTTCGATTCTCATCGCGAAAAAAATAACGGATATCATAGACATTCTTTCCATCTTTCTCACACTGATGAAAATAATAACTGCGTCCAAGATGTATAGATTTAAAGCATGAGGAATTTTTTAAATCAACTTCTAGTTCTGCCACCGTTTCAGTATTAATAACTAAATTAACTAATAATACTATATCCAAAGTAACTGCAAAAGCAGTGAAAAATATAAAGAATAATTTGTCATGATCCATTTAAAAAATCGGTTAGATTTTTATATCAGCCTAGTGAAAACCGTTTCAAGATTTTACAGTTACATTACAAGAATGAAACTTTAGGTGCTCGTTGATACTTATATACTCCATGTGCATCTGTTGACATAATCGTGGAAATGGTGACGTGTCTGTTTAGCCCAGATGTGATCAAGCCTATACTACTAATGATTGTAGGCCAAATAACTCTTGCGGTGTAAGAAGTAAATTAACCATCGTTTCTGCCGGATTTATATGAGCAAGCGTTTTCTCTCAGCTTGGATTAGAACTTTTGTGTCTCGTTTTCGAATAAGAGCACGTCGAACATACTTTAAATTCTGTTACGTGATATATCGAC
This sequence comes from Macrothele yani, assembly GCA_039090855.1. NCBI lineage: Eukaryota > Metazoa > Arthropoda > Arachnida > Araneae > Macrothelidae > Macrothele > Macrothele yani. The sequence goes on from CM077018.1 coordinate 14,499,640, forward strand.
AAGGGAGAACGCCTATGGGTTACACGCTTTTGGCTGTTTTGGCTGACGGATAAACAAACCCTGGTCTACTTGAGATATATAGATCATATTCTCATGTTATTGCCGCATACTGTTGAACGCTTAACATTATTTACAAATACCATGGCAGCGCAATTCCCCAGTCTTCAGTTCATCAATGAAGTTAAAACTACACATACTTTGCCTTTCCTAGAATTCATTATACAGCCCAGCCAGGACACATTGGAACTTACGTTTGAAGCTTATCGAAAACCAACTTTTATACCAAGGCGTTCCTCGCAACCCAAACGTCACACATTGGCAGCAGTTAACTACTTAGTTCGTAGGGCATACTCTCATTCAACAACGAAGCATTCTCGTCAAAAAAAAAGAAAGGGAATTAAGGATATCGCTCAGGGATACGGATATACTACCTAGTATCTCGACCATTTAAGGTCAGGTGATGCGTAACATCGTAGCCTCTCCTTGACAAATGGCAACCCCGCTTTCTGGTGGTGCATCATGTTCTCACTAGAGGAGCTCTGACGACCGCAATAGCGGTATAACTATACCACCGGGATTAGAGGAAACGCTATCACACACTCACCAACCCGCTTGGCCAGCGTGGTGAGTTATGGCCAAACCCCTCCAAAATGACTCTACAACTTAAATCTTGACCCTCAGTCTCCGGCAGTTGGAATGTACCTGGCCAAGGCAGCGGCCAGTGCGACATGAAGGCAGAGGATGCTAAGAATACCCGGAGGACCGGACGTGGCTGCCATCTGATGCTGACCTTGGCTACGTATAATGGACGCTCCCTATCTTCTGATTCAAGGCTTCTTGATTTAGAAGAGGAACTACAAAGGATCAAGTGGGACATCGTTGGGCTAAGTGAGGTAAGGAGAAAAGGAGAAGATCTCATTGAACTGAAAAGTGGACATCTCTTCTACTATCGTGGGACAGATACTGGCAGAACTAGTGGTGTTGGATTTATAATAAACACGAAAATGAAAGATAAAGTTGTAGAAGTTGAAAGTTCCTCTGACAGAGCTGCACGACTCGTTATCCAACTCTCGAAAAGATACCAGGCTCAGATTATTCAAACTTATGCACACACCACAAGACATCCTGAAGAAGAAATCGAAGAATTTTATGAGGAAATTCGTCATCTAAATAATAAAGGTAAGCAGCACTTGAAGATAATGATGTGAGATTTCAATGAAAAAATCGGGCAACGGCAACAGAATAAAATTTTAGTAGGTATATTCGGTCACGGCAACAGAAACCAGCGTGGAAATACTCTCGTTGAAATTGCAGAGGCAGAAGGGTTTTTCATCTCCAACTTCTTTTTCAAGAAAAAGCAACACAGGAAATGGACATGGAGACATCCAAATAGGACGACAAGTGAAATTGATTTTATTATGTGTAACAAAAAATTCGTCATAGAAGACTGCAGTGTGCTAAACAAGTTCAACACAGCTAGTGACCTTAGATTAGTGAGACGTAAGATGCACTTCAACCCTAAACTCGAACGTGGCAAGCTCATAAGACAAACAAAATGCATTGACATAACCAACCTTAAAAAACACCATAATACCTTCAAGTTGGAACTAAAGAACAGGTTCTCTGCTTTAGAACTCTAACATCGGAAGAAGTGCATCTTTCTGAAGTTAACAGAGAAGTAACCAAAGCTCTTATGGAAACAGCAACAAAAATAGCTAGGTCTAAGAACAAGTTGCATGTGAACAAATTATCGGGAAAAATCAAAATGTTGATGCATAAAAGAAAAGAGATGAAGACCACTAAAGAAGATGTGACTTCCAAAGTGGAATATATAGAGCTATGCAGGGCAGTACGAAAAGGGTATCACTAAAGACGTAAGGAAATTCAACTGTGAACTAGTGAGAAAAGCAATTGAATTCAACCAAACCTAAAGATAGCAAAGGGACATCTCAGTTAGGGAAGAAAATAGATTATGGCATTGAGAAAAGAAGATGGTTCTGTAACAAGAAATAGAGGCGAAACTTTGACAAGAGTGAAAGATTTCTACTCCAAATTATATGAAAGGGATGATACATGTACTCCAGACATCATAAAACGTACCAGTACCAGAGTTCTTCCAGTCCTCCCAGCAGAAGTTGCACATGCAATCAAGAACATGAAGCGGGGAAAATCTCCAGGAGAAGATGGAGTTACTGTAGACATCATACAAGAAGCAAGTGGAGAAATCGAAACAGTACTCGCCCAAATTTTCATTTGATGCCTTAATGAAGGGAAGATTCCTGAGTATTGGAACAAGGCTACAATGATCCTGCTACATACAAAAGGTGACAATAAGGATCTCAGGAAATACAGACCTATCAGCCTCCTATCAGTGGTTTATAAAATCTTCACTAAAGTTCTTTCACACCGTTTGAAGGTAACACTGGACATGGCTCTACCGAGAGAACAAGCTGGATTCAGGAGTAGATACAGCACAATAGATCATATCCACGTACTGAGGGGACTAATTGAAAGAGCTAGGGAATATGAACTTCCATTGTGCATGGCTTTTATCGATTATGAAAAAGCCTTTGATACGGTGAAACCATCAGCAGTTACAATGCCTTTGAAATCCTGCTGTGTTGAAGATGCATACATTAATATTATTAATAACATCTATGAAAATGCAAGTGCAAAGGTTCGACTGTTTGAAAATACAACACACATAGAAATTGGAAAAGGAGTGAGACAAATTGACACCATATCTCCGAAGCTCTTTAATACCACATTGGAAAATGTCTTTCAATCACTGAACTGGGAAAACAAAGTGATAAAGATTAATGGAGATTATCTAACCCACCTTTGTTTTGCTGATGACGTAGTCATTTTTGAAACTACCCCATCAGAGCTGCAGAGTATGATCCAGGAACTTGCTGACAAGAGTAAAGAAGTGGGATTAAAAATGAACTTTCAGAAGACGAAATTGATGTTCAATGCTTTTACAAGAAATGAAGATTTATCGATTGATGGAGAAAAACTGGAGATAACAGACACGTACTTTTATCTTGGACAGGAGATATCAAGTGAGGGTCACATAGATGAAGAAATTAATCGGCGCACTAAACTTGCCTGGATAGCTTTTGGAAGAAACAGCATAATTTTCAAGAGCAACATGCCATTATGTCTTAAAAGAAAAATGTTTGATCAATGCATCCTTCCAGTGCTTACGTATGGTGCAGAGACATTGACCTTAACTAAAAGAGACATACAAAGGCTGCAGACAACTCAAAGCAGCATGGAGAGGTGCATGATTGATATAACCAGGAGAGATAATAAGAGGAACTCGTGGAACCGAAAAATGACGAGAGTGGAAGACATCAAGATCAGAGTTTAATCCCTGAAATGGCAATGGGCTGGACATACTGCCAGAAGGACAGACCATCGATGGACAGTCAAAATTTTAGATTGGATTCCAAGGGGCAGGAAAAGACCCAGAAGAAGACCACATGGGGGATGGGTGTATGAAATTCGAAAGTATGCGGGAGTGACATGGAGGAGACTGGCACAAGACAGACCGTTGTGGAGGAAACTTGGGGAGACCTTCGTCCAGCAGTGGATTGATAGTTGTTGACAATGATGATGTCGACCAAATACACAGACAGGTTCGTGAAACAGCACAAGCAACATTATTAAAGGAATCACGACCAATTAAATATAATGGCTCTATGCCTATTATTCCTCCTATATCCTCTATCTTAAAGAATGTCTGTGCGAGGCATAATTTGGGATTGGTGAAAGTGCACGTACTTTATTTGCAATTGTTAAGCAAGACAGTGATTCGATCCCCATAGACAGGAGGAATGGTGTATATGTCATCCCTACGATGAGCCATGACCAAGCAATTAAAGACAAAGTATATATCGGCTCCACCGCCCGCTCTCTGTGGGTAGGATTGCCTGAGCAAATATATAATGTCAGATTTTGTTTTACTAACACAGCATTAGCCATACTGTCGCTGCTGGAACGCATTATCCATCATGGAATGAAGCGCGTGTCCTAATAAACCTTAGAACAAAAAGACATACTCTTATTGCTAAAACTCTGTATATTTGTAAATATGCAGACCAATGCTGTAACAACGACATGCCATTTCTTCCTACGGTATGGAGATCACTTATACAGTCATCAACCCAGGATATGCCAGATTGTAGCAATATAATACTTAACGTAACAGAGCCAATGCGTACAATTTTTACGAACTAGCCCATTGCGTAGATGAAATTGCGCAGTATCCGTGCAATGTTGTCATACATTGTTATCTTGACGATGTATAGGGGCCCATAGGAAAGTCCCTTAAGCCTGAAATAACTTTCGAACGGAGAGAGATACAATTATGCATGTGAGATAACGGTATACTAAAGCGACTATGCCGGATCGAATGCAACCGATAGCAGTGCCCCTAGTAGCGAAATGCGGAAGTTTGCCATCGCAAATCGAAAACGAAAAAAGATAGAGCAAAAGTTCTAATGACAAAGCTGAAGAGCATCAATTATTTAGTACAACACGATATTTGTTTCACACGGATAAGAACAATTGTCACCTGAGCACCCTAAGATGTCCGTAATCGATGAGCAGTGATTCGAATATGCATATTCACATTTTGCAAATGTAGCCGTATGCAAAAGAAGATTGTGACGATGTACCGTATTTACGATATAAAAACCAGTAGCAGGATGTATCCTGATCAGAAGTTTAGGTTTACCTCACTCAGTTGGATTTCTTCCCCTGGGGTTACGTACAAAATCCAGTGTATGCAACAGCGCCTACAAGTCTGCTGAAATTTAGTCGTCGTGTTACAGATGCTTGCAATAGTGTGACACTATAAATAAATAGCAATATTATGTATGCTATGTTGAAGGATATAAAAGTGTGCGGAGAAAAGAAAAAGAGCGGATCGTAGCAGCACCTGCAGAGAACAAGTGAAAATAATAAAGCTGAAATGTTCTCATTCCTGCTTTGTCCAACGTCTATGGTCACAGGATATTAAATTCCAATGGGTTTGCACTGATTTGTATCAAAGTCATAAGAATGCTAATGGGAGTTTAAAGTTGCTGTATGTTTTTCGCTCATTTTCGATAAGTTCAGGATTATGATTGTTGAAAATAAAAAAGGTGTCATCAACATATCTTGCATAGAAAACCACATGGAAAGAAACCAGTCACAAAATGTGTCCTACGAAAGAGGACTTATTTAAACGCTTTGACATAAATAGTTTCTTCATTTCGAAAAACTCTCTTCCACTCTTCCAGAATGGTACCAAATTGGCAGAAAGAAGGAATATTCCAAATAAAGATGATTTCAGTGTTATAATGAGGATTGTCAAGATTTCTTGTTAATGATGTAAGATTTGCAAAACAACAACAACAACAATGGTCTCCGTTTTTATAATATGAAAACATTTATTGTGCTGTTGTTGTGGTCTGGATTATTCTTTTATATAAATACAAAGGCTGTTCCATAAAACTTAAGAGTAATTTTTTGGGGGTTAGCAACAATGCGAAGGGGTGAAATAACCACGAAGGCGACTAACTAATTTAAAGAAGTATCTAAGGCAACAGTTATTGGCAGCGGAATACGATTCTGTTTTGTTATTGCGCAGTTGTTTAAAGTTTGTCTGCATTTTCCCCAGACAGCTATGGGAGTGAGTGATTCAGAGTGAAGAATTGAAATGCGTTGTGGGATAAAAGTTTGCTATTGTCGGCAGAACTTGCTCCTAGTACTGATTGACCTGAAAGTGTTGTTACGAAGAGTATCATTGACACTGTTTGGGCAAACCTGCAAGAAGATCGACAAATGACGTGCGAAAACATAGCGAAGTCAACTAATATTTAAAAAGCGTCTGCATTACTCATTCCACGCGAAAAATTACTGCTGCATCGTGCGTGTTCCAGAAGGGCACCACATCACCTGCCGAGAGAACAATTGCTAGCCGGAGTTCAGCTGTGTCGTGAGTGGAAACAAATGATTGCAGAGGATCCAAACTTTCTAAACACAGCAGTAACATCCGATGAGACATGGGTCCACTATTTCTGCCCCCTCACGAAGCGTGCACCGAGTGTCTGGAAACACACAGGTTTGCCTCCTCCGCAAAAGTCCGCCGAACTAAATCAAATGTGAAGGTGATGATAACTTACTTTGATCATGAGGGTGTGGTCCACCAGCATGCCATTACTTCACAAATTACTGTCAATGTTCAATACTACTTTTCAGTCTTGAAGCGTTTGCGACGACACATATCAATCAGGCGACCGGAACTGATGGTCAAATGGACTCTGCACCATGATAACGCCTGTCCACATGTGACTGCTTGTGTTCAACAGTTTTTTACGAAATGCAGTACTAAAATCATACCACAGACTGCCTACAATCCAGAACTCGCCCGGTATGATTTCTGGTTGTTTCCAACAATGAAGGAAAAGTTCTGGGGCGCAACGTTCAATAAGATGCTGACGTCATTAAAGCTGTACAGGAGTCGCTAAAGCAGCTTCCACAATATGCCTTCCCCATATGGTTTGAAAAGGGGACTGAACGATGGGACTCTTTCCTCGCATATCATCCGAGGAAAGATACTTTGAGAAAGAATAACATATATTTCGCTGTAACTAAATTTCTTCATTTTGTGTGATTTTTGCTTTAAGTTTTTATAGAACGGCCGTTGTACTACTTTTCCAAACACAATGACAATATGTCTTTGACCCTATTTTTAGTAATGATCTGTTTCTACGAAGATAAAACAATAAGAAACGAATTCGACGGCATGGTTAGTACAGCTTTCAACAAATTCTAAAACTCTGATTTTACCAGGGAAATTTGTAAATGTCAATAATTGTGTCAAGAGAACCAAATTTCATGCGACTGGCGAAAATTTTGTTCCTATAATTTAAAGGAAATATCACAAAAATAATATTTTTTCAAAGTAATGGAATTAAGTACAAATGATTTATTATTAAGAACTGGTTTCCATACATGTCTTTCATTATCAGCGATACACTAGACAAGCTTACACTAGCCTTTTTCTCTGGTTCCCTGTAATGTTGCACTTCAATTATTGTATAAGTGTTTGTAATATACGTGGTACTATTCGTATTGTCATACGTGTTTTTGCATTACTATTACTTCATGTGTAGTTCGCATTATATGCATACTATTAATGTATGATATTTGTATTGGCATGTTTGGTGGTTCATGTGCTTGTATTATTATTCATATTTTCGCATTTATGTATTGTATAAATGCATTTCTTACATACACTGACGGAAAAAAATCCCAACAACACGAAAAAATAGTTGTAGAGGGATGAAATGGCGACAATACATTTGTATAGGTAACATATTTAATCGATTAAGGTTACAAGATCACAGCTTAATGTAAGCGCGAGAAGAGCCATTTTAAATGTGAAATGCTGGTACATTAATAACCGGTGTAACCGCCACAATGTTGAATGCAAGCACGCAAACGTTCATGCATTGTGTCGTAGAGGTGCTGGATGTCAGTTTGTGGGATGGAGTTCCATGCCTGTTGCACTTGGTCGGTCAATACAGGGACGTTTAATGCTGGTTGATGGTGACGCTGGAGTTGTCGTCCAATGATGTCCCATACGTGCTCGATTGAAGAAAGATCTGGTAATCTAGCAGGCCGCGGCAACATGTCAACTGTCTGTAGATCATGTTGGGTTACAACAGCGGTATGCGGGCGAGCGTTATCCTGTTGGAAAACACCCCCTGGAATGCTGTTTATGAATGGCAGCACAACAGGTTGAATCACCATACCGACGTACAACTGTGCCGTCAGGGTGCGTGGGATAACCACGAGTGTGCTTCTGCTGTCATAAGAAATTGCTCCCCAGACCATAACTCCAGGTGTAGGTTCAGTGTGTCTCGGCCGCCGACAGGTTGGTTGCAGGCGCTCACCTGGCCTCCTTCTAACCAACACACGTACATCACTGGCACCCAGGCAGAACCGGCTTTCATCAGAAAACACAACAGATCTCCACTCCCTCCTCCAATTAGCTCTAGCTTGACACCACTGACGTCACAAACGGCAGTGGTTTGGAGTAAGTGGAATGCACGCTACAGGGCGTCTGGCTCGGAGCTGTCTTTTAAGTAACCGATTTGTAACAGTTCGTTATGTCACTATGGTGGCAACTGCAGCTCGAATTGCTGCCGCAGACGCAGTACCATGCGCCACGGCCATACGCCGTACACGTCCTTCTTACCTCTCAGTAGTGCCACGTGGCCGACCGGAACCCGGTCTTCTTGAAGCAGTACCTTCCCTTGACCACCGCTGCCAACAATCATGCACAGTGGCTACATTCCTGCCAAGTCGTTCTGCAATATTGCGGAAAGAAGATTCACCTTCTCGTGGCCCTATTACACGACCTCGTTCAAACTCCGTGAGCTGTTGATAATGGCTTCTTCGTCTTCTTAAACGCATTCTTGACTAACATCCACACACTACGTCGAATCTCAACGATAACTAACGCTCACGAACGTTACAGCGAGTATTTACAGAAAACCTGCTTTGCATGTTCCGAGGGGCGCTACTAGGGTCACAAGTATGCGCAGAGCGCGAAATTTGCATAGACGTCATCTTACAGATGTACTCTCACCGCCTAGCAACTGTTGTTTATCTAACACAACCCCTTTTTGGTGTTGGAATTTTTTTCCGTCAGTGTATATGTATTGTGTTTCTTTTGTGTTTGCATATGGTGCGATTTGTGTTTGGTTAATCTTTTTTTGGTACAGAAATTTTAGGTGCGATATCATTGTATGCTATGTGTGACAGGGGAACATTAAATTTAAATTCACTTTCGAAGTTATTGCAGCATTATATTTTCAATACGTACCACAGTGGTGCCTGTAAGACGGGGATTTAAAAAGTAACGATGCAGTGTGTAAAAGCAAGTTCACTAAATTCTGGTAGCGAAGAGAATCAGTTTAGTTTCTGGTATACTAAGCTATATTTTTTACCTAAATTGTCCCATGATCAATCTATGAAGGATATCATGGTATTGTTCTGCACCTTAACTTTCTGATGTTTCACCACACGTTCGACGCGCTTTTCTGACGACCACGACAATCGGTAGTATTCTGTTCAGCAATCCATATTTTGAGATGTCACAACAATAGCTGGAAACCGGTTAAACCCAAAACCAGTTTTGAAGATAGTATTTGTTAATACGAAGCTTTAAGCATGATAAAGAAATTGGTATCTGAAGCCCCAATCTTTAAAAAATCCATTCTTATTTTTATTACTCAATTGTTTGCAGCATACTACCGATTACTATGAAAGTAGTTTTGTCTTGAAAACAAAATAAGACAAAGAAAGTCACCAAATAATTTCTTTGCGTACTGTATCATTTGAAGTATAATTTTTATGTTTTTATCTGGCATTAAGTACAGGGACATCCTAACGATCTAAATGCGTGGTATTTTCATTGGGCAGTTTTACTCACAATTATCTACTGACAATACTGCCGTACGAGAAATAATTCGATTACTCTGATACAAATACGCTATTAATTATGCTTAGACCACACTGCGGGAAATTCTATTTCCTAGGTTAAACAATTTTTTTCAACTCATCTGCAGATCGGTCAGACAAGAAAACTGATCCGGTATTAAACATTACACCAAATAGCACTAAGTATTCTGTATTAGAAATCGTGTTCCGCATTTGAAAATTGTTTGCTCAGCACTGATGAGAAAGTTGTGGACGCATTTTGTTTTTCAAGCTTTTTTCCTCACTACATACTGAATTGTTCTTACGACTTTCCCATTACTGCAAAAAACTGCTTACTGGATTTTTAATAAGAGAGCCTTAAATCTCGTCGCACACTCTATCTGAATGGCATAAAGATTTTTTTACAGTAATGGCCAAAGGCAGTATGAATAATACGTCAGCGAGGAACGAAATAAAAGTCAGCTTTTCGAATAGGAAAGAAACGGCACAGAATGTTGGGGGATTTATCTTCCAGAATATTTGTGACAGATTTTAGTGCTTCCTGAAACGTTTGGTGTGCGTTATTGCTAGGGCACTTGACTCGGTTACTTTATTGCAACAACACACATCCCATGTTTGTCGTTACCGGTTTTTATTTAGCACGTCTTTTGTAAAAATGATCGTGCTTCTGTTATCGGTTTGTCCCTCCGTCCGTCCGTCCGTCTGTACCCACGGTATCTCTGCAACTATTATTCCGATTTGAAAAATTATTTTTGCATTGGGAAGCTTGAAATGTGCAAATGATGATCCTTCATTTCGTTTTGTTTTACGATGTACAATTAGGCCGCTAGGAGGCGAAAACGCAGATGATGTCGAATTCAAAATTACGTTTTAATCCACATATTTGCTTCTAAACATCCGATTGAAAAAATTCTTTTATCTTTCGATTCCATTTATGTCGAAGAGTGTTTTAGATATAGTATCATTTTCAAATTACGCATAGATTTTCCGCTAGGGGGAGTAAAAGTAAAGTACATTTTTTCCGATAACTCTTCTCCTAAAACTCCGATTTGAAAAATCTTTCTTTCAGCGGATATATCTCCTAATGGAAAATCTTTTGCATACAATTTCGAATTTTTGGTAAAGAATACTTTGGCCACCAGGGGGCGTAAGTGTTAATTTTTGCTTCTGATGTGTTTGCCAAAACATCTGAGCTTCTAAGCTATCGATTGAAAAAATTCTTTCGTGGAATAATGCCACTCACATTGATAAAATTTCTCGGAATATTTTCTTCCTAAAATATTCCACAGTTTCTCCGCCAGGGGGCGTAGATGTATATCTTATTTTTGTCAATATCTCTATTTCTTGGAGTCCGATTTGAAAAATTTCTTCTTTGTTAGATAGTGTTTTCAGTCTGACATGTTTTTCATATAATTTCAAAATTTTCAAGTAATTCATAGACTTTCCGCTAGGGGACGTAAAGGTAAATTGCGTTTCGCCCTATATCTCTGCTTCTAAATCTCCGATTTAAAAATTTTCTTCTGCACCGGATACAGCTCCTGATGGGAAATCGTTTGCACATAATTTCTAATTTTTGTAAAAAATTGGTTTGGTTACCAGGGGCGTAAATCTTAATTTCCGCTTCTGATGTATTTGCAGCAAAATAGGAGCTTCTAAATTCTCGATTAAAGAAAACGTCGTTTGTAGACCGATACTACACCTGTCGACAAACCTTTTCGGAACGATTTCCTCTTAAAATAGTGCATGGTTTCTACGCCAAGGGGCGTAGATGTATATCTTATCTTTGTCAATATCTGTACTTCGAGGGGTTCGATTAGAAAAATTCCTTCTTTGTTGGATAGTGTTCCTAGTGTGACATGTTTTTCTTATAAATTCAAAATTTTCAAGTAATTCATACAATTTCCGCTAGGTGACGTAAAGGTTAATTTCTTTTCCCACTATTTCTCTGCTTCTAAACCTCCGATTTGAAAAATTCCTTATACACCGGATACAGCTTCTTATGGGAAATCGTTTGCTCATAACTTCTAATTTTTGTAAAAAAAATGGTACGGCCACCAGGTGGCGTAAGTCTTGATTTCCGCTTCTGATGTATTTGTAGCAAAATATGAGCTTCTAAAATCTCGATTGAAAAAAGTATTTTGTTGACCGATGCTACTCATGTCGACAAACCTTTTGGAACACATTCTTCTTGAAATAATGCATGGTTTCTAACTCAGCGGGCGTAGATGTATATCCTATTTTTGTCAATATCTCTACTTCTAAAAGTCCAATTTGACAAATTCCTTCGTTGTTAGATAGTGTTTCCGACGCGATATGTTTTTCCCATAAATTCAAAATTTTTACGTAAATCATTTAAGACTTTCCGCTAGGGCGCATAAAGGTAAATAGCGTTTTCTGCTCCTAAAACTCCGATTTGAAAAATTCTTCCTGTATCGCATACAAGACCTGAATGGAAAATATTTTTCACACCAGGGGTCATAAGTGATAATTTCTGCTTCTGATGTATTTGTAGCAAAATCTGGGCTCCTGAAAACTCGACTAAATTTTTTTTCTTGGACCGATACCGCTAATAAGGATAAACCTTTTGAGAATACTTCCTTATTAAAATAATGCATGGCTTTACCACCAGGGGACGTAAAGTCACATCTTATTTTTGTCGATAAGTCTTTTTCTAAGAGTTCGTAATCTCACGATTCCGTTTACACCAATATCTGAAGGATTAAAAACCCGATTGAAAAACTTCTTCCTTCCGTCAGATACTATTGTTTTCCATACCAGTTCCACTGCCTTTGAATAACTTTGATAAATTTAATTTGCGTCAGAACGGATTCAAAAGACGTGCTTATTACACCCGAAAATTCGGTGTCATCTTTCTTGTTTGAAATTTCTACAGTAATAACAATAGTAGTGTGATGGTTGTATTTTTTTTTCAAAAATGTCATTTCAAGGAAGGTTAATCGTTGCCAAGCAAACAGATGCTACTGTAAACCACATTAGTGACAACTATTACTACGACAGTGATATAAAAATACGCGGTGGGGATAAATATTACGAAAATTCACTGAATCTGCTATATGAAATGTAAATATTTTAATCTTTTCGAATTAAACAAATAACTTTCGTGTAAAACAAACGCGTGCACACAAAAAAACCTTGTTCGTATATTATAAAATATCGCTGCAATAGGATTATCTCATATTTCATTTTTTTTTTGTAAAAAGTAATCTATATTGTAGTTTTTATACATTTCAATAAAATCGATATTATTTGAAGTCTGCAGTTTATTTTCAGCTCATAAGGAAAAACAAATTTTATTGCATTATATATGTACATCAATTCGTTGCATTCCTTGTTTGACATTCCTACGTTGATCATCTCATTTTGACAGACTATCGATCCTTTCGGTAAATGGAATTACTTCTTAAACATTTCCTCGCGTAGATATACTGTATAATCTAAGTGCACATTTTTAATGGTGTGTTTGCCCATATATTTCACAAGCATTTTGAATAAAGTTATGAAGAGCGCCCTTCGACTGGCAAATGTAACATACAGCCACGAACAGTAGAATAAGCACTACGCCAGAGCTCAGTGACTTTCAACGTAGCATAGTCATAACAAGACATCTCAGAAACAAGTCGGTTCGGGAAATTACTACACTTCTCCAGCTGTCGCGAAATTAGATGAACGTCTCACAGGACACTCAAAGGTTTGTTGCTCGGTTTTCAGTATAATATTTAAAAAAACAGATTACATATATATTACAAAAATTTAATTTTTGCCTTATTTAAAATCCGTGTTTCATAACGCTTAAAGTCGTCTATAGGCTTGCTCTCAAAATTTGAATAGGTATTCAGCGAAGGGCGGTTGACGTAGACCTACGTTTTAGGTTGCGACACAGTTGCTAGGGTGCCCTTTTCATTTTATTCAGAAATAAAATTTTTAAGAAACAAAACGGAAAAAATTTATTTACTTAAAATCACCTTATACTATTTATAATACACCGTAACTCATGCTGATTATACTAAATTAATGTGAGTAGAAGTAGAACCCGTAATATTATCGTTGCCAGTAGTTATTGCTAAAAATGTAAAATTCTTTCTGAAGGAATCATTCTTTTTTTTTCAAACTCCTTAGTCGCCTTCTTATAAATTTGCCGATATGTATTGGACCTAAAGTATTCTTATTATTATTGCTCTTGTTCCTGTTCGGATTTAGAATGCTTTGACGGTGTAAAGGTTTGAGAAGTAATAAATTATTATCCAGCGAAGTTGTGAAGACTGGGGATGTACATTGGTATTCAACGCTCTGCGCAAAAATTCGAAAATTTAAATCGATGACTATCTCCGTCTGCTCTTGCTGTTCAGGCTCAATTTGTACAGTTCAAGTGGAAGACGATGGCTCTAGAGTCAAAATCAGGTGAAATGCATCCTTGCGCGAGGAATTTTGAAGCTCCCTATATTTTTGTGACCTTTCGGTTGATGATTTAACAGGCCATTTAGGATATCGCTCGATTTCCTCTAGCTGTTCTTCAACTATCGTTGGCTCTTATGGTTATTTTCATTGGATTTTCGCGGCATTTCAAAATTTTCTTCACAGATTATTTTTATCTAAAAAATAAGTAAATTGTAGATACTCTTTATTTCGGTTTATCACATACGTACATTAACTCTGACCGTCAGCTTCAGAATACTGGGCTGATAATATCGTATTCATTATCTTTTCACTAGTTGATGTCATCCAAAATAAAAAAAATAATGAAATTTATGGTCTTTGTTTTCATTTCATTATTGATTACACTGATTCGTATATTTAATAACATTTTAAAATTTAATAAATTCACTTAGTCTAGATTAACAAAATACTGTCTTCCAAAGTTCATGAATCTCCATGACATGGCTTTTGGGTTCGCTGACACAATACAGTGATGGCCTTTCCGTTTGTTCGTACGTCACTCGGCTCCAATATTTTCACATCACTGCATCAGACCTTCCTCTTCCCATTGAGGCCATATTAGCATATCTGTGATCGCGTCATGCCAACCTGAAAGGCGATGTCGCGTAAGGAATATCCTCTTAATGGCAGTCCAACACATCTGCCTCGCTCAAACTTCTTCCACTGTAGCTACGTGCCTTTACTGATGTGGTGGGTCATACGGTAGTTACTATTACAAGATTAATGCCACAATTTCAACGAATCGAGGAGTGAAATGGTCCGACGTGTCCTTCTTTTATAGTTCCTGCTGGACATTTACGAGGGCATCAAAGGCACAAAACATATGCATGCACGCTGCGCGTTTGTAAGCATTTGCAACTACTTACGTGTCCAAATCATTCTTCCAATTTCAATCTGTTCGCTCATGCTTTTCCTCATGTTGCATTTTCAACAAACATCATTATGTAATTTTTTCCGCGAATGACAAAAAAGACTATAGAATAAATTACAGGATAACACCTAGTACGGAATTCTTTAAAGGTAAATTATCAGCAGCTTGATAGGTATAAAAGGCAAGAATTTTATATTTTTTAAAAATAGTACGGTATAGTTGTTATGTAGAACGGAAGTCTGCTCTATCAATCCCGTATTTTTATGAGAGAACGGCTAAACGAGAATATATTTTAAATATTAAGGTACAGTTGTTTTGTAGAACGGAAGTCTGCTCTATCAATCCCGTTTGTTATGAGAGAACGGCTAAACGATAATATATTTTAAATATTAAGGTATAGTTGTTATGTAGAACGGAAGTCTGCTATATCGATCTCGTATTTTTAAGACTCAGGCCAAATCAAATGGTAAACGTCAGCACTTCTTTCGTCAACACTTTAGGTTTCTTTGATAATTTAGATCAAACTTTCCTCGGAAATATTGGCCATGATTTCTGCTTTCGATTTTTCTGGATTTATATATAAAAAATATATGTTGATTATATGTGCCGCGCACTGCCTTTCATACTGTTTGGCCCATACTTTCATAATAAAAACATAATTTTTGTTTTTTCAGGAATTTATTCTAATTTTCAGGAGCCGTATTCTTGAGATACTGTAGATTTACAAAGACATTTTTCAGTGTTATATCTAAAAAGTAAGGTATATGTAATTTTATATGTAAACAAGATTTAGTGGTTCTTAAATTCTCTATTTTCATCTGGAAAAGCTGTTGGGGGCTGGAATTTATCTAGACAACCATTATTTGAAATTAACGTATTTTTATTGTTGCGTGTTGCTTTCGAATCAACAGATAAAAATGTACAGATTTTTAAAAATCGAAAACAAATGTTATCTGTGCGAATTAGTAGTCACAAAAACAGAATGACTAAATTACGTTTCTTTTATTTAATTGTACGAAAATAAGAACTATGTTTCTTTTATTATTTGTACAAAAATAAGAATTCTAGTATAAATACAATTCAAAAATAGAATTAATGTTAGTGCAAGAAATCGTTGAAGTACAGTGTAACCTGAAAATATGATATTTGGTTTATAACGTATGTAACCAGAAAAACAATTTCGCACGAGAAGTGATATATGCAAGAATTCAGCTGTCTACCTATGCGATAAAACACCATACCGTAAGTTCCAAATTAAAATCACTTTATTTTCAATTTAAAAGTAGGTTAAAAAACAGACTAGCGCTGTCGGGGATCCCGTTGTCCCCATTTACGGGTCCAAAGCACCACAGGGACACGATAGAGGCAGTCATTATATACAGATAAAAATCCCCCCCCCGTTCACCACGTCACCAACATTTTAGTGATGCCAACATTTAAACAGAAAAAGGCGTACATGATAATAACAGCTGATATTACACTAAGTATAAGAAATTACAAATGGCACTAGGCAAGAAGTGCAGATTAGCCATTGGACAAAGTCTCTGTCGGGGCAACCAATCTACGCCAAGGTCCCGGTACATATGCAGGCAAGTCCAAATTACAACATCTGTCACCATAAGCAAGAATATACAGGCTTTCGGAAAGGAAAACAGTACTTTTATTGAGATTTGTTTTCAGTTTTTCGCCACGTAAATTTTTCATTTCTTCTCAAAAAGCTTTTCAACCTTATCGTTATTTTTTCTCACTCACTGGAAGTTTTTTAGCAACAGTCTTGAGGTCGCGTGTGAATGATGTTTGCACGTTTTGTCAACCTAAGAACGATGTGTATAATGAGCGAGAGAGCAGTATTAAATGGTCATATATTAGTGAAGTTTTGTGTTGTGCACTGTACCTTCAAGGCCACCTATATATGTATTTGATGGAGTTGTTCTCCACTAGATAGCTTCGTGTGCAGTGGTTGCGAGGTTTAAATTCTGTCACTTGCCAATGTTATCAACATCTGTGTACGTTATGATTCGTTCAAAGCGGTTTTTATGACCGATTGCTGGAAAACGAATGCATCGAAATCTTTCTCGGGCAAGGTACTATATTTCAGCAAAACACATTTAACTGGTTAACTCATTTAGCTCTGTGGAAAGGAATCGGCTGCGTTGCGCAACTCATTATTCACTCACCGGAACGTCTCCAAGAGCCGAAACTTTTGATTTTTCTGCCTGCGAACTAGAACTTTTGCTTCTGTACGGTTCCTAATTCTACGCTTTGCATGCTGCACACATTGATTTTTCTTTTCACTTTAAAAATCACCTCACATGCTCGTAGCTCAAAATCTAAAGAAGATTAGTGCTGGAGACATACGCTTGTGAAATTCACACGAAATATTGCTGGTGATAGGTTATGGTTCTGCTTCTATTGGTTTCATTTATGAATATTTCCCCTTTCTTTGCAAACATTTTTATCGTGAACAAAAATGGAGAAATATTTGCTTAGGAATATGTTGTGCTAAGTAATATTCTGTGGTAAGGAATATTTTGAAACATGAAGGCGCCGTAGTTATTCCCACTTGAACGTTGAGGAAAAGAAAACTGCATTCTATCTGACTTAAAATTTAACATGTTAAACCATAATACACCACCCCTTTGTTAAAATGTGGGTTTGCAGGGTAGGAATCCTCCCCGCGTTTTAAGACATCAGCGCTACAGCCCATGGTTAAAATAGCGTGCGGCAGGCACGGGGAACAGGAAAACCCCGCGATATAACGATGGTGTTATATCCAGGGGCTCTGTTTATAGCTGTTTTCAGTAAGTACCTGTACGGCGCATTCTGTAAGAAATGCTTTCTCAGATTCCTTCTGTAGAACGAAATAATCTTATCGATATTTCAGATCAGGATCATTTAAAGGAAAGCGAAACAATAAAACGTTCTAAGTTTTGTATTGCGTTTTGTTCTAAAATATACTTTTCACTAAAGCTTCAGCTACGATCATTTTGTTAAACGTAAAAAATAATTGTATTCTCAATCTGTTAGCATTAACAATTCGGAAACGAGGCAAAAATGCCAGGTTTGGATCTTTATGAAATAAAAATTGAAATAAGTGTTTTGGCAGGAGCACGTTCATGTGAGGACTCTGGGAATCTCTGGTATTGAGAACAAGGACAAGAAGTGACTTGATCTACATTTTCGCCTAAAGTATCTGCACGAAACACTATCTGAGCAATAAAAGCTGAAAGTTCACATTCTCCCTCTAGAACTTGGTGGTGTTCAAAAGCTGGCTGTCAGGGGGAACATTCTAGGGACTATATAAAGAAACCAATGTGCCTGTTGCCCAAAGCATGAATGAAATACAAAAGAAACATTTAATCATTATTTGTACGATCAATTAATAAACACAATTGACGTGGATTAGGAACATCAAACAGAAGTCCGTGACTCACTTATAAATGTGGAACGAGCGATGACATCTGTTTGATGTTCCTAACATACGTCAATTGTGTGTATTAATTATTTATTCGCTTCCTAGGTATTTGTTCAGTCGCTGCTTACCATCTATGGTTAATCCCCAGCATTGTGTGCGACTCCAAGAAGCAACCTACCATGTGGTTTGGCAGTTAGTCGCATGTGAGTCTGGAGAACTCTTGGCCGCTGTGGTGCAGTGGTAGCATATCCGGCGCGTAACTGGAGGACTCTGGGTTCGATTTCCGGTGCCGGCCGTTGATAATTTTTCCGTGACACATTTATAAACGTGGAACGAGCGATGACATCTGTTTGATATTTGTATGATCTTCCTTTTAACAACCCTGTGAAATTATTGGTAGTTCATTTAAAATTTAAGCATTAGCAGAAATTTTCTTTCGCAGTTTAAACGCACTGTCCAACAATCATGAACTTTCACGAGTTTCAAAGAGAGCACCCTTTAATTTTTACAACTGTATCAGTCGCATTGGCAGACGGCAGTGTTTTATGCTTTATGAAAAATATAAATGAAATTGGGTAGCTCATGCAATCATGCAGAACACTTAAGATCTTCTGAAATTACAATAATTTCTAATAATAAGTACAGGTTTGTTGGGAGACACTTCATATAAAACAAATATGGCACTAATCTGAAAGCAAACAATTTGAATAAGGTTGACAAAAAGGAAATCGTGCGGATCGTACATAACCAATCGAAATAAATATGACTTCAACATTTGACCTAAGGAGTGATTGCCTTTTGAACAGAGGATGGTTGTTAGAGAAAAAAAAACACTGCGCTACGTAGCAAGTCCTTTCTAAATTATACCATCTGCAGGAGCATCCCATTTCCAACGGAACCATGTAAGGGGAGTTAAAGAAATGGAAGCTTGGGCATCATGTTCTCATTCTGTAGAACTTTATCTCCAGAAAAACATAATAATTCACTTACCAGGACACATAGAATGCCTTGAAAGGCCAATATTAAATAAAATGAAGTACATTAAAAATTGCGCAGATTATTCTTTATAGTTAGCAAAGAGCATGAAGAAAATCTCGTGAATCGGTTCATACTTGTAAGTACACAGGTATTGTAGTTACTAACAAAACACCTTGTTCTGCATCATTCTGTAAGTGACTTTCTCTTAGTTCCTACAGGATCCGCTTGTTCCAATTGTTGATTAGATCACATCTGAAATACACTATTTATCAAAGTATTCAGGCACTACCAAAGATTTGCATGAATGGAAAAAAACGTTGCTTGTAAAGGTACGCTGTGAGTGGTGAGGTACGTATCTAAATTTGCCATGGTCCATCGTGTTATAAGCAACTTCCAAGCAGATGTGTCACGTGGGCGTGTAACTTCTGAGGTCAAGTTGTAATTTGAGTTACTTTCCGTACGGATCATTGCAGCTAAGTTAAACATGACAAAATCGACTGTAAGTGATGTCGTGAAGTGATGGAAGTAGGACAGTGCAACTACAGTAAAAAAACATTTAGGAAGGCCGGACAAACAGAAGGAACGTGTCAGAAAAGCCATGGCAATTTTTTTAAGATATATCGCTTTTCCTCTGCCGTTTCCATCGATGCTGAAGTAGAAAAAGCTAGAAAGGGCTTGATTAGAATCATAGCTATTCGCAGAGATTTGCAAAATGTGGTTATTTATATTAGAGCTATGGCACACAAGCCACACATCACTACCTTGAATGCGAAGCACCATCTGAGGTGATATTATAATGAATTAGCTTTGTTTATCTTTTTGCTAAGCTAATTATTATGAATGAATAATGCTCTAAGCTTCAAAATAATGAATTCCCAAAAGGGTGTTGTTACTCGTTAATTATGAACTTAAACAAAGTCTCAACGCTGGTTATTTATATTAAGTAATCAAAGTCATAAACCTAACAGCCAGACAGAGGTCTGACAAAACTAAGAATTGAGAAAGACTGAACTTACAGAAAAACTTGTTTATTATGATGACTCCTGGTCAACTAAGGCACTCATATATCACTACTACATAACAACACACTGCAACGCAACACACCACACCACCAACTACCCCAACTACACCAACCACACAACACACCCTTTTCGATGAACGCGCCTATATACGAGCTACCACCACGTCATGACTTACACTCATTGCCAGATCTCATTCAGCGGGTGAAACAATATTTCGTTCAGTAGGAAGATAATTTACATAGTAAAATAAAATAACCAGAGATAGTAAAATCAAAAGGAAAGTGAATATAGAGTATACGTTACATCATCTCCCCTTAATTTTTCTTCTTTTTTTTTTCTTTTTTTGGTTTCCGAAAAACCTATCAATTTTGGAGTGTAAGTCTTACATTTCGATGATTGACGTTTCTCGATCTTTTTTTGATTTGTTGTTTGGTGGTAGCCGTATTTACATTATCAACTTGGCATAACAATTTACGAATCTGTATTCGACTGTGAAATTTGTAGTGTAGAACAAACCAAACCTGCATCGGCATACTTTCCTTTTATTCTGCCTAGCAGGAATCACTTTTTTAATTTCAAATTACGTGCGCCTCATTCGTTGAAATACATAACAACTGTATCAGCAGCGAAGATTGCCTGAAGCTGCCTAACAGTAACAATTTTATTATTTTACCCCTAAGCACATAGATATATATAAAAAAAGTGGATTAGTAGATGGACATAGAAGAAATATAAAAAAAAACACACATATATACACAAAAAGAATGCATAGGCCCACACGAAAAAAAGAAATTCTGACACGCCAACTGGTCGAGCAGGAAAAACAATAAACTGAGAAAAGAACCTGTCCACGAGAACTTACTTATCTCGAGGACGCATAAAAAATTCTAGTGCGAAAACGTTTTCCAGGCCTAATGGGACTGGGGAAATCAGGTGGCTTGGATCTCTTCCGGGACGGTAATGGAACATCGGTCTGTTGTCGGTCAGGAATCTGGCGGTCTGGAAATCCCTGCGGCTGAGAAGAACGGTCAGAAGTCTGGCGGTCCGGAATCCCTTGCGGCTGAGAAGAACGGTCAGGAGTCTGGCGGTCTGGAAATCCCTGCGGCTAAGAAGAACGGTCAGGAATGTCAGAAGTCTGGCGGTCCGGAAATCCCTGCGGCGGCTGATAGGAACGGGCTCCCCCAGGCTTTGGATATGAAGTCCCTTGATGCTGGGGCCCGTTGTGTCCTTCCAGTATCTTTTTGGAGGGACGTGTCTCCGGCCACATCGCTTGTTTTCGTTTACGCCCACGGGGCATGATAGTAGTAGCAGGCATCGGCCCTGTTTGCCCTGAACGGAGGTTCCAGGGGCGAAACCAGGGCGGATGCAAAGATTTCTGCCTTCGTCGCTGTTGCGGCGAAGCAGATTGGGGAGACAAGTGACGTTTGCGCCCAGCTTTTGGTGGTGCTGGACGGTGTGGAATATTAAATGTTGGATTCATAACTGACAAATCCGAAATGTCCGACGCCTCTGAGTCGCTGCTGTAATTCAGCGGTCGTGCAGGGCGATGTTTGGATTTGCCTATAGGAATACTTTCCGATGAGGTATTCAAAGAAGAAGTATCCCGCGTTGGTACAGAGTTAGCCGGAAACGGCGCAGCAATAGTCTTGGCAATGGTTGGAGGGAAAGGAACGATACTAGTATTCGACGAACGCGAATCGAGCCTTGGTCTCACGGGAGAATCAGGTTGCGGTTGTAGAAACTCGTCTGGAGGGGGAGGGTGAAGGAAAAATCACTGGTGATTCGTCAAAAATGTTCGGTGGGTCGTCCACAATTTCTGGCGGTTGAACATGAGATATAGATTCTTGAGTCTGTGGAACAGAAGGTTGAGTAGGATTGATAATGAAATCGATATTCCGTTCGTGATACTTGCGACATTGATCAACATGTACATATTGAAAATTGTTGTTCGGTTTCTCCAGAACAATATTATTTTCAAAGACATTTGCCACCCGATATGGACCTTCGTAGCTGGGTGCAAATTTCTTCACTAAAGTATGCGAAACAGAAGACTGGAAGTGCGTTTCCACGAGAGTGAGATCTCCAACGACAAGATCTGGTTCCCTACGCCTAGAATTATAATATCGTGCTTGAGCCGCTTGTGCTCCTAGCATTGCAACACGAGCTTTTTCTGCCATAATGTGTACTGATTGCGGAGTTGGTCGCTGGTTTAATTCGTCGATAATCCCCGTTAAATTTTCAAAAGGGGTTTTAATTTTGCGACCCAGAAAAAGTTCTGCAGGAGTAATTTTAGTAGACTCGTGGACAGACGAGCGGAGGGCGAACGCAAAAAGTTCTAAATGGTCATCCCATCTTTCATGGTGGTCCATTACGAAAGTCGCAATCATTTTCACTAGCGTTCGGTTAACGCGTTCTGCAGGATTACTCTGGGGATGATATGGGGAAATGAATTTATGTTTAATGTGTAATCTCGCACACATTCTTTCAAAAATGTCAGAAATAAATTGAGGACCATTATCCGAAACTACTTTATTAGGTGCACCATATCTAGAAAATACTTCATTAACTAAGACATTACAAATAACCTCAGCCGTAGCAGCTTTAATGGGAAAAACTTCAACCCATTTAGAAAAATTATCAGTTAGTACTAAAACATAACGAGCTTTATTTTTAACAGATAATGGATAAGGTCCCAATAAATCTATGGAAATAATATCAAACACATGAGAACTTGAACTAGATTTCAAGTGACCGGCCGGTCTTACATTACGATAATTATTAATCTGACACAAGTGACATGATTGAACGTATGCGAGCACACTTTGGTACATTCCAGGCCAATAGGCAACATCCCGCAATTTACAACGGGTCTTGCGAATACCTAAATGGCCTGCAAGAGGTTTGTCATGAAATTCATTTAAAAGAGCCATTCTAAGGGTTCGCGGAATACATGGGCGAAACTCTGCCCTAGTAGTCCGAGACTTTGTATAATAAAGAAGACCCTCTATTACTTCAAAATGTTGTGACCTTCCAGCCAGAGAAGGATCACTTTGTGGGGGCGAACCCGCAAGCAAAAAATTGTAAATATCCCCAAAATCTGGATCATTTATTAATTCTGCCATTATCTGCTCTCTGGATGTGATATCAGCTATCAGAAGTAAAGGCTGACATCCAGGAGTAGTTTCGGTGGGGACCCCACTAATCGGAACGCGAGATAATGCGTCCGGTAATTGATTCTTATGACCTGGCTGATATGAAATTTTGATATTGCTCTCTTGTAACTTCAGAGCCCACTTCATAAGTCTCTGAGATAGGTGCTTAGCAGAATTCAAATACTGAAGGGCAGAATGATCCGTAATTATGTTAACTGTCAGTTCATTAAGATAACATTGAAATTTATTCAGCGCATACACAACAGCAAGACATTCACGTTCCGTAGCTGAATAATTGCGTTCAGCTTTGGCTAAAGTACGAGACGCAAAAGCTATTGGATGCCCAGCTTGTGACAAAACGCAACCAAGACCAACTCCGGATGCATCAGTATAAATATCAAATTCTTTAGAATGATCCGGGAAAGCCAACACCGGAGGCTGAGTCAATGCAGACTTCAGTGTTTCGAATGCAGCGTTAGCTTCAGGTGTCCAAATAAACTTCTTGTATTTACGCTTTAAAGCATACAATGGCTCACATATTGTAGCATAAGCGGGGACGAACTGCTGATACCATCCGGTCATTCCCAGAAAGCGGGATAGTTCTTTTGCTGTTTTAGGCCGAGGAAAGTCAACAATAGGCCTAATTTTTTCATTATCAGTGAATAAACCGTGGGGAGTAATTTTCAACCCCAGATATACAATCTCGTCCCTCGCTATCTGGCATTTACTAGGTTTTAACGTCAAGCCAGCATTGTATATAAGTTGGAACACCTGTTTGAGCAGAGAAAGGTGCTCGTCAAAAGTCTCTGATGTGATAATAATATCATCCAAATAGACATGCACATGTGGACCCAGGACAGGTCTGAGAACCGTGTTCATAAGCTTTTGGAAAGTAGCAGGTGCAGAAGCTAAACCAAAAGGCATACGTAAATATTCATAGGCCCCAAAAGGAGTCACAAAGCCTGTTTTATCGACCGAGTCCGGATGTACTGCCACCTGCCAATATCCACTCGCCAAATCCAAAGTTGACATCCATTTGGTTGACGACAAGTCATTTAGAATATGTGACATGACAGGTAGGGGATAATTGATTGTTTTTGTGACTTGGTTGAGCTTGCGAAAATCTGTCACGAAACGAAATTCATTTGGTTGTTTCTTTGGAACCAAGAAGGCAGGAGCAGCCCAGGCGCTTGTTGACTCCCTGATTATGCCTTGCTTAATCATTTCCGCAATTTGACGTTGCATTTCCTGTTTTTTATGTGGAGCACAATGGTAAAGTTTCGTCGCAATGGGTTTCGAACCATCAGTGTCAATAACATGATAAACCACCTGTGTGAAACCAGGTTGATCCGAAAATAAACCAGGGCTTTCCTGTAAAAGGAGAGAAAGCTGGTCTCGTTGCCCCTCATTCAATTGGTCACTCAACAATAAACTCGTAATATCTACAGGAACCGTCGGAATCATTTCGACAGGTTCCGGAAAGGAAATCACATGTTGTACAAAATTCAAAGTTATTTGAAACTTGTTAATAAAGTCCATACCCATGAGACATTTCACGGGTAGCTCGTCTATAAGCAGGAAAGAATGTGTAAACCGAGCTTTTCCCAGCCCTAAAGATAATGTGACAGTTCCTGAAATACTGAAGATTTCGTTATTTGCACCTCGCAAATACTGCATTGCAGGCTGAACATGTATTGCAGAAAAAACATCATTGCAAAACTTTGTATTTAGGGCTGATATCTCAGACCCAGTGTCGAACTTTGTCTCGACAATAATGTCTTCAAGTGTCAAGAATACATCAGGCAACTGAGGAGTTTGAACAGTCACTAATACTGTTTTAGGGTCAGGGTGTTTGGTATCAGGAAGCAGGACCGACCCTTCGTCTACTTCCTGTGGAAGTTTAAAGGAATTCTGGTGGTGTTATCATGTGGTCGGAAACCTCGACCCTGCCGGGTATCGGGAAAATTTTCACGATAAGGAAAATTGCGTGCACCCTGCGTCGGGAACTCCGCGTGTCTGTTGACATTTTCATATTCGTTACGTCTGCCCTCAGCACGGGCAGAAAAATTATCATTGCCCTGGGCATGAGAACGTTCCAAATGCTGCTGAGTGAAACGGGGTCGAGCATACTGTGCATTATGACGATATCCCGAAGCTTGTTCAGAAACCCGCTGTTGGTTCGCCACTCTTCTGTGTGGTGGAACGTATGAAGCTTGGGTGGGCACTTGTGTATGCTCGCGCTGAAAGTTTTGTCTATTATGCCGCTGAGGGTTTTCGTAATAAGCCTCGCGGGATGCCCGAGCATTATGAGTCGAACCATGTTTGCCATGTCGCTCTTCATACGTGCGTATGAGGCGAAGGCATTCATGAATAGTGGTAGGGTGTCGAACCTCAAGAAAATCTTGTAAGAATGGGTCGAGCTGCTGTACGAGGGTATCCAACATGTCAACATGACTGGCATGTGGATCCCATAGATTATATAGGCGTGTAGTTTCCAACGCAAATGCAACAGGGCTATCATTGGGACCTTGTTGACGTGAAAACAGCTGTTGAGCAAGGCTAGCTCGACTGAGGCCGAAAGGAAAGACCTCCAAGAATTCTGCACGGAAATTCTCATAATGAGAATCCGGGTTCGACCCTCGCCACTGCCGATACCAGGTCTTGGCGGTATCCCTCAAGCAAGTGCCGGCAATTTGGACCTTGCAGTCTTCCGGAATATTATATAAATCAAAATGGTCTTCCAGATCTTCGAGGAACTTTAAAGACCCCTCCAAACCATTGAAATAAATTGTTCCTGCATGCGGCACGAAATAAGCAAGCACTCTGCTTCGCTGAGAGGATTGAACTCCCTCAGGTACGACCCGCGACTCAGAGTAATAAGAAGCTGGTGCATTACGAGATGGTGAAGAATGCTTGGGTATGTGTAGATTATTCATATCCAAGTCAGAGCCACAGGCTTCGTACAAATTGTCCAAACAAACACCATTACCCTCGAGACTTGCCGGAAGGTGGAAATTTGCAGTTGTCTCAGGTAAGGAAGCCATGGGTAATAATAGTCAGGATCTCGTGTTCGAGAAAAGTTCGGGCGCCAATTATAATGAATTAGCTTTGTTTATCTTTTTGCTAAGCTAATTATTATGAATGAATAATGCTCTAAGCTTCAAAATAATGAATTCCCAAAAGGGTGTTGTTACTCGTTAATTATGAACTTAAACAAAGTCTCAACGCTGGTTATTTATATTAAGTAATCAAAGTCATAAACCTAACAGCCAGACAGAGGTCTGACAAAACTAAGAATTGAGAAAGACTGAACTTACAGAAAAACTTGTTTATTATGATGACTCCTGGTCAACTAAGGCACTCATATATCACTACTACATAACAACACACTGCAACGCAACACACCACACCACCAACTACCCCAACTACACCAACCACACAACACACCCTTTTCGATGAACGCGCCTATATACGAGCTACCACCACGTCATGACTTACACTCATTGCCAGATCTCATTCAGCGGGTGAAACAATATTTCGTTCAGTAGGAAGATAATTTACATAGTAAAATAAAATAACCAGAGATAGTAAAATCAAAAGGAAAGTGAATATAGAGTATACGTTACAATATGTCTTCCGTCGTTCTTGGACCGTGAGAGACTGGAAAGATGTTCTTTGGAGTGATGAGTCACGATTTACACTATTACAATCTGATTGGCTTGCTTGGATTTGGCTACAGCCCAGCGAACGGTTTCTTTCGGACTGAGACCTGTCAACTCTTAAGTACGGGGGACGTTCCGCCATGGTATAGAGTCGTTTTTTG
Source organism: Macrothele yani (assembly GCA_039090855.1). Taxonomy (NCBI): domain Eukaryota; kingdom Metazoa; phylum Arthropoda; class Arachnida; order Araneae; family Macrothelidae; genus Macrothele; species Macrothele yani. The sequence goes on from CM077018.1 coordinate 14,526,857, forward strand.
TTAATGGAATTCAGCCCGTTTGGTTATTATACCACAAAATATGAACTCTGAAGTTTACCTCGACGTTCTGGAAAATTCAGCTCTACCAACAACTCAGTCCGAAGAAAACCGTTCGGCGTGGAGGTATGAAAATCATCGTTGTCTCTCCCAGCATGATTCTGCTCTCTGTCGCACTGTATAGCGTGTGCAGGACTGGTTGTCTTAAATAGAGGGGCAAACGTTAAACTGGCCTTCTTAGTGTCCTGATCTTAATTCCATAGAAAACCTCTGAGATGAACTGGAGCGACGGATACGAAATGGACCACAACAACCGTTTTTGTTCCACACTCTGGCATCAGATTTGCAGGACGAATTTCGAGCCAGTCCAGGAATATTTTATAGGTTTGTTGTGTTTAGTGTTCTAGCGGTTGATCATATAGCGGGGACTGAACAACTGCAAAGTTTAATTATAAAGGGTTCACTATTGGAAAACGGTTAATTATGCGCTTTAGAAACAATTACTTTCAGATTTTTGTTCTTAAAATAATCTATTAATATTTTACTATACTGGTTAAAACAAATTCGATAAACATCTGTATCTCTTCCACTAATCCCTTCATTGGGCCTTTAAATATGTAGTTTATACTTGTAAGTACACTTTAAAGGCATAAAAAAAGAATCTTCGCGCTATATATGTATATCGTATTACCCGCTTACAACAAAGATCTCGAGTCCAACAGAAATCCTCGATTAATCAACGCATTCATTTTTTCCGATTTTGGATAAAAAATCCTGCCACATGGAAATATACGTAAATTTATATATTACATACCCATATCTGAACGATTTTATTAATTATTTGCAGTGGTAGAAAGTAAAAAGGAATTATGCACTTACGTGAACACATAACGTGTTCATATTAGTAGCAATTGTGAAGCACTGGAAACATTTTATGGAACTGGAAACATTAAAAGAAAGAGGAATTTGATGTTGCTTGCCGGTTTTTGTATTTATGTTCTCTTAGCTTCTACTGAATGAAATATATTGCATCGTAAGTGTGTTTTGCTTAGCAAAACAACAACAAAAAAAACGTTTGAGGTTCACCGCACAAACAGCAACTTAAGACTGCTAGTGCAGATAAACTTTCTTTCGGACAACTTAACTACTTCTATGATACCATCTGCAGAAAGCACGCCAGATGTATCGACAGCGTCATTTACATTTACAAAGTCGTCAATTGTACGAAACTTCATCAAAGTATGTTATGTTCTGACTTCGAAACCAGTTGCACAATTAATCATGTTTCAACACCAAAATTTCCAGAGTTATAGAAACCGAGCTTTTCTGTAGCAGTTCTGGATACAAGATTGGGATCAGGCAGTCTTGAAGCGTCAGCTATCAATCCAATGGCATTACAAATAGAATTTATATATCCCGCCGTCCTCTTCATTGTTTCTAACAGTACTAGAATAATTTCCAGTCTGTAGTGGCACTTGAGGCTTCGAATCACTCCTTGATCCGTAGGTTGTAACACAGCAGTTGAATTCGAAGGAAAGAAAACAAGCTCGATGTTATTTAGATCCTTAATGCAAAGGAATACATAAGGCAATTGTCTAGAACCAGCAGAATTTTATGATAATTCCTTTGAAGTTTCTTGCCCCATTCTTTGACATACATAGAATGAAAAAGATATCGGGTGTCATTCGCGCTTTGGTGTTAGACTTGTAAGAAACAGGAACGTGTTGTATATTTCCAAAGCATTATGGTTTAAGAGATTTTCCTATCACTAACGATTTTCTCTCACCCCTGCCAGACATGTTGGAGAACTACTAACAGAGTCAGACGATTCTTTTCACGCTCCCCCGGACATTTCTCGCATTAAAATTACTTAATCTGATTGGGAAACAGATCATTAAACACACCTGCTCCATTAGTATTGTAGTATTGTTATCGTCAATGTCGTTTTTCCAAATTCCATTGCAACATGGTTTTGAATCATGTTGAAATGATTTTCATATCCACGGATGATGCTTCTCAACAAAGTTTTCCTGAGTGCAAATTATGTCGCGTTTTTAAACGGTGAAACATCCATTTGAAACAAAAAATCTTTATTGACAAGTTGAATCACGAATTTCCCGAAATAAAATTTTATTATGGGCTCATTTATAGGTAATCAAGAGTTCCGTTAGGCAGCGAGCCCTTTCAGTTACATCTTATCCTAAGAAATATTGGCCAATTTGTTCAGTATTTTATTACCAATCAATTTCGTTCAAATCCCTGTATTGATGTTTAGTTATTTCTGCACAGTGGTAAAAGGGTCGAAAATGAGGGTCCATATCTTTGGAATGTAGGAAATGAGGGTCCTTATCTTTGGAATGTAGGAAATGAGGGTCCATATCTTTGGGAATGTACCTCTTACACCGTTTTCTAGCATTTTGACGAACGCTACCCTGTTATTTAAGGATAATTGTTTTCTTTAGGCATTTTATCCCTAACAAACTTTTACGGTATCCTACTGGACAACTGCGCACACATGACGAAAGTCATACTTATCTTCCCAAAGAAATGTTGACTAGGATGGAAAAAGTGGAAAAGATATCAGTTCTGTGAATTATAATCTCCTGCTCTCCCTCTGAGGACGTCTCCTCTTCGCCAATTCCCTACCCCTCTCAACAATTGGTGCAGATAAATTCATTTCCTTTTTTCGGCTCGTAATTTTCTGTAAGGAATGACTTCCTCTTTTACTAGGAGTAAGACACTTGTTTTCAGGTCTGTTCATGTGATTCTTCTAAGGATTGCCCAAGTAAATTGCCCAATCTGAAATTAGGTTCGTATTCCATGAGGCATGGATGATGTGTACGTCTTACGGTAATGGCTCTGTCTCTTCCCTGAAACTAGTGACCCTAAATCAGAGACGGAAGATTGCTTATAGCACATCGCGTTGCTCATGTTGGTCGTTGAAACTTTATGCGAAAAACAAATATTCACAAGGAGGTAAAGGGTTTGCCGATGCAATAATTCTAAGGCCCCAGAAAGTCTTCTGTAGTGATACTACCATGGCAGCAGTGTGATTGGAATGGGTACTGAGAGAGTCTTTTGTACGGTTTGCTTGTTGAGCTTGGATGTACTCCTTCACACCATGCTTTCCTGTCAATATTATATTAAATTTCCATGTAACTCTTGTTGTCACAGTAAATTCCTAACTGAAGTGGCTCTTGTACCAGGCTATTTTTTTGTTTCATATTTTGTACGTACCAGATGGATGACCGATTGCTGGGTGTTCCTTACCTATGATGGTCGATAACAAGACAGTTCCGGAAATATATCACCTAATCATTGTAAAAGAACCCTGTGTCATTTTGTTATTTGCTCATACTTAACAGTGTTATCATGCAAAAGGACCATAACCAGAAACTCAGTGAACAGAATTGAAGAATAACAGTTTTGTAGAAAAACAGATTGTGGATAGCAAACTGCTGGAATAAATATTGAGCGTCCAAAATTATTAAGCTAAATATCTGAAAGAAAAGGAACGTACATATTTTAAAGTATGTAATTTAATAGCGAATGATGAAACAATTTCATCTATACTAACGCAATTTCAAATTTTTGACCGTAAAACTTACGTGCATGTGCGACGATGTCAAGAAACGCTGAAGCGACGACGTCAAGCTTGGCTTCTCTGAAAACAGAGGTCATATCCTGTAGCCAATTCACGGGAGGAACACTACAATAGGTTTGCTCTAGCTAGGAAATAGTTCCATTTTTTAGTGCTACGCTATAGAAAGTAATTCGTCATTTCTGTATCAGTTTTTCACATCACAAGGAAAGAATCGCTTGATGCTTTCCCAAATCAATTGCCGCAGATCAGAAATTATGAAGATGCCTTTCTCACTAGTAGAAACGCGTTAAAGTACATATCTCATTCTCTCCGGAGGAAAGCGACAAACTGACACACATGAAGAAAATGACCAACTGACACACATGAAGAAAATGACGAACTGACACACATGAAGAAAATGACGAAATCACTTTTCCCTACAGGGGTTTCGTTCTTTTTTTCTTTTCTAAACTGAACTGTGTACAACGTCGTCAGGACCAGAATCAAAACTGTTGCTTCCCGACATGACATCGCGCAAGCGATCGTTCCACAGCTCGTCAGGCGTGACATCTAGCAGCGGTTTCTAGCAAACCTTTTCCTGTAGAGCAATTGATTCCCAAGAATTCATGATATTACACATTGCATTGGTCAATGAATCTACAAAAATCTAATACTAATTTACAATACAAAAACTTAAGCCACGTGCACTGACATTGTACATGGCTTTTGCAATGTCACCCAAATTTCTTCTAATGAAAAAGGAATGCATTTGTGATACATAATTTTTTTCCAAAGTCTTATACTGACTGTAATTTCGACGTCTGAATAACAGTCTCAGATGACAAAATGTCCTTTGTGAATGCTTATTGCAAACTTAAATACGTAAAATATTGCATTTTTTAAAGAAGAGTTAGTCGTTAAAGAGTTTTTAAGGTCTTTCTTTAAAATGGGACTTTCAATTAACCAAGAGTGGGAAGAACGAATGAACTCAATTGCTTGTTTTCAAAATCTTAGAACCCGTTTCGATTTTATTCAGAAATAAAACACGATGTTTTAGGAAAAATCTCCAATTTCTGTTCCAAAGACCTACGAAAATGGAATGAAGCAAACAGAGGACAGTAACGGCAGATTTGGAGGAGGCGAAATTTATATTAAAATCATTCGCCAGCAAAGCAGTTTAGATTGAAAAAAATATATATATCAGAGTTCTGTATTAAAACTGTGATTGATGGAAAACATCTGAGTTTGGAATATGAACTACAGACATAGTACGCTATGTGAGAAGAAAAATATGGCCGTGACAAGTAGTAATTTAAATTAATAAATTGTTGAGGAGATGAACGTAAAAATGCATATTTATTATGATATTATAAAAAGAAAAATAAAGGTAAATGTTCTGCGAGAAAATTGGATTTAATAGGGGGTAGGGTTTCTCCTGATAGAAAGCAATGTTGCAGATCTGTGAAGCATGGAGTCAATCAGAATATTAATGAGGTTTTGGGCAATTCCACCCCACTCCTGCAGAAGAGCACCTTCCAATTGCTGGACTGTTTGTGGAGCAGTTAATTGAGCAGGAACCATTCTCCCTACAACGTCCCAGGCATGCTCGATTGGGTTCATGTCTAAGGAACTTGCTAGCGAGTCCATTCGGAAGATTCCCATGTCAAAGAGGAAGTCTTCGACACATCGAATGCGATGTGGCCTGCAATTATCGCCCACGAAAATGAATTCATCTCCGATTGCTGCAGCATAAGGGACGACTAAGTTCTTGAGGATCTCATCCCTATACCACTTAGCAGTAAGTGTTCCATTTCTGATGAAGTACAGTTGTGTTCGACCTTTGGGGGAGGTACCGGCTCAGACCACAACTCCGCCTCCTCCAAAACCAAAACTTTCTTGCACGAATAACGGTTTGTTACGAGTACCTGGTCCTCTCCAAATGATTAGTCGCCTATTGTCGGGATGTATAGTAAAGTGCGACTCATATGAGAAGAGAACATTGCTCCATTTATTCTTCTCCATTTGGCATGGTCCTGTGCCCGAATTCTGCGGGCAGCACGGTGCCGTTCGGTTAAAGAAATATGTACCATAGGTCTTCGAGCATACAGACCAACACTGTGGAGTCGGTTCCGAACAGTTTGAGTTGAAACATTTTGCCAGTAGCCTCACGGAGTTCGCGTTGCAAAAGAGTGGCGTTGATACTGCGGTTTCTGTTATCAGTCAGTGTTAAAAACCTGTCCTCATTTACTGGTGTTGCTCTCCTACGACTTTGCCCTGGTATTCGCCTTACATTTCCGGTATCTGAAAACCTATTCGAAAGTGTGGACGTCACGCTTTGAGACAGTCCAGTGGATTCCGCTACTTCCGAGTGGCTTTGACCTGCTTCTAAGCGACTGACAGCAATGCAGGCTACAGATTCGAGTAAATTACGTTGTTCGGACATCACATTCATCAATAACGCACATTGAAAGCCTATGAGTCGTTTTTGTCCTGGGCTAAACGATCGAACGATACAAGTAACTTTTCATTCGCAGGCGGAACACACATTTTTTTGCGTCACACAAAATATTTTGCATACTCAGGTGTTTGTAATTGAGCAAAAGTTTCAATTTAATCACTTTCCTTCAATTTCTCTTAGCATACAAACAGTTGATGTCAGTAATTCATATCAAAACCACGATATCCCCTAACTGTTTTGAGCGGTGTATTATGCTTTTCCAGATTAAAGCAAAAAAAACTTTGAACAATGCAGTTTTATGCACAATTTGAAACGTTAAAAAGCTTATCAATGCTACTTTCCAGACTGAAATAAGTCGGAATTGAAAGTTAGAGTATGTTGCATATCCCTTTTAGTTTACCTCTTATGAAAATAATTGTTCCAACTCTTGTGACATTCGTAAGTACAGGGTGGCCAAAAAGTTACTTTGCTAAAAGAACGGGCTCAAGGGATGGCTGTAACGGATGGATGAAATTGAAAAGCAGAATACAGATGTTATGCAACATGCACTTCGGATGCTCAAATGAAAAATCGTGCAAGCTGTCAAGTTTAAGATTGCGGTTACCGACTTTCAGATTGTTTTTAAGGCAATGCCCTAATTTGTTAATCTCACTGTAACAAGCACCATGGAAAACGGTAGATAGCTTTGAAACTGTATCAGTAGCCCGAAAAGTGAACGCGATATAGTGAAATGAAGGGTGTCAAGCGAAGTACGGAATTAGTACTACAAACGGCACTGCAGACGAATGCACACACGAGGTGATGTCAGTATGAAGCATTAAACAAATGAAATTATGTTAGAGGCACTGTGTTAGCGAAACACAGGTATGATGATGTCAATTGAAACACTGTTTAAATGCATCGTTCTACCGATAATCAGAAACACTCCAGGTGACACTCTCCGGAAAGCTATAGGGTGAATTCGTGGCATTTTATTACCCAAATGGTTGCAATGCAGCAGCTACTTAACGTGTCATCTGCAGGAATCATTAGTTACCCCGCAGACCATTTTCCACTCAAGATTTTCGGGAGATGATCCGTAAGTTTGAAGATACAGGATGTATTTGTGACGTATCTTTATTTTGACGACGTGCAACTCCTGTGGAAGTTTTAGCTGAAATTCACCACGCCATTCATGAAGATTCAGAATCAAACGCAAGAGGTTTGGCAGAGACGCTGGACATACACAAGAGTACCGTGGTAAAGGTTACGCGGTCAGTTGTGCACATACTACAGTACCGGTTTCATCATTTGCACATGTTTCAAGACGAAGACCGTGAACATCGTTTAGTTTTCGTAAATGTATTTCTTATACATTACGATGCCGATGACAGCTTGCCGCTGTGAATTCTTTCGAACAGATGAAGAGCATTTCCGCTTAACAGGGTTAATGAACGCAAAGAACTGTGTACGCTTGCCTGACACCAACGCACATAAGGATATACCTTTCCCGTCGTACAAAAACAGAACGTGACCGTATAGCGTGGAGTAACCGGCGGCATCGTTTTGGGGCCTTATTTTTTTCAGAAAGTTACCCCTCGAACACTACGGATACTCACTGTGACAGGCGTCTGCTATATCGCATTGTTAACAAACTATAATATTCTGCATCTGCAACAACGTAATGCATTGCAAAATGCTATTCGGATTTAAAGTTATTCTCTTAAACGTGTAGCCATTAGCGTGAAAGGCATTTTGCAACAGCATCTGTGTAACCGAATCACACTTCGTAACTTTCCTTTCGCATGGCTTGCACGTTCTCCTGATTTAAATCCGATGGATTTCTGGTTCTGGAGTTATCTGAATTACAAAGTTTACAAAGACCAATTTTGTACACTGAGTGAACTGAAAGGAGCCCCACAATACACTATTTCGAGCCTGTCAACGAATATGCTACATTCTGCTGTAAAGTATGCCATTAACAGTACGCAGTGTCATTTGTAGTGATGGAGGTCATGTTGAGCATATCTAATTGTCAGTAAAACACTAAAGCGGTTTGTATCTATTTTCTGCCGTCTGCTTTAGTCTTTTTCTTCTCATATTTAAACAGTCATTCCTTAGCTATAATTAGATGAAACTGTAACGTTTGCCAGGCTAATTCCTTACTTATCATGCCTTCTTTCATTTAACGATGTCTCGTCCACTTTTCGGTCAATAATACCACTTCAACGGCATTTCCCATTTTTCATGGCGGTTGTTACAGTTACGTTAACAAATTAGAGTATTATTATTCCAATTTTCCGAAAGTCGGTAACCAAAAAATCGAAAGCTTCTACCATTTTCGTTTCCGCATCACAAATGTATGCTACGAAACATGTATATTCTAAATTTCTATTCCGTCAGCCCCCCCCCCCATTACAGCCTTCCCTGGGCTCGTTCAATTGACGTAGTAACTTTCTGACCGCTCCATACATAAACTGAAATAAATCATAATTATTTACAGTAAAAAATTTGAATAAAATATTATATATAACATTAAAGCCATATACACTGACGGAAAAAAAAAATTCCAACACCACGAAAAAATAGTTGTAGAGGAATGAAATGGCGGCAATACATTTGTATAGGTAACATATTAAATCGATTAAGGTTTCAAGATCACAGCTTATTGTAAGCGCGAGAAGAGCCATTTTAGATGTGAAATGCTGGTACATTAATAACCGGTGTAACCGCCAGAATGTTAAATGCAAGCACGCAAACGTTCAGGCATTGTGTCGTACAGGTGCTGGATGTCAGTTTGTGGGATGGAGTTCCATGCATGTTGCACTTGGTCGGTCAATACAGGAACGGTTAATGCTGGTTGGGGTGACGCTGGAGTTGTCGTCCAATGATGTCCCATACGTGCTCGATTGGTGAAAGATCTTATGATCTAGCAGCCCACGGCAACATGTCGATACTCTGTAGAGCATGTTGCGTTACAACAGCGGTATGCGGGCGAGCGTTATCCTGTTGGGAAACACCCCCTGGAATGCTGTTAATGAATAGCAGCACAACAGGTTGAATCACCAGACCGACGTACAACTGTGCCGTCAGGGTGCGTGGGATAACCACGAGAGTGCTCCTGCTGTCATAGGAAATTGCTCCCCAGACCATAACTCCAGGTGTAGGTCCAGTGTGTCTCGGCCGCAGACAGGTTGGTTGCAGGCGCTCACCTGGCCTCTTTCTAACCAACACACGTCCATCACTGGCACCCAGGCAGAAACGGCTTTCATTAGAAAACACAACAGATCTCCACTCCGTCCTCCAATGAGCTGTAGCTTGTCACCACTGACGTCGCAAACGGCAGTGGTTTGGAGTAAGTGGAATGCACGATACAGGGTGTCTGGCTCGGAGCTGTCCTTTAAGAGACCGATTTGTAACAGTTCGTTGTGTCACTGTTGTGGCAACTGCAGCTGGAATTGCTGCCACAAACGCGGTACGATGCGCCACGGCCATACGCCGTACACGGCGGTCTTCCCTCTCAGTAGTGCTACGTGGCCGGCTGGAACCCGGTCTTCTTGAGGCAGTACCTTCCCTTGACCACCGCTGCTAACAATCATGCATAGTGGCTACATTCCTGCCAAGTCGTTCTGCAATATTGCGGAAAGAAGATCCACCTTCTCGTAGCCCTATTACACGACCTCGTTCAAACTCCGTGAGTTGTTAATAATGGCTTCTTCGTCTTCTTAAATGCATTCTTGACTAACATCAACAGACTACGTCGAATCTCAACGATAACTAACGCTCACGAACGTTACAGCGCGTATTTACAGCTAACCTGCTTTGCATGTTCCGAGGAGCACTACTAGCGCCACACGTATGCGCCGAGCGCGAAATTTGCATAGACGTCATCTTGCAGATGTACTCTCACCGCCTACCAACTTTCGTTTATCTAACACAACCCCTTCTTGGTGTTGGGATATTTTTCCGTCAGTGTATGTGTTCCAAATTGTAACAAATTACTATTATAACGACTCATCTGAACATTTGTTCTGTTGAGCTCTAACTTTCTAATATATTGGATATGTGTTCCGCATTTCATGTAGTGACGTAAAGAATTTTGAAATATTCCTTTTTAACTGGGAACCAGTTGCAGACCAATTGATGTGGAAATTAACAGGAAATACGATTTATTTGTTGTAACGAGCCCGTATGTTTGAATTGTTCCTGCCCGAAGGTGATTTTCAAGGTATTTAAGAAAACAAAGTGAATAAACTGAATATAATTTAAATTACACAGCGTTACCAATGTTATTGTAAGTGAATAAAACCAATTAAGAAAAAAACAACCTGATTCTCAATTACGATAAACATCCCCAAACCGAAAGAACTGCTTGATTCATTTAACGTCAAAAATGAATATTTCTTCGCTGATTTTTCATAGCAAAAGATACTCCTGGCAAAGCAAATTTTCAAACAGAATTAGGTGAGATTGAATTAAAAAAATGATGTAGCTTTGCTTACTCTAGCCGGAAAGCCGTGTCTCCCTTCCCTGGAACCAGTGATCCTAAATTAGGGACGGGCGACTGCTTATAGCCCATTGAGTTGCTCACGGTGGTCGTTAAACCTCCAATCAAAAAAAAAAAAAAAAAGCCGTGCGTTATTTGCATACCATTCGTTTAAATTATCCTCTATAATGAACAGTGACCTAGCAAGAAATTTAGAATCGGAAATACACTTTGAAATGGACATATATATTCTGACGCGTCTTTGTGGCAGATGTGTAAACTATATAAATTTTGAAAAAGGTAAAAAAACAGTTTTTGTAGGAGCAGATATGCGACGCAACGGAAATTTTCAATGGCGAGATGTAGAAGTGTAGTTAGAAAAATCTAGATGTGCATTATTTTAAGAAATTAATGTTTGCAATTTTTCCAGGGCGAAAGTAATTTAATACGCTTGCTGTAGGAGAAGTATTACTGCTGGACTTTGACAATTCTTTCCACTTGAGTGTTGGTACTAATATCGGCGACGCATGGAAGTCGTGTTTGTTTTATAGCATTGGCTCCATTTTTCTTTCTAGAACCAGTAGTATGAATTTACAGACGGGTGATTGCTTATAGTCTATCTAGTTTCATATAGTGAACCTTAACCCCTTGCATGTGACAAACATGAGAAAAAACCCAAGACAATCAGAAAAATACATCATGTATTTGAGACTATTATGGTGAGGAAGAACTTTACTAAAATTAATATCAAATTCCTATAGATTCATAAAGGTAATTTTTATTTCCCCGAAATTTGTTAATGTTTTTATGTGATCAGTGATGAAACAGTGAAATACACAGTCGAGTCACATTATTTTGACAACCTCCTATTCTTGACGTCAACAGCGCGTAGCGAATGAAAGTGTCATGAACTGGCTTGGAGGGTATATGAGCTGAGCTGTAGGCATTCTGATCAGCGCTTTCGTGACTTAAAAATCTCAAGGCCTCGCCGTGTAACTGCGCTTTTCCTAATGAAGGTGAGCTTATCTGATATTGCGTAAATATTCCTTGATTTCTGTCTACACATTGCCATTCATCCTTGGGATAAGAACAATAAGCCGCAGTTCCCTGTTTAAACAATTATGGACATTCGTCACAGTGGAGTTTACTCCGTAAGGTAGCATACGGTAGCGGATATTACAGTGCGAAACTGTTCGCCTTCTTTGATTAAATGTTAATTTTTTTCTCAACTTGTTTACTTTTTATCTTTTTTGTGTTTAAATATGTTAAGTGGCATTTCCTTGTTGTTTAAAACATTAGTTCATCGAAATTAGCGGAGCTACCAAAACGCGCCATTTCTGTGCGGAACAAACTGTGCAAGGGCCTTTCTCATAGACTACATTGGCCTAGCTAATTCTTCGGATAGTTTCTCGTTAACGTTTTGATTTGCTCCGAACATTCTCACACTAATTGAATGACTTTCTGCAATCAATCGCCGAATTTCAGTAGTGATGTAGTTTTGACTGTTTCACAGGCATGTCTTCCATTTTCTCTAAATCATTTCAGCCTATCATATATTAAACCAAAAAAACCAAGGGTTTTTGTGTGTGGTTTCGAAAAGTTTCATGAGATTCATATAATTTTTACCAATTAAAGTAGAAAACGTTTCGGGCCGCCAAGTGCTCCAGACCTCCAAGGAACCGTCACAGTAGACCTGAGCTCGAACACCGGATGATGCATGTGTGGTGTACGTATCTTGCTTCACTGGCTGATTGCCTCACCTGGAATAACTACCTACAAATGAATGACTTTAAATCTCATAAAAGGAGAAAAATTACTGGTACCCAGGGTTAGTGAAAAGCACTCAAGGAGACATGTCACATAACACCCAATGCCTGATGTTTTCTTAATTTTGGGTTTACCCGATTGATGTATTTACGAGTATTTCACACAGTAAATGTGCGAAATACTCGTAAATACATGAACAGTGAATAACAGTTGCCGAAGTAGAAACATTAGTTTTTGAAGCGCAGTAAAAAAAGCTTAAGTTTTAGAACTTACGACATCACGCTGACAAAATTTTACAAGCAAAGAAAATGACGTTAAATTAGTTTATGGAAAGTACATTCCGTCTAATTCGAAGTGTATGGTTGAACTTCTGGAAATTCGTACTTCATGATGTGTCAGTATCCAGGGAAACCAATGGTACCCTGTTGTTTTTTCATTTACGTTGGTTCTCGTTTTTCGTTGGAAGTAGCGGCTATGAATTTTCAATGGTCATCTATGCGTACAGTGCGAGGGTCACAGGCATTATTAACCTTCAACGGAAAACGACAAAAATACTAACGTTATGAGCGACTTGGGGAAAAAGATACCCCAAACTTTTAAGAAAGAAAAATTATGATGCAATTGACTTGAAATTTTTATTATGGGAATTTTACATATTCTGCTCTCAATAAAATCAATAACAGCAGACATTAAAAAGAAGTTCTTCAAGAATATTAAAAACTATCTGGGATACTTAAAGGCCAATGTTTTACATTAAAACTGTAAAAAGAAACACATTAATATTTATCGATAAAAACGTAACCCGAGATTTTACATGAATATTTCTTTACTTACATTTTACGTGCTTGCCAAGACAGTATATCATTTAAATTAAAAAAAAACTGGTATTGTGGCATTGGTTATTTTACTCTCAGTCCACACAAAAAGTTTTGGAACAGTCTGCACGCACTAGGTTTTTAACAGGCATAACAGGCTTTGAACGTTTTTCTGTCTTAACTTCTTGGGCATAAGGGGAACATCTTCTTCTCCCTATACCCCCCCCGATTTGATGATTGAACCTCTCCGGCACCGATTTTTCCTAGAGTGCGGTAAGTAGTACAATGTAAGTCAAGACTTACCCTATTGTTTTCACCTCCTCGTTCTACTGAGTTTTTTTATCAGACTTTTTTGTTTGTTTTTAATTAAAGGTTTAACAGCCACCGGATCAACACAATGGGCTATAAGCAGTCACCCGTCCCTAGTTTAGAGCCACTGGTTCCAGGGAAGGGAAAGAGCCACTGGCCTAAGACAAACACAACATCCATGGCTCATCCGGATTAGAACCCAAACACTTCACGGGAGAATAATCGTCAGCGAACGTTTAAACTTCTGCACCACGGGAAAACATTTTCACAGTATACTCCAGAAATGCTTACACGTAGCGCATTCGTTTATTTGTGTGGTGTAATAGCATAATGGTTTCGCCAAGCTTTCGCTCTCCAGTGGAAGGATTTTTGAAGGTAATGGCCGACATAAAATTACATGCAAAAATAAAAATAAAAATTATAGTGTATTACGCCACAAGAATAAACGAATTTGCTACTCTATAAGCACTTCATTAATATTCACGATCGGGGTATTTAAAATAACGTTACTTTCTTACACGCGCATTGTTTGAACTGATATCCAGCATTGTTCAAAGAGCACGCTGTAAGCAACATGGTGTCATTTTGATAACACATTTTATAATATGAATGTATAACAAGGAGTTATCCCTTTAAATTCATATGAGATTTAAAGCATTACATTCATACAATCATACGAGTTTGAGAGAGAAAATTGTAACACTGCCACTGTGCCTAATGTTTTCTCAGTTAAATATTGATTATCCCTTCTATCTATACTTTAGGAATTTGAAACATATTTGTAGGCACACATTTTCCTTACACCATGTTCTACACCTTGTTGTCTTCACAGAATGACATAATGCGTGCAAATGACATTGTTATGCCTCAGAATGACTCATAATGATCGTTTGTTTGGAAAATAAGACACTAATAGTCGATATTTCTGTTTGGAAAATCCGACACTAAGAACAGCATTTTTTTTATCTTCACTGTAATTTAGCTGGTTGTTCGTGTTTCTGGTTTGGAAATTGTACTCGTTCTTAATTTCTCAATCAGTGTAAAATGCAAAACTTAAATAAAACAGAATATCTACTCTGACACGTATTTCAGCGAACTTATGTTCCACAACCATCAAGATTTTGTAAAATGGTTACTGTTACGCAGTAAAATAGTTGACCTGTAATATTCGGTTGATTTTACTCTTGATTTTTCCGTATATTTAATATTTAGAAATCTTTTCGAATCCATATTAACCGACCTCACGATCTAGTTCTATCTCTTAGTCATATGAGCTCGTATCTCAGTCATGTGTATCAGTAAATTCGCATACGCAACGCTCTCATGTACGCGCGACAGTTGCTCGTCTCATTGGTCCCGTAAACATCTAAACAGGAGTGATGTCCGCGAAACGCAAGAAAGTCTATATTTCACTTCAAACGAAGCTTGAGGGTTTTCGACGCATTTATAAATATGAGTGTCATGAAAATACCGCTGCCGAGATTGATGTTGGGCGGGACACCATCGGAGACTGGATGAGAAAACGTAAGGAATTATCAGCGTGAAAAGAGAAAGTACTAGTGCTTACTGAACGTGGAACTACTAGTATGAAGAGGAGCGTGTACGCGAAACTGGAAAAGGGATTATTTTTAAGGTTAGTGCAGGAAAGAGGAAGAGGAGCTCCGATTTCAGTACTAATGCTACAGGCAAAAGCTTTACACTACGTTTCTACGTTTTTCCCAGAAGAAACTGAATATTTCGCAGTCAGCGGTGGCTTGCTTGAAAATTGGAAAACGAGGCATGGTGTCCGTCTACTTAAGTTTTGCGGAAAAAAATATCTGAGGCTCTAATGCTGTGAATGTTTTCAAAGAAACGGTTAACAAACGATAAACAAAGGAAGGCACTGTTCCAAGCAGATTTATAATGGTGACAAACCAGCCATGAATTTTAAAAATGTCGTTCATTGAAATCTTGTCATATCGAGAAGAATCACCAGCTCCATGCTATGAACCGAGCAAGGAAAGAATAACAGCATTGGCGTGTAGTTATGCCACTGATAACCATAAACTTCCTCTTATGGGTATTAGAAAATTTGCAAAGCCTCGGGGGTTCAACAATCTATCAGCTTCAATTATATGCCAGTTTACTACAAGGACCATAAAAATACTTGGATGCACTTTCCACTCTCCGAATTCTGATTCCATGAAGAATTTGTGCCCAAGGTTTTGAAGCATATGAAAAAGATGAAACTTTTAAGAAAAGCCATTGTTTTTCGACAGTACGCTTTCACATTCAAGCGAAGTCGCACTACGTAACGGTGTTGCTCAGAATATCGACTTGTTGTTTTCAAGTCGGTAATTTTACGCCACGGTTTGCTCAAAGTTTCAGGTTTTACGCCGTTCCTGAAATTCGTCTTACTTAATGTGACGTCTTTGATCCATCCTATTGACCAAGGTGTTCTCGGAATTAATGCGGTTCAACAGATTTCACCTCTTACAATCGCTTGCAGAGGCAACTGGCGACAACGGAGAATTAACCGATCGTTTAAGTATAAATCTGAAGGGCGTTATGTTTTTTGCAGTTCGATCATGGAACAAGGTAAACCCAGAAACTGTGAGCAAATCGTGGCGTAATATTATCGACTAGAAAACTACAAGTTTTCAATAGGATGGATCAAAGATAATTTGAACACGAGGAGAGAGCAAATGAACAGATTCTATTATTCGAAATGGCGAGAACCCGCCTGGAATTATGAGAAACAACGGAGACAAGCATAGAGGAATGGATAAGAGGCGACTACAGAGAACTAGATTATACTGATTCAGAGATGGTAACCCTCGTCGAAAAAAAATCCCCAAAAAGTTTCAGTATCAGAATCTGATGAAAACGTAGTTGAGCAGATAACTTTTCAATGAAATTGTGTGCCAACTGTTAAAACTGCATTGGCGTACGTTGGGCAGTAAGAAGGTATAACACCAGCTGATGTGTTTATGATGAAAAAGTATCGTGATATTGCCGCCAAGAATAGGTCATCATCACAAACAAGGCAAATTGAAATACCTTCTTTTTTAAACCACAGATATTTCACATGTTTTTAAGTTTTCAATATTCGGCTCAGGTACTTCACATATGTGCATACATACATACATAACACATACACTGAAGTGCCAGAAAAACTGGTATACCAGTCGAATTCTTGGTAGGTCTCCCACGGGAGCGCAGGAATGCAGACGTACGTCGGGGCATGGACCCCACTAGCTTCTGGAAATATGCTGTAAGCATTTCACACCATACTTCCTCCAGAGCGCTTCACAATTCAGGTGTATTCCGAGCTCTCGGATTTCTGTGTTCGATAGCGCGTTACATGACATCCCAAATGTGTTCTATCACGTTCAGATCTCGGGACTTGGGTGGGAATGGCAACAACCCCAAACTTAGATGAATGCTTCTCTAACCATAATGTGGCGTCCCGACACGTGTGGAGATGCATTGTCCTGTTGGAATAGGCCCAACCCATCAGCATGAATGCAGGACATGAACGGGTGTACCTCGTCAGAAATGATACGCACATAGCGTTGGCCGGTCACAGACGTTTGTAGACGTACCAGGGGTCAGTGTGAAGTTCAGATAAACACACCCATACCATTACAAACCCCCCACCAGCCGGTACAGTTCCCTGTTGACAGGCGGTATCCATGGCTTTGTGGGGTTTGCGCCACACACGAATCCTTCCATCTGTCCGATACAGTTGGAAACGCGACTCGTCAGACCAGGCTACTTGTTTCCAGTCATCAAGTGTCCAGTGGCGTTGTTGCCGTGCGCAAGCGAGACACATATCTCTGCGTCGTGCACCCATCAATGGAACTCGAGTTGGGCGTCGGCTCCCAAAACCCATATCGTGCAGGGTACGTTGCACAGTCCGGACGCTGATGCTTGTTGAGGCTCCAGCATTGAATTCCGATGATACCTGCGATATTGTTGCACTCCTATCGCGTGAAACGATTCTTCACATCCGGCGATGGTCACGTCAACCCAATGTCTTTTTACGACCACACTTGTATCGTAGGTTGGAGGTTTTGTCGAAATCCTTGTAGTCACGGTACACCCTTTCAGTGGTCGTCCGTGAAAATCCGAACTTCGTTTCTACCTCCGAAATATTATGGATCATCTCACGAGGGCCAACAATGACACCGCGGTGAAAATCGCTTAAATCGCTATTACTTGTCATTCTCATGCCGAACACAGCAAGGATGTATATCGCTTTATATACGCTCTGGTGGACACAATTGAGTACGCGCATAGTGACATTGCTATGTATTTTGCATAAGCTCGTCTGTACCAGTTTTTCTGGCACTCCAGAGTATGTATCTGTTTATAGTTGATGATTCTTGCTATGTACATAGATCAAGGGTTTTGCACAATGAAACTATCACCCGTTTTAGCGGTCATATTAACTGCACGACCCTAAATTGGAGATTTGGTAATTTGCTTGAAACTAAGTCACATGTTGTGCAACAGGAGAAATACTCTCAATTTATATTTTAGCATTCACTCAATGCAGAATTCAATATATTAAAATTTAATTTATTACTTTATATGCAGGTTAGCAATGTAATTTCCATCTAAAAATGTGCACTTAAAATTTTGTTTTATAACATCAAATAGAAGGCATCGCTCTTTCCACGTTTATATGTGAGTCACGAAAAGATGTTCATGAGCCGCCACCGGGAATCGAACCCAGGGCCTTCCAGTTACACGCCGGATATGCTTCCACTGCACCACAGCTGCATCGAAATTCTCCAGACTCACAAACGACAAACTGCCGAACCACATGGCAGGGTTCATTCTTCGGAGCCCCGCAAAATGCTGGAGATTCACCACTGATGAACAGCAGCAACTGAAAAAATTAACTAGAAGGCGTATGAATGATAAATACACAGTTGACGTGGACCAGGAACATCAAATAGAAGTCATCGCTCTTTCCACGTTTATAAGTGAGTCACGGAAAACATTTTCATCCGTCGCCACCGGGAATCGAAGCCATGGTCTTCCAGTTAAGCGCCGGATATGCTTTCACTGCACCACAGCGGCCTCGAAATCTCTAGACTCACAAACGAGAAACTGCAATGTTCCTGGTCCACGTCAACTCTGTATTTATCATTCGTACGCCTTCTAGTTATTTGTTCAGTTGCTGCTGTTCATCAGGAACAGGCAGGAAAATACCATCCAGCTCCAACGAGATGGCCTCGTGTCCACACGACGCAGTTATCAATACAAGATATCCGCAATCGCCTTCAACAAGGTGATATTCATGCAAATTGACCAATGATGTGTGATCCTTTAGCGGCACGACATCATACGGCCCGTTTAAACTGGGCTAAGGAACATCGTGGTTCGGTACAAGAGGAGTGGAGTCGAGTTCTCTTTTCTGAAGTGTAAAGATTCATTCTGGATTCTTAAAATCGACGAATTCTCATCTGGAGTGTAACAGGCGCACGAAAGAATCCAGGTTTTGAACTGGAAACTTCACATTACGGCGGACACGGATTGATAATCTGGGCAGGCATAAGTATCAGTGTACGTACGGACTTCTACATGCCGTATTGCTTCAAGCGTCGGTAATTGGTTACTTCTCACGGAAGACAACATTGAACTTCTTAGCTCTCGGCCAGTAAATCACATGCTCCCAGGCGAGGGAATCTAGCGTATGGAGTATTCAGCACGCTCCCCCTGACTTAAATTCAATTGCGCATGCCTGGGACACACTTGGCAGCCGAATTGCAGCTCGGATAGCACCTCCGCTGACTCTTCGTGAATTAGAAATTAACTTCATTGTGGCGTGGCGAAGATATCACAAAATCTATTTGATTAGTTCATCAAATCCATGTCACAAAGATATGCAGCTATCTTAGTTATTCGAGAGGATCACACACCCTACTAGTGTTCATTTATCACGGTAAAAAAATAATTTTTTCTTGTTCAAGAGACATGCATATTGTTGAACAGCATATCGCATCATGTACATTAAAATATAATATGGCATTAAAAGTTCCTAATAGACTTTTCTTACCCACATTACTGATCATTCTTCTGTATCTTACCCAAAAATTATATTTTGCGTTCAACGTTAATCGCACATGATTTTCCTTCCAATACCACTTGCTCCCCTAACTGCTTTGAGCAGCCTATAGACCTTTATGGTTAAGATAAAAAAAGTATTGCGCTCATGCAGTAAAAACGACAGAGAAAAGTATGTGGAAGTATTTTGAGCATTTCTTTCTTCATTCATCGAAAATATGTCCACTTCCAAATGTGAGTAACAATAAAATTTCGTACATTGACTAAGACCTAATCAGGTCTTACATCCGTAGATATATTCTCATATCATAAGAAAAAAGGATGTGATTTCACTCACCAGCTGGTAAGCAAGGAGCTAGTGTGGTGCAAATATTGTCAGAACTGAGTGAGGAACTCAGGATTCTCAGAATAACCACTGTCCAAAATTTATCGCCGACACCTATGGTCAAAGAAGAGAGGTGCGTGAAAGGAAAAGAAGTTCGACATAAAGCAGATAAGAGTTATGATACTCCCACTAGACTCCATCCTTAGAGCCAGATGAGAGGACACACATACTGTGACAAAACATATCAGGATAGACATAAATACAGATAATTTGAGTACTTAGTGTTTACAGAATCCCTTGGTGCAGCGAAATCAAACTTTTCATTGCTCTTAACCAAATATAAAATAGATACAGGTTTCATTAAACGGTGTCTGTTATTTTGTGGCCCTAAGATGAAATTGAAGCCTCTTGCACCCGGCGTGCATATATCGGGTATGCTTCAGTGCTATGCACACAAGAAGACAGATGACCACCAGTTATTCCTCTCCCAGAGAACTCTTGTCTCGCATAGTCTACTAGCAGCATTGTCGCGTAATGCAGTGACCAGCAGAAACATGTTTCGCAAGGTACGTTTAAAATCCATTTACCTCTATAATTTCTGATTTATTAATTATCGAATTTGATTTTTAAGATGTGCTTCGAATATTTCCGTGCCTTTCCACCCTGATTTTTCACAGTGTAGTAGATAATCCTTAGGCAATATTTTATTTTTTGTATCAATGTTGAATCGTACGTATTTGACCGAGTTGAGAACAGTAGAGCCATGGGATTTACTCTGCCGATATCATGGTGTCACATTCGACACTGATTGCGCTTGCAGCTGCCACACAGTCTGGACAATTTCCCTTCATTTCTTTTTAAATATTTATATATTGTAGAAATTTTGTTTATTTTATGTAATCTTTTATTTCTCAAAAGTTTCATTTCAATTTTTCTTGGAAATTTTCCCTACCTCAGAATGTAAAATTTGTCTGTAGGGTAGAACTTATGTAGGCTTGATTGGTTTCTCCCTGATCTACCGCCTGTAATGACATTTCGTACACTCAATATCATTTGCCAATATACACAGGGTCTCTACCTTTTTTAGCAACTGTCAAAACATTATTTGTTCTTACTCCAAAGTCTAGATTATGGCGTCGGCAAATTGTTTTCGAAACGAGTGTAACTTTGGGGACGTGTTTAATCGATTCCACAAAACCGATGGCCAGAACTCTCTCTAAGCAATGTAGCACGTGCCGACTTCTAGAGTTTAGGTAAACTCTAAAGTCAGAATGTAGTACACTGCTTTTAGGGAGTTCTGTTTATCATTTTGTAGGATCGATGAAATACATCAACAAAGTAACACCTATTTGGAAAACAATTTGCCGGAGCCATATTCCCGACTTCGGAGTAAGAACAAATAATCGTTTGTCAGTTGCTAAAACAGGTAGAGACCCTGTGTATACCGGCAAAAGATATTGAGTGTACAAAATGCCATTACAGGCCGTAGATCAGGGAAAAATCAATCAAGTCTACATAAGTTCTACCCTACGGACATTAAAAACCAGATTAAAAGAGCAAAAATATAACATAAAATCACGATCACTCTCAACCGCTCTATCACGTACGACAAGAGGTGGAACGCATTTCCCCATATGGAATGAATCTTCTATTTTAGCCACCCAACAAACAAAATTTGCGACTTTGTTCACTGAAAGCATTTGGTGTGCCACTTAATTCTCGGCCCCTAACCGCAAGCGATCATAGAACTTCGGCAAATGCAAAAAGCTCTGTGCGATAATAGCTGATTGCAGCGCCATCCAACAGGTTTCCAGGCAACCGTAACCGCTCACAGCTGTAGTGACAGAAAGGACGAAACTTGACAGTGAAAGCAATGTCGTTCGAGAAGCAACATTTGAGGCACTGCCTCCTGTTCGCGATCAGGTGAAAACAAGAGCAGCGGAAACCCAGCAAATGATCTGTGCTGCTTTGTGTGAGGCTGCTGTTTCCTACAGTACGTGCAAGAAGTGGTTCCATTGATTAAAGCAGGGAAATTTCGATCTCCATTATGCAGAACGCCCGAGAGAGCCACATAAAGTTGACGATGAGGAACTGGGAAAACTGTTGGACGCGGATCCTTGTCGCACAAAGTCAGAGCTATCCCAGGAACTCGGAGTAACACGGCAAGCCATTGCAAAGCTCCTGCACAGGCTTGGAAGGATTCACAGGGACGGCCGTTGGGTGCCCCACTAACTCAGAGCTGCAAACAAATCTAGTTGCTACGATGTTGCTGTGTCCTTGCTCTCCAGATTCAAGAAGAAGGATTTCCTCCACAAGATTTTAGCCTGTGATGAGAAGTGGATCCTCTACGATAATCCTAAGCAGCTCAGATCATGGGTATATCCAGGTCAGCCTACCACCAGTACCGCCAAACCGAATATCCATGCCAGGAAGTTGTTGCTGTGCATATGGTGGGATCAGCGCGGTGTCGTACACTATATATTTTCTCAGACCTGGTTAAACGGTCAATGCTGAGCGTTATTGTCAGAAATTCATCCGTGTGAGTAACACACTGGAGGCGAAAAGGCCATACACCGGCAAAGGCGGAAATTCGGTTCTGTTGCTTCAAGATAACGCGCGACCTCACACCGCGGAAACGACTTCAATAACGATCACCAACCTGGGATGGGTGTTTTTGTCCCACCTGGCGTATTCCCAGACTTCGCCCAGTCGGATTATCACCTCTTTCGCTCCCTTCAACATCACCTGAGTGATACGCACTTCACTTCTATCGAGGAGGTCCACACAAGTATTAATGTCTTTATCAACTCGAAACAGCACTCTTTTTAACGCAGTGGCATTCGGCAGCTAACTGACCGATGCTCAAATGTATTCAATACGACGGGGATTATTTCCGTGATTAGGTACGTATTCGATTTTCTATAATTTGCTGTCAACCTGTCGTGCCTGTGGCCGAGAATAAAGTTGCACACTTAATATGTTCATCTTTAGTTACGGAAAAAGATGCTGTAACGACGACACTCCATACTATTCACACGGCTATGGAGACCATTACTATTTGAAATGATGGTAAATCGTGGGCAACTGGCGAACATCGGTGGTACTTAGTTAAGGTTCCAGCAAACGAACCATAGACAACATCATGACAATCTGCTGGGCATGTGTGTTTTGCTCATAATAAACGTCATGAACTATCTCCCTTTAATGGGTATATAAACCTGACACTTGTGCCTCATATGTGGTCATCACATCTCAGGAAGAACCTTACCAAGGTTCGAAATATCTTATGTGTTTATTTTAATACTGTAATTTTAAGAATAAAGTGTTCTGTCTGCTAAAGACTCGTACTTCTTTAGGTCTTGGAGATCATGCGTAGACGGATGTATTGTGTATCTTTGTATAATAAGCTCCTCAGCTTCAACCCGAAATTTGAACTTAGAGCAATGCTCTTACAAGTAAAAATAAAATTGATTATCTCAAATTAGTGTTTGTTGAATCTTGTCTGAATAATTTTCTTTGGAACCAAGCTATCATGTGGTTTACCAAAGGTGTTCATTTATATTAATTTGTACCCTCAAAAATTTACGAAAGACCCTTTTTAGTATATGACCTCTTGGAAATACATATTATGTTACAAAACTTGGATAAGAAAAGTCATACTTTATGCATTCGCTTCCTGAAATGAAACATTTCTATTAGACAAGCCGAGATTATCCAGTATATATTATATTGGCATAGACTTTGTCTAGCGTAAATCGCAAATTTTAGTTACGAGAAATCTACGAGTCACAGTTACACAATAATTATTATATACGAGTCACAGTTACACGTATAAACAATATTTTAATATTTGAAAAATTTTGTAATATTTTAAGGCATCAGAAAAACAATCCCCGGTACAAGACACTCTGTAGCACATAATTTCAAAAAAGCTGGATACCCACTACAAATACACAGAAAAAACTGTTTGACATGCACATAAAACAGCATTGCAACTAAAAACCGGAGGTATTTTAATATGTGAACATAAACGCAGTGAGACTTTTAAAGTAATCGTGCGTTAATATGAAAACAAGAATAAAAATGTATTCCTTGAAATATGCTTATTTCATTTTCCTTTTTCTACTCGAACTGTAATGAAAAGTTTCATCCAAAGCTAATATTTTCTACAAAGCAGGGATATTTTCCACAAATTTCACACGTTGGCGTTGTATCATCTCTTTGCACAGAGGTTTTTGCGCAATGTGTTTTCTTTTTCCTTTTTTTATTCTTCAGAAGGTAATTTTTATTTGGAAGGAGTATTCATCATTTAACAAAATAATTTTCTTTCTTTTATAGCCATGGTTGTGCCTCCTGCCGATACCCAACAGCAGAAGTTTATTTTTCTTGGCTTGGAAACTATAAATGCAGTGATTTTCTTAACACTATATTAATGTACTGTGTGAATTATTAACTAGAATAATTGTAGTACAATCAAGAATTCATTGGAACATTCTATAGCAAATGATATAAAATGACGGTGACAGAATTAGTAGAAAACACCGTTTCCAAGTATATGATACGAAAGAATTTGGATTTTTTTTTCATATCAATGAGCTAGATTTAAAAGAAAAGAGACATTATAACAATTCGTTAACTGCACTTATTCGCTTTTTTTTGTGTGTGATTCCGAATAATTTGAATTATAACGGTGATGGATACATAAATTAATTAGTATATCATTAATTATTTAAATAAATAAAAAATGGAACTTGAAGTTCTGTGCACATGCTACAATCTAATATTTAAACATACTCTCACAAATAAGAGCATTTACAGCTTGTGACGTACTACAGAGGTGAGAACATGTGTCAAGACGAGAAATCTGCAGTGAGACATTCTCTCCGCGTAGATCAGTTGAGAAAGAGCGTTTCTCCAAAGTGACGGAATACTGGTTCGGTTCCGTCGCGGACAAACTTGTGTGTTCACAAGCTTTGTTCTAGTATTTTTCGGCCTGTCCGGTTTTCATAATGCATGATGCGCTAACAGAAATTTTAAATATTTGCATTTTCTGCCCCTTACATTATACAGTAAAATAAATTTTAAATGCACGTTTTACTAATTGATACCTTGTGTTGGACACTTTTCTTTTCCTCAGTTTTATGGATTAATGTATGCAGAAGAAATAAAAGGCAATTCGACACATAAAAATAAAGCAAGTGTTTAGTAAAATATTGGAAAAATAATTTTATTAAGTAAATTGACAACAATTTTTTTTTTTTTTTTTGATTGGAGGTTTAACGACCACCGTGAGCAACTCAATGGGCTATAAGCAGTCGCCCGTCCCTAATTTAGGGTCACTGGTTCTAGGGAAGGGAGAGAGCCAGTGCCGTAAGACAAACACAACACCCATGCCTGACCGGGATTCGAACCCGGACCCCTTACGGACGAATGATCAGAGGCCAACGCCTTAGACCACTGCGCCACCGGGGCGGCACAACAATTTGGAAAAATTGTTTGCTATGCAGTCTTGTTCAGAATTCGCCTTTCGTTACGCCAATTTCATGTTACCTCCAAGGAACCTGTTTTATAACCCAGTCTTCCAAATTCTCTGCAAAATGATATTTCATCTTTCTCTGAACTACATTTTAGTCGTGAGCTATACAAGATTCGAATCATTTCTTCTGAAAGAAAAATGATCCTTCACTTGTGCAAACACCTAATTCTAGGCTCCAGTGACACCCAAAAGTGAGAAATAATATATTTTGAAACGCCGGTAAATGCTGCCTTTGGGAATAATTGTTTTCTAGTTCTCATAAATAGAATTCATCACAGAAGCCTTACTGCATTCAAAGAAATTTGCTAAGATCTTACGATATGAAATTTGAACATGTATCATTTTCAAGTTGTATATCTTAGTTCATTTCCTCTGCCATGCTTTTTAGCAACACCTACATCGATATAATTTTCGACGAGCGGTCGAACTCCTGTTAAATACGAGCTATTGTCGAAGCCGCAAATCTCAACGTTTCATGCCAATTTGTAAGATATAACACGTCTTCACTGGTACTCTAACCGGCTTCCTTCCAGTTGCCTAATACCGCCAGCTCCAGATATGTGGCGGGAAGTAATTCCTGATGGCAGTATTTTAGAATGAGATCACCCACACCGAATCTGCAGATACTGTCAGAATTTATATACAGAGCAGATCAACTTACAATAAGCCTAGCAGACGAAATTGACTAAATACATGATACACGAGCACAGTTCATATCCTAAAATCTCTGCAAAATTCGTTTCTTAAGCCCGAGGAGAAAAATTATCTGTAGTGAAACTACAAGACCACCAGAATTTAATATTTTATTCTGATATTTTTTTCCAGCTCGAAATTTATGAAAACTATCAACCACTGAGTTAATAAACCTCGTTTGGTGTGTTAATAATATCGTGAAAAATGATTTCAAGAAAAAATACCCGATGCTCTATGTAGGTGTATCCTGCCCTATATACATCCTTGCCGGAACATGCATTGCAGGTACATATTATGTTTTATACTGTGTGGAAACCTTATCGTACGTTTATCGAAAACAACTGTCGAGAATTCTCGCCTTATTAAAATTACTTTGATAGTGCATGATTATATTGTTGTTCAATGCAATTAATACGTATAATCTTTTACGTGTTATCCATGTGCGAAAGGTTTTTCTAGGTGTTATCGCTGTTATTTCCATTTATCATAGTTTCTGGCAATGAACAAAGAATTTCTTAAGTAACTTCCCTATAATAAGGAGGAAAATGAAGCACATATTAAAGCAGCTTGTCAAGCATGACTGATTCGTGGAGGTAACACAATTTTGTATTGCAGCAGTTTTTCATTAAACGCCAGTTACTTATAGACCACGGTGCTAGTATTGAAAAAATACATATAGAAATAAGTTTTTCATTTGTAACATCTGCAAAAAAATATTATGACTGCCTCCATTATTAGTGAAAAAATCCACAAATTATTGAAATCCCTATTTTGTAAATCAGTGATAAATTTTTCTGAAATAGTCTCTCTCTGGAAACAAAGTAACATATTTTCTACGTATTCATTCTATAAGCGTTACGAATATTCGTCAAACGTTTTATTGTTAATATCTCATATCTAAAGGAACTTCTAAAAATAATATGCGTTCACATTAGAAACACCATTGCTTCTTAGTATTTTATCAGTAAAAATTAAAATACTAAAAATTCTGATAGCTTTTGTTTTTTATTTCATGTTTTTCACTAAGATTTTCAATGCTTTGCGCACCTATGAAATAGCCTAAGGTAGGAGGGCTTCCCATATTTTTGTGACCGCTACGCCATTGACATGTCATATTTTCCGTGCGACTGCCTGTACCCAAAATTAAAAAAAAAATTACCAAATCGAATTTGTGGTATTTTTTTTAAAAGCAAATAGTCATTTTTATTACAGGCTTGCGTTATATTTAGTTTAAAATATACAAATAAAATTACAGAACTGAATAAGAAGAATTTGATGAGATAGGCATTATTTACACAATGATAATAGGAAGAGACAAAGAAGAAAACCGTAGTGGTGGATGTGTGAATGAAATGCGAAAGCATAGCGAGCGATATACTTTAGAAGTTCAGAAGGTGGAGATTTATTAACATCACTCGGAGGGATCCCCATCCGGTAAGGAATTCAGAAAAGCTTATGATGATGATATTTATCTTGATGATTATGAAGTTGATGATGATTAGAATAGCTATTCGATTTTTCCTTAAAATTTTCAGCAATTGAATATTTTTGTTCTTCCAGAAGTTCTCTCATGTCAAATAAATGTCCTAAGAAATAACGCGTTTTGAATTTCTGTAATACGGCTACTATAATTACATTTTAAGGAATGTTTTTCTTACATTTTTGGCAAAAAACGTTTAATATTTCGCTACCCTCCAAAATAGTATTTCAGTTTTACATACTTCAGGAAATATACCCATTCCTTTGAACAACATTTTCAGTTTTATATTTATAAAATAATTTAAATATTTGGACTTTTAGACAGGTTTTGCAGAGCATTTCCGGTTAAACTCATAAACTTCGCCTTTCATTAGGCAACGTATGTGAAGTTCCTGCACGTTTCATCTGGCAAGTGTCTCAACGCAATGAAACTCTGGTGATGGCTTGTTATTCTGAGGCAGAAAAGAAATCCCGTGTTTCTAGTTTGATGACGATGTGTGAAAGATTCGTTCCATACTGGTTGACCGATATCACAGAGGCCTGTTCGTATGAAAGAGGAATACAGAAAACCTAAATGGATATGCACCGTCGCTATTTGCAGAAAAGGGTGTACAGCAAAGGAATTTACAATGCCATAAATTTACGTTTATAACATTTTTTTGCTTGGTGTAAACACATCACACAACCCAAATGTAACGGGTCATGTTGATGTTAGGAATGTCATGAAACACGTAACAGTTCAAACTATCACGCGGTGAGAACTTGAACCACAGCCGTATCTTGGGGTAGTGGATACAGTCAGTCTCATAATTTCACTTGTCAAAATACTTATACCTGCTTCAGTTTCAAACATTATTTTCTTAATCTAACAGGAACATGATCAGGTTTCAGCGCCATCTTTCAAAAAAAGAAGTTTAGGAAAGTAGTCCCTATTATTTAATAGAAGGCGTTGATCTTCCTTGAAGCAAAACCGAAATCTTTAACAAAATCGATTAAGTTTTGAAATATCAGTAGATCGTTTATAGAGTGAAGACGCAACATATTTCCTGACTATTTTGTTACAGCCTTACTGAATTATATTAAAAAAGTCTTATGTTATTAAAAGGTGTAGGTTTGAATAGGGTTCAAAGAGTATATGCAACTGGCCGGATCTGGGAGACGAAACGTGGAAGCAGAATGTTCTTAAGGTACCATAATTATTACTTTGATTTACAGAGGTTGGACAGAATAATGTGAACACCTACGAAAAGAATTGTTTACCTATCTAACAGGGCGTGCGGCCATCTTTGGCATTCCAACTCCCAGTGAATACGCTTTGGAATGGACACATAAAAATCCGGGACAGTGCTTAGTTTGATGTTATACCATTCTTAATGCAGAAACTGCTCCAGTTCCTTGAGAGACGCAGAAGGAGGATGACGAGATCTTACACTGTTTTCCAACACAGACTACAGTGTCTCGATGATGCTTAAGTCTGGTGATTCGAAGACCAAGGAAGATGTAGAAATTCTTCCTTATGTTCGTCAAACTATGGCAGGACAATCCGAGCTCTGTGAATCGCGGCGTTATCATTTTGATAGATGGCATCCTCTGGCATCCTCAGGAAACAATGCCTGAGCCGTTGGAAGCATTTGGTCGGCCAAAATTGTTTCATACGCCCTGCCAGTCAACCGGCCTTTCAACGTGATCAAGTGACCTACTAAAAACCACGATATAACCGACCAGAGCATGACAGAACCACTACCATGCTAAACGTTTGTGAGCAGTCTGTCTGGGTTGTGCACTTATGACAGTGTTCTCCACATGTAAACACGTCCTGCGGTGCGTAAAAGTGTTGGATTAATCCGACCACATTACACGCTTCCATGTATCGGTTGTCAGGAAGGCATCAACTAACTGGCAACCAACAATTAGCCCTCTTTTGAAGTTCGTTAGATGGCTAACTACGTGGTCATGGTGAAAAAAAATTGCAACAAGACACTTTAACCATTTGAGCTGCCGATCTGCGGGAATAAAATCTTTCGCAAATCCAATGTATCTTGGGAACAATGCGTCTCCTAATTTCCTCTACACCCTACACGGAAAAAGTCAGATTACGGCTAGGTTTACCACTTTTCTGAGAGAGCAATAGCTTTCCCCATTGCCAATGAGAAGTGAGAATCACAAACCTGTCACAGGAGATAACCGCTACCTTCAAGTCTTTTATTCTCCTCCCCATGTCCTAAGTCATAAACGTGGAGCGTTCCACGCCTTTTGACCAGAGAGAACTCCCTTGCCCTGAAACCTACGTCCTGCCAATAGGTACAAGGACTTTGTCTTACGATAAAAAATTGCGAATGACTCTTAGTGCATGTGAAAGAATTAAAATAGTCAACATATAAAGAGGATAATACGGACTACATAGTAAAGGAAACAAAAATAACCTAGCATTCTCATACATTGTATTTCGGCACATGCGTAGAATCATGTGGTGACGGGGGACGTGTCTCCCTCAAATTTTTCTTAACTAGGGTCCGACCCCTTGAATTTTTGGCTTCAGATTTGTCATTCTACATAGGATGCTTCTCCATTTATTAGTTCAATTTCAAAAGCTTGTATTTTTAAATTAAAATTAGAATTCAGAATTATTGTGTATTATATTACAGCAATACCAAATATATCGTTCTGAGATTTTTTTGTCTTCATACTAATGTGTGTAACGCACACATGGGGAAGTTCCGCCGGGTGCCGGCACCCCTACCCAAGAATGATCTTGTTCTTCATTTTTCAGATGAAAGAACAAATGACGTTTTTTAAAATATATTCCGCTTGAAGTAAAGTAAAAATGAGCAAAATTTTTAAAACAAATTTTTATAATTTAAATTCTTTTGAATTAGTCGTCATTCTTTCTGTATTTTTTCAAAAGACAGAAACGTTCTTGTTAAAATCTGATATCGGTCAAATAATGATATTTTACCTCTAGTATACTGCACTGGGTCTAGCTGAATGACAATGGCAAACAATAGGGTGGAAGGGGTTCTACAGGACCCCTCGGAGTTTGACTACCCTAAGTCCCACATTCCCTTATTTTGTACCAGTTCCAAAGCCCTTTCCCAGGAAATTGTCTCAGGGCTTAGTTCAGATGACATCTTTATCTGCAGCTCATTTCACTACTTCTCAGGGCGTATGTATTATTATTAACCTTAATTCCCTGCAGCATAAATTTACAATTAGAAGAGCAATAGTGGAAAACGTCTGTTTTAATTTAATGAAAAAAGACTAAAAACTATGAATCGACATTTTGAAAAACAAATACGCATCATTTTTGTGACTCGCTGAAAATTAACCAATGGTGGACTTCATATTTTCAGCGATAACTGAATGACTTCTTTTCTCAGAAATAAATAATGCCCTTTGTTGTAAAAGCAGACCGCATTTAAGGAGACAGGGGGTTTCGGGGTGGACAGTATCAGTGGCACATCTAGGATTCCAATACGGGAGGATAAATAAAAATACTCAGAAGAAAACATTCCCAAAATATGATGAGAAAGCCAAAACAAAATCCCCTCCGTATCGAAGTGTGTATCCCATGATTCATGTACGAATCAGTGTTACAAAGAGAATTGAAAAATGCATGGTTGAAAAATGGATACCAATTCAGTTCTCTTGTAATCCTCCCCAGCCCAGCCCAGCCCCCCCTCCCCCGAGATTCAGCTTGTTAAAAATATAGCGAAGTAGTGGGCAAAATAATATGACCCAAATATAATGGTCCATACGAATTCTTAATGTACGAAAATTTCCCCCAATCACAGATGCGTACCAAAAAATATCTGTAATGCTTTTGAAAGATTTGAGGATGGACCAGGGTGCTAATATACTGTTTGCGGACTCCTCCTAAAAAGCGCAAAGAAATAGATTTTTTTTTCACAAGGTAATTTTTTAAAGTTTCTGTTATGCTGTCTGTAAAAAAACAAAAAGGGCTGTAAAACTCTGTCCATTCTTTAAGCATGCCGCATAATTTTGGTGCCCCTTGAAAATGTGTGGCCCCGAGCGGCAGCACCCCTAGCACCCTTCTTAAATAGTTTCTGTGTAAAAGCATGGTTTATTTAGTTTTAAATGGACGATGTGATCACTCTTTCCACGTTATTTTTTAAACAACGCATAGCTACTGAAAAATTGTATTTCGGCACTGCTGGGATCGAACCCCAGAACTCTCGATAACTAGTCGAGTGCGTTCGAATTTACGCTACAGCGCCAATAATTCCCAGCGCAATGCGTGGTGGAAAGAGTGATCACATCGTCCATTTACATTATCTCCACGTATTTGATATATATTAAACATTTCTATTTAGTTTTAGATTAATGTACTTTGTTCCGAAAGGTAGCTAGACATTGCATTAAATATTTACATAGCATGACCCACTTTGTTTGTTCTATGAATTTTTTGTTGACCAACCCCTTGAAAAAATTCTGTGGGCGTCACTGAGTAAAAATGTAATCACATGGGAACAGGACTCGCTCCACGACTTCAACAGGCAGTGAATGGCCGAAGACCTGAGCTTCCGCTCTCCAGCATTCTACAATTCCTAATCCTCCTTACTTTCTATGATGTCTTGTTAAATCTGCGGACCTTAATGCATGACAATTTCCCCGAATTACGGATACGTAACAAAAAAATCTGTAACGGAAATTTACCTCCTATTTTTCAACATGGCATTAAATTAGTTTCTTAGTACGATGAACTCACCGTTAATCAAAGCGTAAATGACACAGAACGTTGTTGTCATATTCACTCTTTAACGAAAAAATATTTAAGATATTTATGATAAAAATTAATTACTTAATGAAAAATAATTGTAAGAATTACTTTTATATCTAATAAAATGATAAAAATAGTATCTAATGAAAAATGCATGGGATATTAAAAAACATCTGCAATTAAAGAAATATATATATATATATATATACACTATCTACCAACAAGTAATTGGACACATCTGCAATCGACGATATCTGCGGTCCTGATATACGTCACGGCCACCGCCGTTAAATATCGTGTTTGAAACAACAACGCAACCAGTCGCATGCAAGATGCCACGCAGTTCGGAGCTCTCTGATTTCAAGAAAGGTGTAATCGTCGGGTTTCACAGAAATGGCCGATCCATACGTGACATATCCAGCGAGTTGAAGTACCCAAAATCAACAGTGGCCTACGTGATTGGCAAGTGGAAGATGAGAGGTGACTGTCGGAATGTGCCCTGACCCGGCAGACCCACAAAACTGGGAGTTAGAGATCGACGGGTGCTGTCCAAAGAAATTCTGAAAAACTGCACCAAATTGATGAACCACATCCGCAAGGAGTTTCAACAGGCATCCGGGAATGTTCTTTCGATGAATACCATCCGTAAGGAAGCCCATCTGCTCGGTTACCAAGGACGTGCTGCAGCCCACAAGCCTTTGATCCCCAAGTCCAATAGCGCTGTTCGGCTAACGTGGTGCAAAGAACGTCGACAGTGGACCGTTGAACAGTGGAAACAGGTTCTCTGGAGCGACGAATCAAGGTTCACCCTCTACCGTTTGGATGGCAGGGTCTGGGTTTGGCGTTTGCGTGGAGAACGCCTCCTGCCGGAATATATTGTGCCAACTGTGAATTTCCGCGGCGGTGTAATTATGCTATGGGGGTGTTTCTCCGGGTATGGCACGGGACCCTTGGTCGCAATTCCTGGTAGACTCTACGCCGAGACCTACTGCAGCATTTTGGATGACCATGCGCTTCCTACGGTGTGGCAGTTTTACGGGGTGGACCCATGTTACTTTCAGGATGACAATGCCACCTGTCATGTTGCATTGTAAATATCGAAGGTGAAACAATAACATTGTAAATATCGATGGGGAAACAATAACATTGCAAATATCCATAGGGAAACAAATTTCCTTAAAGAATTTCTACTTCACAAGTGCACGAAGGATACAAATTTTAAATAATAAACCAATACGGCAAAAATGTGCTGTATCTCCAATTTTTTCTATGTAAACATCCTTTCTGGAAGCGTGAAAATTACATCGCTGTTGAGCGCGAATTCAACTTCAATCTTACATTTTTGGTTCGATCATGCTACCTTTACGTTAGCCAGAATAAGGATATCCAAGCAAATAAAGCTTATCATTAAGATGACGATCACAAATTCTAGTGCATCAGAGAAAATCAATGAACTCAGCAATGATTAATTGGTGACGGAGGTTTCCCTTTATCTCAGATTTCGAAGTTTCGTTGACCTCCGCAGTCTTCCAATTTTTCGTTCTGCTACTCCGATCTATGAAATTGTATACTGATTCACAGTAAAGTGTTAAACGTTTCAATTCCACTGTACTATTAGTTCTTCAGCAGTTTAATTAAATTTTGAATCACGCTGAATGTGATGCTTAATGGCGTTTATAGATAAAGTAAATTTTCCAACAAAAATAGTTATGGGAAGTTTCTAATAAAAATATACTGCAAACATATTTTGTATCACTGCGATTAAATTTATTATATAACTGCGCAATTGATGTATATCGATACTACGATTAAAGACGAACAACATTCAATAACAGAGCAAACGAAGACACAAGTGCACTACTGTGTCAAGAAAGCTCAGGTTTCCTCCATTGCAGATTGTTTTAAAGAAGTACTGATTTCACCATTGCAAATACATGTGTCTGAAATACAAATTTCGGTTAATAAGCCTCTGCCATAAACGAAAATCCGCAATTACCTTACTGTCTAAAGAATAATATACAAGCTATGTGTACAAAACGATAAACACTGTTTCTAATGTTATGCACCGGTGAATAGTTTGGAACACTTGAGGTTGTGGCTGGCAGAGAAGGAGCATGAGTTTGTGTAACTACTATTATGTCCACCTTCACATCCAGATCTCAATATTATCGAACATGTGTGAGAATAAATTTACGGAAAGGTCATATTACATTTTTACCTCCAACATCTCTGTTTCAGTTGGGACATATCTTGGAAGACGATATTTTTTTCGTGATAATATCGATTTCTAATATCATTACCTAAAATGGCTTCGTTTTTGTTCATTATTTACAAAAAAAGTTAAATATCGAATCGGAAATGGGAAACACTGAAGCGTTTCCTTCAGCATCATTTATTTTAATGCCTTTGAATAGTCTTACTTCGTAGATAAACAGTTGAGCGCGATCAAGTAGGCTACATTTCTCTATCTGTCACTGAATTTTGTGTTTGTATTTTTAAAGCACCAAACGCAAGTACATATCTTTATAAACGGCAATCTGAAGAGCATTGAGTAAATAAGCAGACAATATTTTTCTGGAACACAGAAATTGCGTGCCAGGTTTCAAAAAGAAAATAAAAGATAACAGAACGATCATCACTCGCTCTAAAGAAAATAAAAGATAACAGAACGATCATCACTCGCTCTAAAGAAAATGTCATTCTCTGTAGTGACCAAATTTTCTGGCTCCAGTTGAAAATGGCGAATATCCTACTCGTCTTTACTCTCGATATGAAATTTAATTTCATAAGATTCTGCATTCATGTAAGCTCTTACGCAAATATATTGTGGTGAAAGGTTCTTATCGCTTAACTTGTCACGCTACAGAACTGTAAAATTTTGGATTGATGCTGATAACATATTCCAAACGAAAGTGCCACTTATTTACTTCAATAAACGTAGAAGGCACATAGCAGCTTAGTTAAAGCAGTTACGCACTTTCTAGTCAAACTGCGAACGCGAGAAGTTACGGTTTCGAAGGATATAAAACTTAGAAGTTTGTAAGGCAAAGATTGTAGCAATGGATATGGACACCTCCTGATATTTGGGGAAGGCGTACAGCACAAGAAAATTTCCCATATAAGGAAAATCATAGTAACTGGCAGAGGCAATGTTAGGCGAATATGCAGGGTTTAGCAAAGTTTCGGAAGAAAACTGCTGATTTGTTCAACAGTCTAATGGGAGCCGTGGGCGTGCGTAGCCCTGGAACAGAAGAACTACATGCTTGTTGACCTTATTGCCTACCTGGTAAGTAGCTTTACTGGTATCTGCTGCATTTCAGCACAATAGTGCGCCTAAATGATGATCTCGTATGGTCGGAGAAAAGAATAGTGTATTAAGCTTACCACCTAAGAGAATTAGACATTTCCAGCGGTGAATTTATGGTTTTTGAGGGAGTTCAGGTGGCGCTCGATGGTATGTATGCAACTTCTGCGCTGTACGTATATGATTGTAGTAGACGAACCAATTTTCATCTCAAGGTAGGACTGAATGTGGGAATCCCTCCTATCTGTGATTGGGTTAAAGGGAAATTCACACCCAAAAACTACGTGTCTTATTTCCTGTTGTGGATTTGTTTGTCAAACAGACATCTTGTTTATTCTCATTGTCCATGTCCGCCAAGCTCCTGATAACTGCCCAATGACGCAGATGGATATCACTCTGATTTTAGGGGCACGGCACAATTTCACGGACTTCTCGGTTACAGCTACTGGTGCAGGAATACGATGCGCATTTGCACAAGACGCGTGTCCATCTTGTAAATTTGCGTACCTTCAGCAAATGGTGCGTTCAACTGCATGGGCCTTCCCAGCCTGTCGCACTAATGATTTGGCCGTCATACCTACGGAAGGACTTAATACGAACTCGTTCAGAAAAATTATGCAAGACTGACCGGCCTGTCTACAATGCCCACTTAGACCGAAGCCTTTGCTCTCTTGGTTGTAGCTCGTAACTAAATGACACACGCGATACGATACGACCATTTAACACCTGAAGTTTTTCCTTTTTTTTTTCTTTCTTGATAATGGGTTTAACTACCACCGTGAGCAACTCATTGGGCTATAAGCAGTCACCCGTCCCTAATTTAGGGTCAATGGTTCTAGAGATGGGAGAGAGCTAGTGCCGTAGGACAGACACAACATTTATGCCGCACCATCATTCGAACCCAGACCTCTTTCGGACAAACGATGAGAAGCCATCGCTTACACCACTGCACCACCAGGGCGGGTCTGAATTTTTGGACCAGTATTTTCTAATCTTTTGTTTCTTCTCAGAACCCTTGAAGTAAGCCTTCAAACATCGTGGAAGCCCAGCTGGCATAATTATGTCAGGCCTACAAGGTGTTAAGCCATTGCTATGATAATTTATTTCATTAGATTATCTGTAAAGAACGATTAAATTTACAAAAGTAATATTCAATTGGGGTAAAAAATGATGTAAACTAGGATTCTAACACACATTATATCATGAGTAATTTCGTCAATTAGCTTTTGCCACAAATAATACATAATGGAAAAGGACAATGTCCATCACCAAAACTAGGGAAACTCATTGCTAAACAGCTTTCACAATAAAGACAATTCCTCTTAGCGTCTGTTACCTGCCGACCCTCAGTTCTCATTACTTATTCTTGGTTTGGACATGAAATCGTTAAACTTCCCATACGTTGGTCACAAGCGTCTTTACTGTTGTATCCACTGCCTTCTTCATCTTGTGACGTGCGAACACGTTTTACGAACTTCCACATCTTCAAAGCGCTCATGTTTTAGTTGTTTGCACAACGTTCATAAAAGCATCTGCACAAGTAACAAAACTTAAATATAATATAACTGTTTAAAGCACTATGGAAAGATAGAGGAAGTCGGGAAATTTCGATAATTCTTTGAACAGATGAGCATGAATGTTTCTCAACGCCGATGAAGTAAAGTTACACGTCGAGTGAGATGTGCGAGTCACGACATGCCTTAGGGACGCCAGATGGAGTAAAGTATTATAATAATAACAAATCCGTCATGCCTGGACTCAAGATTTATAATCATATTAGGTCATTAATTTATACCGCAGGAGGGAATTTTTCTGTTTCTAATAAAACTCAATTCTCCTACAGAAAATGGATAACCCTTTCTGGTGTATGCAATATTTATTTCATTGCGCAAAAACAGTTCACTTTATTGCTATAACATGCACTATATTAGTGATCCAAATATGTGATTTAAAAGATACTGCTCAAATTGTGATATTCGTTACACTTATCATTTCGTAGAAGTTAGTGTTTGATTTTTGTTCAAAAATAAAAGTTTTAATTTATATGTCACGTAAAATGTGTTATCACAAAATATAAAGATGTGCATTACGGGAAGTACATAAAAAAAAGTCGATCTATGATACATTGCAAATTACGTTTAGAAAATATATTCCCTTAAGAAAGGGGGTGTACTTTTAATTTGACAAACATGAAAAAACAAAAATCTGAAATAATACGTGTAAACATTTCAAAAACAGGTGCATGGAGTCTTTTTTTTTTATCAAAAAACACAGAATCAGCATTGTAATAATAACGGATGATGAGATCTGGGATTTATGAGTACGAAATCCCACTACGGTGTTCACAAATACTAAAAAAAATATTGTTTCAAAGCAAAATGTGTGGCACATCATTCAAGAGAATTGTGTAACATTGTATAAAATTTTTTTCGAATCTGTCTGCAATAAAGCAAATATGTTTTCTTGGTTGATCGTTAGGCAACATGGAAAACAAATGATTCGCGTGTAGTTGGCGAACGCTTCTGTAAAAGATGAGTGCAGAACAAATCGATATGACCATCAGGTTAGAAAATTTCTTTGTGTCTCAATTTCGGTATTAGATTTAAGACGTTTTTCAAGTAATTATCAACGATAGACGACAATGCCTTGTACATCCCCGGCGGATGCATTTTCCCTTCCCTCCATGATAATGACGCAAAGAAGACACTATATTTAAGGTGAATTATGCTGAGCTACGCTACACTACACTGCGAGGATTTCGTATTTCATTCACGGCCTCTTAACATTTTGCATAATATGAAGTGAACAGGACTGCAGAAAGCGCTTTTGTTTTTTCGCTTGCTCATAGGTTCGTTTTAAATTTCTTGACAAACATTTCATTACGAGTTGCAAAGCCCGTGAAATGGAAATAATTTAATTAGTGAAATATGAAATTTATCGTGCATATGAATGATTTTTTTCCATTAAAGATTTCCCATTAGTATTAAAATGGTTGAAAAGTGTGAAATTAATTTTCGATTTAACTACTCCTATATTTTTTTACAGAAATATTGCGTGTGCCTTATACAGAGAGCTTCAAAGTTCAGGTAGTTTCCCTGCAGGTAAAAGCAAATCCTCTTTTTTCTCTGTTATTATTTTAAATGTCATATGACATTACCTTACATATACTGTAGCATTTCCATTTTCGTAAATACGATGTTGAACCTGATATTTCAAAATATTTCACTTACATACATATTTTCTGTTATGGATTTCATTTATTTAAAATTATATATTCCACAGAATTCATCCGCCCGACACTTCGGCGGCAATAATTTCAAACGAATATCATGTTCAAAAGAAATGTATTTTAAAAATCCAAACTTGCTCAGTCACTGAAATGCTCCAAAGATCCGTGATCAAATAAATTCATCTGTGCTACTCCTTTTTCCGTATACAGCCGGAAAAAAATACGATCTTACGAATTACCGATAAATTAAATAAATGTGTGATGTATCTTTAACATTATCACTTCCATCTGGAGTAACAACAATCTCCCGATGTCCAAGCACGAATACATCTCTCCATGCCCGAGCACGGACATTTTCAAAATTAAAATAATATTTAGATACCATAAAACTGATATAGAATATGAATATTAAAATTTCGTATAACGAAATGTCAAATGCATAATCTTACATCAATGTGTGTGAGTACTGAGTCAATTTTGAATTTTTCACATAGATAGTTTTCATTAAAGAGGGTAAAATACGGTAGGAAAAAAACTGCAGCCTTTGCGCATTCCATTAACACTAATCAAATTTATTCTACAGGCGTGAGGTTCATTTGACGTAACATTTATTTACAACATGACTTAAAAATATTGCTTTATATGAAGAATTCTTATTAAAGCTCCTACTGTCCTTCAAAATTCAGAGCTTATATTTAAAGCTGTCACTTGAAAATAAAAGATTGCAACTTCATATGATTCTTTAACTACAAACTTATATATGTCGCTAAAATTGCATATGGTTTATTATACGTATGAGACAGTAGAGTACGATTTAATTTCATAATGTTCTGCTGCTTGATATAATTTAGTCTTTCGGAGCAAGACGGCTTTTGCGAGGTTTTTAACACTGAATTCAGCCAGGTATTTGGAACAGGTATCCTTATATCCGACAAAAGATTTACGACATTGTTGGAACACCGAAATTATACATCCGAATACCAGGGAGCAGCTGTATTCCTCCTGTTATATATTCCTAATTATGGGAAATAAGAGGCATTCAAGGGTAGTCAAACTTTTTTATTACTTTTTGTTTCCCATCCTTTTTTTCTGAAAAGAACATATTGTGCCTGATCATGTGAAACATTCTGCAGCTGCAAACAACTGCCAATTTCAAAATGTTGATTAGGATATTGAAAACGTAGGTATTCCGATATTCTTTAAATCACCAATTAAATACCACGTTTTTAATTGCTAATTAAATAAGTTTTTTCTTATTCCTTCAACAAAAAACATATCCGTGTAAAACACGATTTACGAGTTATACTGTTGAATTGCTGGTAGAATTTTAATAAAAAAACATTCAGTTAACTGATTTAACTTTTTCATTTTAATTATTTGCAAAGATTCATGCGAAAAAAACCTCGAAAATCTGCTAGTTTTTCAAATCTTACGTAGCTAAGATTATGGAGAAAATACCTAAATAAGTCATCAGACATGGTGCACGCCTACAAACCCTCCTTTGTGAACAGCATTTACTGTGGAACAGAATGCCTAGAAAGTTAATATGAAACTTAAGAATAAGCAACAACTTTATGTTCCTGTTTGTTTTATTTTAGGCGTACTCTCACAACTACGGAGTGTGCAACATTCTTTTGATAACCTCCCACAGACCAAGCGTTTGACTATGTGTCATTCCAGTCATGTCAGAGATATTAAGAATAATAATTCTGACGGATATTTGCCACTTCGTGACGTTGAGAGCCAGGCAACTTTCCCAGGAGGATCCCGCTAGTACGGGAATCGCAATATCGAATAACTAGATTGTAGAAGAATCTTCGAGACAAGATACTATGCAAGAAGGCCAATGATTTGCATCCCACTAGCCGAAACGCGCAGAAGAATTCGTCTGAATTGGGACTCCAACGTTATCCATGGTCCACTGATCAATGGACCTATATTCTCTTCAACGACGAGTCACGTACTGCTGAAAGAATGTTTTTCGACATGTGTACATTTGGTGAGACGCTAGAAGCCGAAATCGTCCCAACAACATTAGGGAAATTTAACAATTGCAGTGGGGAAGGATTCCTAGTTCGGGCTGGTAACATGTTGGATGAACTTACGTCTCAGAAAGTGCTTCCAGCAGTCAACCTGACTGATGCACGCTACAGGGAGGATATGCGGTGGGACCTATGTATGGATTTTTGCTTGAGATGTTGGACTTCACTTCCTTTTTATGGACGAT
Organism: Macrothele yani; assembly: GCA_039090855.1. Taxonomy (NCBI): domain Eukaryota; kingdom Metazoa; phylum Arthropoda; class Arachnida; order Araneae; family Macrothelidae; genus Macrothele; species Macrothele yani. The sequence goes on from CM077018.1 coordinate 14,567,839, forward strand.
AACGCATGACCCAATAAGGTTCTAAAAGTAGACAAACAAGTGAAGAGCGAGAATGCTCAAAGGCTGAAGCGGCACGAAAATCTCCGAAGCTGAACTTTATAGAACATCTCTGGGAAGAGCAATTGCAGGCCAACAGCCTTCTGCCAGAACCCAGAGAGGTTCTGACGTGCTCTCGTGGAGGTGTGGCACTTATTTTCCCAGACTCTCATACACAGACTTGTACACAACATTATATCTCGTTGTCCGAGCTGTTTCGCTTTTTGGGTTAATCACCCTTCCTATTTACCTCTGGAAATCCGTGCCACCTGCTCTACCTGCATTAGACTGCCATACCGTCATGTACATGTTTTTTTCTCATGTGGGGATGGCATCCTGTTTCTGCCGTGTATTACTGTGTAATTGATATATTAATATACATACCAACTGCCATAAAACTTCGGTGTGAGTATTTTACATTAATTATCGCTTTGTCTGTCTCGGTAAATTTCGACATCTTGTTTGTAAGAAATGTGAAGCTAGTCACAATATAAGAACATTGGTTTTAAACATATTCATTTAACGTTTTTATTCTTTTAATATCAATTCTTAAATCGAAACATAACACCACTAAAGACTTTACTTTATTATTTAAACAATAGATTTTAATAATTTTTGGATTTAGATCTAGGCCGGTAATCCGAAGTAAATAATCTTTAAAGCCAAAAGCCTTTAACCAGGCCCGAAATTTTGGAAAATAAGAGAAAACATATATATCTAAAAAATTAGTTTTTAATTTCTAATCTGAGTTCCATCAGAATTATTTTTATATGGCAAACAAAGTGATGAATCTGCCAATTTGCTAATCACAAATCAGTTAGAAAATCTAATACACTGGTGTGCAAAAATTAAGGATGAAGAGGAGGAAATTAGCATAACAGCGGAACGAGCAGGCAGAACGGACAGTAAGACCACTCAGTAGATAGACTCGACTCAGGAACGGTAGGGCAAGCGCATATATGCAGCATGACGCAGGGGGAGGGGGTCGAAGTGTATAAAGCACACGGGCGGTGTACGCTCAGCAACTCGGTGAAAGCTATTAAACGGTGTAAATCTGTTTGAACGACGTCGAGTTGCTGCCACCGTAAGATATGTCCAACAGGCTATCCCGCAGACGACATGTGGATGTCTTTACCGCAGGTCGCGTCATTGGGAAGTTGGAAGAAAGTCGAAGTGTGACTAATGTATCCGAGGAGTTCGGGATCGCTCACATCATCGCTTCACGAGCTTGGAGAGCGTTTCAAACGACAGGAACAGCTATCCCAGAGTTTAGCAGTGGGTGCCAACGAGCAACCACAGTGGCGGACGACCGGTATATTGTCCTACAGGCAAGAATAGACAGAGGGATGACAGCGGGAGAAATTGCAAGCAACATGCAACAGACAACTGGACGTCCGTTATCGCGTTTTACCGTGGCCAGGAGGCTGCACAAAAGTGGTCTATTTGCACGACGACAAGTACGGTGTGCGCCATTAACGCCTGCTCATCGGAGACGGCGGTTTCTGTGGCGCCAGGAACACAAGAACTGGACACATCAGTAATGGGGTCGAGTTCTCTTTACGGATGAGAGCCGATTTAGTCTGACGAGCGATGCTGGACGTATACACATCTCGAGAGAGCAGGGGGCACGCAATCACACCTCCAACATCATCGAAAGGGACCGGTTTGGAGGTGGCGGAGTTCTCGTTTGGGGCGGTATCATGCTTGGTAGCCGTACTGACCTCCATATTTTCCAAGGAGGTTCAGTCACTGGTGTCCGCTATAGTGCCGAGGTTCTCCTGCCTCATGTGCGTGTGTTTAGAGGTGATGTGGGTCCTGAGTTCCTCTTCATGGACGACAACGCTACGCCTCATCGTACAGTGGCTATCGCAGAGCTGTTGGAGAGTGAAGATATTCAACGCATGGATTGGCCCGCAAGGTCCACGGACCTAATTCCAATCGAAAATGCGTGGGATCTTCTCGGGAGATGCTTGGCAGCACGTCACCAGCCGCCAGCAACGATTCCGCAGTTGCGATTGGCGCTACAAGAGGAATGGGCCGCAATGCCTACACAGCTCCTTGACAACTTCGTCCTCAGCATGGACAGACGTTGTAAATACTGCAACGCAGTCAGGGGTGATAATATCCCCTTCTAACGGATGGATTTTTCTTGGCAGCCGCCTGCCACATGGACGTTTCTCTCTTCTGTCTAGTTGTGCTCGAAGCTATTTTTTCAATAAAGTGCCTTTGTATCCTTTGGATTCCTTGCTTGGACGGTTTTGCTCACTTGTCCCATATTAGTACATCTTGGGGATCTTATGATATGATTTGAGTCGATGTGGAGCACGTCTGGACAACGTTACATTCGAAAAACCGTCTCGTTCCTAATATTTCAACGCCAGTGTATATCTGCAGTGCTTGATTGTTGAGCATAGACTTATACATTCACCCCATATACATTGCAAATTATTTTATATATAACTTTAACCTGAAAATTTTTAAAAGAGAAAAACGAAACGATTTCTTCTCCAAGTTAATACACAAAGAGAGTTCCATAAAAACTGAAGGTATTTTTTTTGAGTTGGCAACAGTGCGAAGGGGGAAATAACGACACAGCGACTAACAGGATTAAGGAAGTTTCTATGGCAGCAGTTATTAGCCGTGCCAGACGATTCTGTTTTTGTTATTATTCAGTTGTTAAGGTACGTCTTCATTTCGCCATACAGATGTGGAGGTGAGGGATGCAGAGTTAATAAGTTAAATGGGTTGTCTAATAAAATTTTGCTAGCGTTTGGGTAAAACGGCTCCAGAAACAATTGATTTAATGAACAAAGCTTTCAAAGATAAATATTTATCAGAGTCAACGACTTTTAAATGGCACCATAATTCTAAAAAAGGGAGTTTGTTTGTCTGCATATCTTGCTGCTAGGCCTAGGCGACCTGAAAGTGTTATTACGGAGCTTATTGTTAACACTCTTTGGGCAATTCTGAAAGATTATCTACGAATGAAGTGTGAAGACATAGCGGCGTTAACTAATAATTCAAAAATGTTGGCATTCAGCATTCCACCTGACAAGTTACTGCTGCATCGTGTCTGTTCCTGATAGGTACCTCATCACCTGACGAAAGAACAGTTGTTATCCAGAGTTCAGGAGTGTCATGAGCGGAAACAATTATTGCAAAAGATCCAAACTTTCTAAACACAGTAATAACTGCTGATGAAATATTAGTCCACTATTTCGACCCATTTACGAAGCGCGCAACGAGTGTCCGGAAACACACATGCACGCCTCCTCCGAAAAATATCCGCCAACTAAATCAGCTGGGAAGGTGATGATGATAATTTTCTTTGATTATAAGTGTGTAGTCTACTAGCATGCGGGTTTTCCACAAATTACTGTCAATGCAGAATATTGCATTTCAGTCATGAAGCGTGTGCGACGACAAATATCGATTAATTTACTGGAACTGGTGGGCAAGTGAATCCAACACCATGATAACCCCGCCCACAAGTGGCTGCTTGTGTTCAACAATTTCTTACGAAATGCAGTATTGAAATGATGCCAAAGCCTGTCTGCAGTACTGCCTTCGCCCCGTGCTTTTCTGGTTGTTTCCAACAATGAAAGAGGACTTCCTTCGCGCAACGTTCAACACAGATGCAGACATTTTTAAGCTGTACATGGGTCGTTAAAGTAGCTCCGCAGAATGCGATCGCAACATGGTTTGAAATGTAGACTGAACTGGGACTGTTGGACATCATCCGAGGAAAGATAATTTGAGAAATAATAAATATATTTTGCTGTACCTGATCACACTGTGCATTTTATACCTCCCTCTCGTGTTCATTCTGCTGTTGTTTACAGATTCCTTATTATTTTTAAAAATTTGAAACACATTCACAGTTCTACGGGAATCATATCAGTTCATGTGTACGCCCACTAATTTTGCCACAAAATTTCGAAGGTACTTGACAATATAATATCATGCGGTAACTGATATATCAAACCTGATTAACTGATTTTTTATTCGATCATGGTAACCATTATTAACTAGTTAATGGGATTTAAAAATATCCATGTGGTATTTTGCAAAAAACCTTCATCGCGTTAACAAATTCTAGAAATTTCATAAACTCATATTTATAAAACGATTCAACTTTCCAATTTGCTTAAATTTGCAGTATCAAGAAGTGTACAGGAAGATGATGGATTAATTGAAAGTGATTACAGAGTTTTTCCGGTTTCAAGCGGAATGAATATTGTACTCAACAGAAGAAAATGGTTTATTTTCAATTAGTCTAAAACGTTTTCTACCTTTCCTTTTATGTAACTATTACCCAGCCGTAGAATAATCCCCTAAACGCGTTTTAAGATAAAACACAACGTAAATTTCATTTCATAAAAGCCAATTACATATAAACATATCGCTGAGTCAATATGTTATCTATGTATGTTTTCTTGGAGTTTTGAGTGTTTTTAGATCCAAATCCGATTGTAAAATTTCATCACTCTGCATGGAAATTTCTTATACATTTCTTCAATGTATGCTCTTTATTTCATCAAAGGAATTTTAAATGAGTCGTACAACAAATTTGAAATGCTTTTATGCTTAATATGTGGGACTCCAGTTATCTTGACCTTAATTAGAGCACCTACAATTATGATCAAGCCTTTCCATGTTCAAATTATAGACCTTCTTAAATCACAAAAAAAAAAAAAGGATTTTATTGCGTGCCTCGCAGAAAAGAATGGTTGTTCAGTAGGTAGCGAGACTTTCTGCCTGAAAGAATCAAAACATGCCGTACCCAAAAATAATCGCCGTTAGGATTTAGACAACGGTCCCATCGTTGCACAAGTTCTTGTATTCCTGCGGCACATAAGGAGACAGGCTGCTGCTGTGACCATTTATCTACAGCTTCAGACATCTGTTCATCCGAAGTGAAACATTTACTTTTGAGACATTTTTTCATAGCTCTAGAGATGTGAAAATCATAGGGAGATAGGTCAACACATAACCCGGATTTTGAAACACTTCCCAGTGAAAGCGCTGTAATGTCATTTTTGTCGTTACTGCGGCTTGTAACCCGGCGTTATCATGCAGAAGCAAAATATCGTGAGTAAATTTGCCAGGTCTCTTGTTGTTGATATCTTTTCGAAGCTTCATTAAATTTTGACAGTAACGTTTGGCAGTGATGTTTGATACTCTTGTTAGCCCCTTAAGTAGCAATGATCCTCGATGCTTAAAGAACAGGGCATCACCTTGCCTGCGGAACTGTTGGGCCGTCATTTTTTCAGCGATAGCACTGATGCATATTACCACTTCATGCTCTGGCGTTTCGACTCTGGCAAGAAAGGATGGTACCTGCTTTTGTACCCAGCAGTAATGTGTAGAAGGAAATATTCACCTTCTTCATGGTAGCATAACGGATTCTGTGTCGGACAGATGTTTCGGCCCCCACACATGCCGCAGACCTTGCTATATTCAAGATCTGAGAGCATGATCGTATTGACAGTTCCGATGCTCACACCCGCTCTGTTCGTCAGTTCTCGGATCGTGATATTTCGATTGGTCTTTACTGCAGCTCCACACATGTCAAAACAGCACGAGGTGGTGCTACCGATCTTGGCTGGTCTGCTGTGTTTGTTCGTCTGCCACTAAAGAGCTGACACATCCACATTACAATACTGCGTGGAAGACAAGCAGGCCTATACACTGCCTTTATTTGTCTGTGAATTTTGCTTGGTGGCGTTTTCTCCCCTTTGAAAAAAATAAATGTCAGCAGAATGAGCAACTTTGGACCTATCGGCCGCCTAAAAAAGAAAAAGAAAGTTAGTTCATCAAGTTACACGGCTTCCGTAACAAACAAGCTGCAATGCAGTTGCGTGTCATTTCAATCTCCTGCAGACCAGCGCCTCCCTTTGACAAAATTGAGAAATGCAAATGCAGCAGAAGTGGCTCACTACTTATCGTACAGCCCTTATACAATAACTGTTTTACATTCAGGATCAGGACCTGAAATTTAAATATTTTCATTAGCAGAAAAAAAGATACCTTGCGAAGCCGTACCAGGTTTAGCGACGTAAATGAAGATACTCGAGAAAGGAAGTTTTCACCTACTAAAGAGCAGAACTTTGTTTGATTTATTTAAAGTATGAAATTATTTCAGCAATGATCCTAGATAAAAAGGCCTAAAACAGGAATAAGTTATGACAAATAAACGAACACTGGCACTTCGATGGGTCCTAATTTCAAGGCCTCAGTACAATTTGCAGCAGGGGTACAAGCTTATCAGAAACCTATAAATAAGCCTTTTCGTCAAGGGTAAGGCTTTCTCGGACTCACAACAAAGTGATTCATCACAAATACTTTCTCATTGGGTAAGTCCCATTTTAAACTATCTCCTTAAGAACTTCTGCTCACATATTTCTTTTTCTATTTTTTTTGGAGGGTGGCTAGTCTCTTAAACAATATAATTTTCAGCTTTATAAATTACAAAGCTGAGAAAACAAAGTAACAAGAGACTATTACATAAATATTAAAACTGTGGAGAAAGAAGCATCATCATAAAAGATTAAAACTTCGTAGTTTAAATGCAGGGTTCGATCAATACATCAAACTAAAGGACAAGGACCTGGGACTCTCTCAGCAAGCATGTCTGAAGTACAGTAGTGACTTTCACGAATGATTCCTTCGAAAAGAACGAAACATCATAATGTGTCATCGACGAATACATTTTTCCAGAATAATGTCGATTCCTTGACTCGAAAAAAAGTTTTACACTTTTAATAATCACTAGTGGGAAAGCTGTGATTTATTCTAGAAGTATAATGCTCCCCATCTTTCTTTTAGCGAAATATCACACGGTGAAAAAATGTATTGCTCAATAGGGTTTTTAGAAGAGCGGAGATACAGCTGCAAAGAGAAATACAAAACACCACCCACGGACAGACACCACAAAAATCCTCAAATGCAAGCCAAAAGTGTTCAGATGGTTCCCGGGGTTAAACGATGGTTTTAAATCGCACATTTAGAAGCAACGATATTGAAAAAAAAACAGATTAAAAGTTTGCGACCCTTAGCGGTGAAGTTGCGTAGTATTTTGGGAACAAAATTGACACAAAGGATTTTCATAGTTAGTAGTGTCTGATCGAAAAAAATTATTTCATTCAGATTTTAAGTCCCTCAGATATTGCTTTAAAAGGAAATGCGATCTTACGCCCTCTAGTAGTACACTTGTGCGTTAAGAAATATTAAAATTATTTAAGAGACATTTCACACAGGGAACGCTATTCAATAAAGTACGGATTTTTCATTTGGGATTCTTAGAAGCACATATGGACAAAAATATGATACAAATCTACAGCTGCTAGGAGAACATTACCTATTATTTTTAGCTGCAGTCATTTTCAAACGTTTTCCAAGGTGTGCAGAATCTGTCTACTAAAGGAGGTTTTCACTTAAGTTTTCAAAATCACAGATTTTGCTGCGAATACAGAAGAAATAAAAAAAAGGCTCTTACGTCCCTTGGTGACTAAACTGTTCTTTAGGAGAAATTAGATATCACAAAATATTTTCCATCCGGCGGATGAAGAAAGACGTTCTCAAATCGATCTTCTTTAAGCCATAGTTTAATATATATGTATTACTTGAAAATAGTGACTGCACCTAAAATCCATGCAAATGGGATCGAAAGAGAAGCTAATTATTCGATCGGATATTTTGAAGCAAATGTACGGAATAAAATGTGTTTTGAAATCTGTATCATAAAGTTTTACGCCCTCTAGTTCCGAAGTTGCGCATCGGAAAAAAATCAGAAAACAGGGTTCATCATTCACGCACTTCTTCACGCTTCACAATGGACAAAGGATTTCCAAAATCAGACTAATAGTTGCAGTACAGTGGTGTACACATATAGACGGAAGAACTGACAAAGAACGACCTGCTTTTTAAAGGAAACCATCGAAAAATTCGTACGAAATACTAGGAACTACTTGATGCACTGATAATTGAGAAGCTAAAGCACTTATTCATGCGTCTTTTCAATTGTTAACAAACACGCCGGCGATTACCATAAAACAATCGGCACAGTAATTTCAAATAGCTCATGAATATTAATAATCTAAAGTTCTAGGCATAGAATAGAAATTATAGGTTCCACAATTTCGCTCAGCAACCAAATGGCTTTTTCAAGGAAGGTAGATAGCAAACTGCAAACTTAATAATAAAACGCTTCAGCAATTTGAACGCGGAGACCTGACTTGCAATTAAACGAACAGTTGCCAATGTAATCATTCGTTCAAAGATGCCTTCCGTTGCGATTAATAATGTTGAAGATATCTGTTTGTGATTAAAAGCCAAAACATATTTGAAATATTGAATTGACGCAAGTGAATTTACAGTTGAATTTTTATACACAAAATGGAGTAGGCGTTATGGACTAAATAACTTGAAAAATGCAATATATTTCTAAATTTTTTGCATCCTTATGTTCAAACCAAAAATGTTTAGAAAAAAGTACGAAACCTGCCAAACCTACTTGGTTTGGCGATTGCTTTAATTTGGTATTACGTATCCGTAGAACAATATTTCACTTTACAAAAGCCAGATATTGTATAACTTGAACGGAGGGGCGTCTGGTTGTGCATTTCCTTGGGGAACTGTTTCAATCGCGTGGTGACGCACGACATGAAACTCACCGAACCGTTGCATTTTGAAAAGCAAGCTGAAAAAAGTATTTTGCCTGGAAATCAAGGGTGAGTGAGAGGACGACTGTACTTCCAAATTGTTACGTGTCAGTCAGCTTGTTTACGTTTCCTTCGTGACTTTTCATAGGCCACTACGCGATGAAAATAGTTTCGAAACAAAATGGAAAAGAACGTGCACGTGCTTGCGAGTAGAATTATAACAGGCTTTCGTAAAGTCAAATAGTGTTCTTTCAGTTTGAATTTTTTAATACGCAGTTGGACTGAATTTCTAAACTTGCTTCGGTTTGCAAGGAGACATGGTGTTAGCAAATAGCACTTACTTTTGGATTGGATTGGATAGGGTTGTGGGACATAAGTTATATTGTGAACACCTAGTTATATGCTCAGCTTTGTCTGTCTTCCGGATGCTGAACGGAACAGGGACAGAGAGAACAGTTGACCAATGAATTCAATGATCGTATTCCCGACCCGAATATCAGGAAACTATGAGCAGAATTTTTTGGAAGGTTTAGCAACCACCGTGAGCAACTCAGTGGGCAATAAGCAGCAGTGGCCGGTCCCTAATTTAGGGTTACTGGTTCCAGGGATGGGAGAGAGCTAGTGCCGTAAGACCAACACAACATCCATGCCTCGCCGGGATTCGAACCCGGACGAATGGTTATAAGCCAGCGCTTAGACTACTGCATCACCGGGACAGCTACAGGAAATTGGGTAGCATACGTAGTTACAGTTATATGGCTATAAAACCACTTATTTCTGCGAAGAACTGAAAAATGCATCTACAGTTGTATCACGAACACATGACCGGACATTGCAAGACTGGAGAAATGGCATGTGGTCCGAAATTTCGCTGTACAACTTGCAACTTGTTTTCTTCCGAAGACTGGCAGAGAGTTATTTGGATGACATTTTACTCAAGCTACCCAGCTTTATTTGTAAACACAACTCAATATTCTGGATGCAGTTTAATAGTGTAGGTCTCGCTCTGTCGGTAAGGAACTGGTCGCACGATATTGCTTATTGCTGGTAGGTCGTGTATCCTCTAATGTTTGTTTGAAAACTATCCGTTCCGTAATTCGGACTTTATATCAAGCAGGTGACAGCTGCTCATGGTCTGCAAGGCTGATATCCATAGTGCACGATGTGTTCACCAGTTGTTTTTCGACCACGACAGCCATTTTCACAATCTTAAACGCAATGCTCCTGTGCGTAGTGCACGATGTGTTCAGCAGTGTTTTTTCTATTACGACAGCCATTTTCACAATCTTCCAAGCAATTCCTCTGTCCGTAGTGCACGATGTGTTCACAAGTGGTTTTTCGACCACGACAGCCATTTTCACAATCTTAAACGCAATGCCCCTGTCCGTAGTACACGATGTGTTCAGCAGTGGTTTTTTGACCAAGACAGCCATTTTCACAATCTTAAACGCAATGCCCCTGCCCATAGTACACGATATGTTCAGCAGTGGTTTTTGACCACGACATCGATTTTTACAATCTGAAACGCAATGGGCCTGTCCGTAGTACACGATATGTTCACCAGTGGGTTTTCGACCACGACAGCCATTTTCACAATCTTTCCTGTCCTCCACAAGGTCCGAAGTGAATGTATTGGATATTTTAGAAAAAATTATCCTGAAGCAGTGGTCCTGTTCTGTGAAATCTAAGAGGCCTAAAAGATTATCTGGTGAATTCCTGGTATGCTGTACAAATCAATGCCATCCAACGCCTTGTTTAATATTTGGGAAAGTGCGTACCTTCTGTACTGCGGGCTAAAGAACGACCAACCGGTTATTAAATAAATGTTTCCCAGGCAGTTGCCGGTAGGTGTAGCTTTGATTTGGTGGGAATTAAGGAAACATTATTCCGGCCGCTCTCCCGCTTTATAAAAAGGCGTGCCCTATTTGCAAACACCTGAAAGGCTCAAAGAATTACATAACATTTATTGTAGTCCGAATATTTAACGAAAATGATGGTTCAAATTCGTGTCTACCATCGGAGTTTTTTAAATGATACATTCACAACCCTTGTACATTTTCATATTGTAAATAAGAGCAAGAAAGATGACACCGAATTTTCGGGTGTAATAAGCACGTCTTTTGAATCCGTTCTGACGCACATTAAATTTATCAAAGCTATTCAAAGTCAATGGAACCGGTATGGAAAACAATAGATCTGGTGAAAGAAAGAAGATTTTCACTCGGGTTTTTAATCCATCAGATATTGCTTTAAACGGAATCGTGAGCTTACGAACTCGTTGAAACAGAGATATCGACAAAAATAAGATGTGACTTTACGTCCTCTGGTGGGAAAACCATGCATTATTTTAGGAAGAAAGTATTCTCAAAAGGTGTATCCATATAAGCGGTATTGGTCGAAGAAAAAGAAATTAGTCGAGTTTTCAGGAGCTCAGATTTTGCAACAAATACTTCAGAAGCAGAAATTAACACTTATGACCCCTGGTGGCTAAAACATTCTTTACCAACATTAGAAACTATGTGAAAATATTTCCCATCAGGTCTTGCATGCGATACTGGAAGAATTTTTCAAATCAGATCTTTAGGAGCAGAAATAACGCAGAAAAGGCAATTTACCCTTGTGCCCCTAGCGGAAAGTCTATGAGTTACTTGAAAATTTTGAATTTATAGGAAAAACATTTCTCATCGGAAACACTATCCAACAAAGAAGGAATTTTTCAAATCGTACTCTTAGAAGTAGAGATATTGACAAAAATAAGATATAAATCTACGCCTCCTGGCGTAGAAACCATGCATTTTTTCAAGAAGAAAATTTTCCTAAGAGGTTTGTCGACGTTAGGAGTAGTATCGGTCATCAAACGACTTTTTTTTCAATCGAGATTTTAGAAGCTCATATTTTGCTGCAAACACAACAGAAGCGGAAATTAAGACTCACGCCACCTGGTGGCCAAACCATTTCCTCCAAAAATTAGAAAATATGTGCAAGCGTTTTCCCATCAGAAGCTGTATGCGGTGCAGAAAGAATTTTTCAAATCGGAGATTTAGAAGCAGAGATATATTGGGAAACGCAATTTACATTTACGCCCTCTAGCGGAAAGTCTACGAATTACTTAATAATTTTGAAATTATATAACCCACATGTCACACTAGAAACACTATCCAACAAAGAAGGAAGTTTTCAAATCGGACTTCTAGAAGTAGAGATATTGACAAAAATGAGATGTACTTCTACGCCCCCTGGCGGAGAAACTGTGTAATATTTTAAAAAGAAAATATTGCGAAAATGTTTATCGATGTGAGTGGCATCAGTCCACGAAACAATTTTTTCAATCGATATTTTTGAAGCTCCGATTTTATGGCAAATACATCAGAAGCAAAAATTATCACTTACGCCCCCTGGTATTAAAATGTTGCAAAGGTAAACAAGACACCTAAAAACAGAAATGTTTAATAGAACCTAAAGAGCAAAGAAGAGAAAGCCAAGTTTATGTGGAAGAAAAATATGCTGAATCAGCCAAACGATATAAAGTTAAGAGGATTTCAGAATGTCTTAGAATGATTGACAGTGGTCTGGCTTATTACGAACTTCAGGATCCAGATTCAATAAAAGTTTCACCAAAGTGTTTGGAGCAGTTCATGATACGCTTTCTTCCACAATGTGATTTACGCCGAGAAAAGAAGGGTGACAATACAGAGGTCCTTGGACAAGTATGTCAAAGGGTCTCGACATCGGTGAAACAGGGAGCATATTAATACTAAATTTGTAAGAGTGTAATCCCAAATTCAGATGTTCTAGTATTTTGTATTTAAGTCCCTGTAAGCATGCTACCTTTCTTTCAGTTACATGGCTGTTTTGCTCCAGGATAATGTGGCGCCCTTTTGGTGATTTTTTATGGGTTAAGTAATAGTTCAGCTTTACACTGTGTAAGGAAATAAATACCGTGAGGGTTTCCATCTGAGAATAGAAGGGTCGTTAGTAGAACAAGAAGAACAGTGCGGGCTTTCTTTATTTTCATTAGGAAACGAGTGTTCAATAAGTGAAAGCAAATACGGAAAAAAATTCTACTTAAATTTTAAAAATAGACACTTCCGTTCAGTCACTGCAAGACAATTGTAATTACAATTCAGGAAAAAGCATTAAAGAACGGCATATGCAAATTTTGCATACGCAGCTTACGTAACTTATACGGCGCAGATCTTCCTCATTCCTTTTGTTTGAAATGATTAGCTTTTTACGACATTCTGTGTTAACATGCAGAGGAGTAAACAGTTATTTGAGAAAGAGGTCAAAAAAGTGTTATTTTATCTTGGTCAAAAGGCATCTTATCGAGAAATCACAAAGATAATTGGAAGACCTTTAGGAGCCACGCAGAATGGTGCAAGAAATAAGGACAAGCCCAGAAAAACCAAAAGGACAGGACGGAAGACATCATTGAGTACAAGAAATAAATGATTTGTTTTTCATTTAGCGAATATTGTATTTTAGACGAAATACTCGATATTTACCTAAAAAGAGTCTCATACGACGGTCGCAAAAACTCTAAAACAAAACAAAAAATCTGCGTAAATTAAAATGAACGCAAATCCTTTACTCACTGTTAAACGTAAACGCAGAAGATTAGACTGGGCTGAGCAATGATATTGTCCTAAAAATCGAAAGGGGTTTTGTTCTCAGATGAGAGAAAAACATTTTCGATTGCCCCGACGAAAAGAAATGTTACTACCATGATTTACCGAAGAATCCCTAAGATTTTGTGGAATACCAATGTGCCAATGTGATGAGGTGGTGCGATGGTGTGGGCAGCGTTCGACTGTGGCGGTAAATAGGATTTTCCTTATCGATCACGTATGAGAAGCTAAAATTACCAAGCTATGCAAGACGAACATTAAATTCCAATGATGCACCTACTAAAAGGAAACAGTTGGATTTTCCAGAAAGATAATGGCCTCTGCCATACAATCATTCTTCAAAACAGTAGTTTACAAATTAAGAAACAGATGTAATGGACTGGCAGTCTAGGATCCCAGACTTAAACCCAATGAAAAATGGCCTGTCTTTACTTGTCAGGGTTGTACATTAGAAAAAAGCAAGCAACAACAAGGGAATTGCAAGTTGCAGTACCTCGATGTTGGGAAACAATCAACATTTGCACGTTACAAAACTGACTAACAGCAATGCCAAACAGAATTTATTTTCAAATTCAGGCTAATGGGAGTACCATAAATTTCTAATTCAAGAAATATTATATGCATATGAATAGCGTCTTTACAACACAATGTTCTTGTTAGCTTTACTTTTATTTATGTTTACTATTGTAATAAAACCATGAAACACTACACCGCCAAACATTCTACAATATAAATTAATTATTGATGAGATATTTCTTGTGTTGGAATTTTTGATCTACAGCAGAATATCAAGAAAGAGCAGGAGTATTTTAGTATATTTATTATTTCTTTACGATTTATTATAAACTTTCTGCCGATTTATTCATTACCAAATGTGTTATCATTTCACGTATAAATTTAAAGATATTATTTTTAGCGAACGAAATCTGTTGGGAATTGATTTTCACTGTTGTATAGATTTACGAAATATTTTCGGTTAATCTCTTTGGGATTCAAATCGCATTCCATTCAAGAAACCAGAGCCAAAAGCTTTTAAAAATATGAGCAGTTGAAATATATGATAAATATCTTATTAATGAAATGTTATCCTGCAAGCGGTTTGAAAGGAACACACATTTATTAATGTTGTAACATTAGAAGGAATCCATACGTTTTCATTGAAAATTACCATGGTCTACGGAAGAAGGCGAAGAAAAATATTCTACCCAGTAATTTGTAATAATTTATTTATTAAAGTAAAATATGATTGGAAAAACTTCTGTTCCCAGTCATTGGCGATTAGTAGAAACTTCGTAATAGCCGTTTTCGATTCTGTGCTTGTTGGTTTACATTATGTGTTGATTTTGTTGACGAACTTAACTTGAGATATCTTATTTTGCTATAGTCAAATTCCAATGTCACTTGCAGTATTTGTAGCATTTAGTTCTGTCAGATATGCCGAGATGGTGGTACGGCAAGTTTTCAAACTACACAAAGTGGCCCAATATTGTTTTCCTATTCCTATTAGTTACGGAAATAATTAAGAAGGTGTGTTCTAGAAGTGGTTTCTCAACTCAAAACACGAAAATTTCACTTACACCGAGACCATTCCAATTTGCACCAAAACTTGAATATTCTTTTTCGCTGCTGTAATTCTGTATTTGTATTTTCCAAGATTTCGCTAACATAAACTCGCAGGGAAGAATTTTTTGAATTCATTGCTTTGTTCTCATATTCTAAATTCAGTTTCTTCATGATTACTCTGAGATAATGTTTGAATTTTCATATTTGTTATTTAAAGCAAAATATAATTTCCCAGCAGGGTATTCTTGCGAAACGAAAACATTTTCTTTTAAGCTAGTGTAGTTTCACTTTAAAACTGACAAACTTGATTCAAGCGTTTCAAGAATATCTCAGCGCAGCAATTGACAAAGAGAAATTAGTGTTTTATATATATATATATATATATATTTTCTAACATAAAATACTGAAACCGAAATTACAAACTGTAGAATACTTTTATTCAAAGGAACATAGTTTTAATTTTGCAGATAAATAAATGCAATGAGAAATATTTCATTGTCACCTATTTGTATTCGTATATGTCTCTCTGACAGACATATAATGATTCATGACAGCGCTATATCTACGTGCTCTTGCTCAACTATCGCCTTCAGATTTTAGGTGAATGAAAGATAGCATTAAAATATTGTTTTATTATTCTTAATATTACCTTAAATAAAAACGAAGGAGGTCATTTACCCACCTACAATTCTAGCTATTTTTGTTTACATTCTGGCTTTTCTTTGTGCAGGTCTTTTATTCGGGTTAACGTCAGAATAAAATTACTTCCTGACAGCTTTGCCAAGTAGGTGAATTTGCAGAACAGTGACCAGTCCCGTACATTAAAGCTTATTATTGCAGACGGACGCAATGAAACGAAAGTCATGGTGAACAGATGTCAGAGGTAAGGTAGACATCACTGACTTTGTCACACACCTCTTATCGAAAAGAAATACTCTGGGGTCAATTTAAAAAGTTAGGCAGCTACATCATTTGATCTTGTATAATTCTTTTATTAATTTTAAAAGTTCGAGAAGGACTACCATATATTTGATCTGGGTGCATTATTTCAAGAAGCACTCTATACATGGAAATAATACATATATATATTTTTTAGTAATTTATAGACTACAATCTTTCGGACTACATTTTCTTATATCTTATTCTGCGCCATGTGCAACAGTGATTCCTTCCTTCGTTACTGAAAGATTACAACTTTAATAAAGTCAGTGAGATGTTAGGAAGAGTGTTTACCGCATTACAGCAAACTATTGGAAAGGGTAGGAAAATTTGAAAAATACAACTTTGTATTTCTGTAGATGCCAAATTTAAAATAATTTAATTTGGATTGAGATTGTTTGTTCACACTGATGCGTAATTTTGGGCGTCATGATATTAGCTGGCCAGGAGGCGGAGACTTGAGAGTGTAAATAGTTTTAAATCATTAAAACGAGAAATTTTTGGATTAATTTATTGAACACGTAATCATAATGAACATGGGTAAATTCAGACGTTAAATTATGTGTCTTTGTGCTAATTACAAAATAAAGAAAAAGTTAGTGGGCTGCTTTGAAAGATAAACAATCCGGAAAAAAACGACACATGGCCACCCCTCTCGAAAGCAAAGCATTTCAAGTGGATAGAGCAGACGGAACCAATTAACTGTTAAAATCTGTTTCTCTGAATAACGGTGGTAAATCGTAGACAAAAAATTCGCGACAAAAGAATTCATTTTTATCGACGATGGCTGTTGCTAGTTGTGCAAACGTTAGCTGCTGTAAAATAAGGACAAAAAATGAATTTACATCAAACAATCAACGGCACTGTACCCCAAGCACAGACGGAAAGCTTACAGGTTAGCAAATGCGAACCTGAAAATTTATGGAGATTACACTAGAAAGGAGCAAATGGTTGGTGTATTGTGTTGATGGCAGCGAAATTATGCCCAGCTATGACATTTCTCTCTGTTTTTTTTCAAGAATTTTCATGAGGGTAACAACACGTCCGAAAAGAAAAAACACAAGTTTATCCAGGGAGAAAGGCGAAATGAAGCAGTCCTGGGACAGCCGCAACACAAAGTAGTCGCAACGGCCGAACACTCTATGACAGAGGACTCGATAACGGCTGCATTAGAATCCGAAAGACGGTGAAAAGATTAATCTGTGGGAAATGAGATGCTACGTTAAATTTATTTAATGGTATACACAAATTAAATGAATGATATACGTGAGGTTTCCGCTCTCTACTGAACTACAGTTACAAGCGCATTTGTGGCTGTTATTGAAGAGACGGAAATTGGCAAATAGGCCTTTCGAAAGTGCGTAAGACAACCTATCAGCGAAATTCATTATGGTGGCATGCTCTTTGAAGAACCGACATGCTGTGCTTGATGATATAAAGTATTTGAACTAGCAGACAGAGTGGATACTCCCAAAGGCAATGTATCGGAAGTCTACTTCCATAGACTGTTTTCATAAGAAAGGCTGATTTGCGACTTAAATCCACTCCGCGTTTCCTCCTGCTGAGGTCCGAACCAACAAAGAAGGAAAATCGTGAGAAAACCGCAACCAGTTTTGTTAAAGAAGAAATAGTTTTCGGTTCTCTATACTCAGATCAATAAGTGAGTGCGTACCCGAATATCGAACGGCCGTATCCACATTGAAATCCAAATGTGTATGCGCTCGCCTGCATTGAGCAACCATGTCCACATTGCCATCCAAAAAGTGTTTGTAAATCTGGGTTGACGCATGTTGAGTTCAAGTGCGTAAAATTTTAAATCATACCCTGTGCGCTTTTGTGCAACGGAAACGAGGCGTGCCAATTAGTCTCCAAGTTAAAAGTGACATAATAAGAATAAACACTAAGGTAGATTAATCTAGTCAGGTAGATTAATCTAGTCAGGTAGATTAATCTAGTCAAATTCTGTGCATACCTACATTTATCCAGTACATATAAAAACAGAAACTGAGAGAATGCGCACAGTGGGTGACGGTGCTCAGTAATAATTCACATATCAACTCCAAATTTGAACTGAGAAAGTTTGATGAACTGCGAATCTAAACTTTAAATACCTTTGTGGGGGACAGAGGAAAGCAGCTCTCGTATTGTTAGCGAGGTGCCGCTTTTATTGTTTTCCTCAAATTTTTATTATGTCATGTTAGTTGTTCTCTTTATATTTAGTTATTCTAATTAAATGCGTCTTGTGCCAACCGTGCAGTTGAATTTATTATTTTGAATGCCGTAAAAATCTGTATTTTATTGGTCGCTCTTTCTTTTGGCTAAACTCTTGAATAATACACAAGGTTTTGAAGTTAATGGCTGTAACAAGACACAAGAGATGGGGTACACTGGTGTAGAAGGAGGGCACTTGCGCTCAAATCGGTTACTTCGCGGTTAAGATACAGATGCATTTTTTCGCCAATATCCTAATGGAGATTTCAATTGGTATACCGAGTATTAATGAACTGTGTCTGTATTTCGTAGGTGACTTTTGGCAATTTTTTACGACCCCTTAATAATACGTCAGAGAGGAAACCTGTCGGCAACACACGTTTCACAATAGGACACCGTTTCATCTTTCGATAGGTTTCAAACGTGCACGTAAAAGGATATTACAAAAAATTGTACATGCTGAAGTCATCGCTCTTTCCACGTTTATTAGTAACTCACGGAAAAATTATCATTAACTGACACCGGGAGTCGAACCCAGGTTCTTCCAGTTACGCGCCGGACATGCTTCCACTGTATGTAAGTCTGAAGAAATTCGAGGCCGCTGTGGTGCAGTGGAAGCATGTGCGGCGCGTAACTGGAAGACCTGGGTTCGATTCCAGGTGGTGGCCAATGCGAATTTTTCCGTGACTCACTTATGAACGTGGAACTAGCGATGACTTCTGTTTGATGTTCTTAGTCCACGTCAAAGGTCTGTATTTATTGTACATGTTGTCCTTTAAGTAAGAGTTTTTGGATAAATTGAAATCGCTCGAGTTTAATAAAAATGTGATTGTCTGAGAACTTCTGAGAACATTATTTTCCAAGTGTTTTATGAAAAATGGAAAATGCCTGATAAATACGTTGTTGCAATTCGCTTTTAAAAACAGACTTTGTGTTATATGGAGGAAAATGCTTTCTAAGACTTTCCATTTTACGGTAATAAAAACATTTCAAATGCAGAATTTTCGAATTGCTCCTGAAAGAGCACTTTGCAGAAACTTTAATAGAAAATTAGTTTCACTAATTTAAAAAAGAAACTAATAAATCATTCTTCTAGCGCCACCGCTGGCACGGATACAAGCGGACACTCGATGTAGCATAGACGCACATATTTCACAGATACTGTCCCGAATTAGAGCATGCCATATGGTGTACAAATTGCGGGCAAGTTCGCCGAAATTCCGGGATGGGAGAAAGTGACCTTCCATCTTGTCACAAACATATTTAATCGGAGAGAAGTCGAGCAATCGGGCTGGCCATGGAAGGGTGTCGACGTTACAGCAGGCCAGAGAACCTCGGGTCGTGTGTGACCAGGCATTACCCTGTTGAAAAATTGCCTGGTGATCCTGTGACACGAATGGGAGCGCACAACTGGCGGTGGAATGTCCTTGACGTTCAGTTGAGCAGTGAAGTCCATACGGAGGACAACAAAGTATGCCCGGCGATCCTAGCAAATGATTCCCCAGACAGTCAATCCCGACCCGTATGCCATTCAACCGTAATGGCTGGGTTGGTGCTCTAGGCGTCTCGTCTGCAGATACGTATACGTAGCTTATCTGCAACAGGTGACTCATCACGGTAGATAACACTGCGCAAAAGGACAATATCCCACATTGTTCGGGTTCGACACCACAGCTACCGGTGCCAGCAAAGATCGTTGCTCAGTGACAGTCGGAGGAGTGGCTTCCTAGAATGTAGTTTCTGTGCCGCAAGCCATCCCGCAGCAGACCAAGTGGCCTCTTCCGTAATTGTAAATGACGCAACATGGAGGTGGTTAGCTGAGAGCGTCGAATTCGGTTCTGATCGTTCAGCTGTCACAATCGCACAATCCTAGGTTTCCGTGGTTGCCCTCGGTCATTTACTGTTCGCGTGCCAGCGCTTAGTCGACAGAATGGCGCCAGTGGTCCGACTGAAGCTTTGTTTTAAACATAGTGCCTGACAATACGACTTTTTGATTAATCGACATCTCTCAGCGCAATTTTACGTCCTCTCGCCAACTGGACCAACTGCTCGTAGTGTGAACGGATTCGACGCCGAAGCATTCTCTTACACCGTGGAGGTGAATGCAACAGCAGTAAGCTGTCACGGCTCTGCGTGCGAGCGTTGCTGTTAGTATTCCCTCCTTGATGAACGGCGACCATTCGCTGTGGGGGATCACTATTGAGTCACTCATTGTTGATTTTTATTGAATTGCATGTTCGGCCCTAAGGTACTTGCATGCGGAGTTTCGTCAGATGTAAAGTCTTCATCTGTGTGCTTGGTCTATTTTAGTAAGAGTTTGCTGTTATGTAACCCATCTGCAGGGCAGTGTTCTTTCTTCAAGAAGGGCTGCATAATCTTCCTTCATGATATCGGTGTACAGAGCATATCAAAATATGCTTTCAATTTAGTATTTGTAAAATAAAATTTATATAGAACATTGTAATCTAAATTTGTGAATCCTTATAAATTGCAGGTTTTAGTGTTATTTTAAGCCTGTCGCATGTCTTTGTTGATAACGAAAAGAAGGCTGAGAATCACCCCCATGTAAACGTGTAACAAACAGTTTTGCAAAGCACAGTTTATTCAATTACACTAATGAGCCATTAAATCATGTCCACCTACCTACCTAGTAAGCTGTAGAACCTCCTTAACTCGCAAATCAGCAATCAATCAGAGGGGTGGTAGTGATTTAGCGCGAACCTGTTTTCCCAGTCCGAACCATAAATGTTTTATTGGGTTCATGTGAGGTGAAAGTAGAGGCCAAGGCATTAACTGAAAGTCACCATCACGTTCCTCCAACCTCTGCTTGACGATTCTGGCAGTGTGGCACGGCGCATTATCCTGTTGAAAATTGCGATCACCAGCAGAAAGCCCAGTTGCCTTGAATGGATGAACTTGGTCCGCAACTATGTTCATATACCTGACAGCTGTTAGGGTTTGTGCTATAGGCATAATAGGGCCTTAAGTGTCGAAAGAAAACATCGCCCACACCATTACGCCTTCGGCCTGTTTTCGCACAACAGTGCATCCAGTTGCCATAGGCTCCATTGGTAATCGGTGTATCCGCTCTCGACTGTTTGCGTGATGCACGAGGGATTTTAATTCGTCAGACCAGGCCACTTTCTTATAAACACACACGGTCCATTCTTGATGATATTGGGCCCATTTCATGCATTGTTGGCGACGACGTGCATTGAGCATGGTGACCCGGCTGTGTCGTCGGCTACGCAATATTATGCACATAAGGCTGCTATAAAGTTTTTGCTGTGGCACATTTCCCTGATCACAAATTTTGTACCTGCGGGTGATTTGTCGCACATTGGCTCTTCGCTCGCTGTGAACAATGCCCGACATTCTCCGCTCCACTCTGGCATCAATGAGCTGAGGACGACACACTGCATGACGACTGTTCGTCGTTTAGCTATATGTGCACCGCTTTTAATACGCTCTAAATACGGTGGCAAGTGAACAACTCACATTTCGCACCATTTCCGAGATCGTAGTTCCGACACGCAGTGCCATCCAGTTTGTCCTTTATCGAACTCCGATAAATCGACAGCTTTTCCCATTGTGACTCCGAACACTTTACCAATAAAAAGGCGGTATTCCCTGTGAACTTCACGTGCGCCACAGTTCGATCTCCAGTCACGCTCATTTTTCTAGTCAGTGGGTAGTGTAATAGATTTGCTCATCGGTATATGCGAAATTAATGTAAATAGAAAACTAAGAACATTCGAATTTCCAGTTGTACTCAGAAAACAACTGAACTATACGTACAATTTGTCAAAAAAATGCTGTCTTTTTTAAAGATTTCGCATTCTAAAAGTATTAAAATAAAGCAACTCAATTCTTATTTATTTACAGTTCTAAAACTCTGAATTTTAGATAGCGATTTGAGTATAGTATTTGTAAGCTAACATTTTCGCATTTTGCACTGTAACCTCATCGGCAACAAACTTGACTGATCAGATTTGCCAACAATTCCTCATCGCCTCACAGAATCTGTTCATTTCGAGTGATTTCTTCTAAACGAAGTGCTTTGTGTAAACCAAAGACTATTTTCCCCCTTGGGCGTTGTATTCTTTTGTGACCGTTTTTCCGCATGCTTTATTCACACCCATAAAAATGAGAAACCGCCTGTAGTCCCATGGACAACCTTCGCAAACTGCTCATTTCTTCGGTAATTTAAGTTTGGAATGTTTTTGCACTTCTTGACTTATCATGACAATACCAATGACAGGAAGATTGCTTCTCAAAATAAAAATTGGCACATTTTTAATGGTGAAGATTCGGGTATATTTGTTTTTAGCATTTCTCCGACAAAACTTTATATGCATCACATAATGCCCGCAAATATAGCAGACAGCCTCAAGAAAGGCTATGCATGATTTTATGCAGCGTCAGATAAGTAGTTGCAATGTGATGATTGGGTATTGCTGTAACCTGTAATCGAATACCTCCATGATTTCAACTCAGTTTTACTCATTATTATACAAATTTTATGGAATAATATTTTATGCCATGAATCTCATGCAGTTAGAGGTTCTTCGATTGAAGTCATGATTTTAGCAATAGATCGATCGGTTATGAACTATACTGCTACGAATATGGAATTTCGCTTAGGACGGTTGAAGTTCAGTAGGCACATTTCGGCTTGAAATCCACATTTCAAAAATCCAAAAACACTGAAATTTCGGTTATATTGAGCACGTCTTTTGAATCCACTCGGACACAAATTAAATTGAAAATCTTCCAAATAGAATAAACGTGGAAAAAGCGATGTCTTTGTTTATTCACACAATAAATTTATCAAATTTTCTCATAGTCAATGGAATTAGTTAAAAAAAATCAAACAAATTTCTACAATCAATAAGACATTCAATTAGAGAAACACATACTTATTCCCACAAGTAGCTGGAAAAAATGTTACGAAAATAAACGGATATTTTACAAATCTTTTCCTACACCAAAAGTATCATAGACAAATAGATAGAGCTAAAAAAATAAAATTAAGGAAGAAATATGAATGGAATAGCAATGTTACGCTACGTCTGATAGCGAAAGAGTTTGGCATAATGAAAAAGTTGAAAATATGAGAAAGGTATTCTTCATTGCAAAAGTTAAGCTCAAGAAAAATAATTTCTTAATTACGCCTCCTGAAAGCAGAGATATCGAGAAAAAGGTTTTGGCCATTGCATCACCAAGCGGAAAGACTGCATTATTTTACGGAGATAATGTTACTCATCTTAGTTGCAGTGAATGACATAATGAAAAAGAAATTTTTTAACAAGGTTTTTCAGATCGGAGATACAGTTGCAAAATGGACCCAAATACAACGTATCGACAGATCTGTGAACTACGAAACACTCCTCAAGTAGAAACATAAAGAATTCTACAAGGTGAACGTTATCCGTTGTTAAAAGATTTGTTTTTAAACGCACAATTAGAAGCAGAAATTTGGAAATAAATTGATATAAATTTTGAGCCACCTAGTGGTGAAGCTGTAAATTATTTTGAGAAGGAAATGCTAGCTAAATGTTTTTCTACTTAGTAGTATCTGATGAAAGGTTTTTTCTTTTATGAAGTTCTTTGCTCCGAAGATATTGCTGCAAACATGTGGTAAATGGAAATGTGACCTTACGGCCTCTAGTGGCACAATTGTGCTTTAAGAAAGATTTGAATTTAAATGAGAATATTTCGTCACCAAAAACAATATCCTATTAAGAGAGAATTTTTCAAATCTAATTCTTTAAAGCAGATTTGTAACAAAAATACCATATTTATATCTATACGTTGGCAAGAAAACAGTGCACTATTTTAAGCAGAAGTTATTCCGAAAAGGTTATTTTATGTGAACTGCAGTGAACCACCAAGTAATTTTTTAAACCAAATCATGAGAAGCTCAGATTTTAATGCAAATGCATCGAAAACAGAAATAAAACCTTGCGCCGTCTGGTGGCAAAGTTATTATCTATGAAGGATTCCGAATTACATGTAGAGCATTTCGCACCAGGAGCTGAATCCGAGGCATAAAGAATTTTTCAAGTACGGCTTTCACACACACACACACACACGCACGCACGGTAACACACAAGCTATCGAGGAAATCTCAAATCACCTTTTTTTTTTTTTTTTTTTGGTTGGAGGTTTAACGACCACCGTGAGCAACTCAATGGGCTATAAGCAGTCGCCCGTCCCTAATTTAGGGTCACTGGTTCCAGGGAAGGGAGAGAGCCAGTGCCGTAAGACAAACACAACATCCATGCCGGACCGGGATTCGAACCCGGACCCCTTACGGACGAACGATCAGAGGCCAGCGCCTTAGACCACTGCGCCACCGGGGCGGCCAAATCACCTTTACGCACACTTGCAGAAAATCTATGGATTACTTGAAAGAGAAGCTGTATTCAAAATTGTTGTCGTCTGAATGACATCGAAAGCAAGGAAGATTTTTCAATCGGATATTTATAAGCAAATATAGTAAATAAAATACATTTTGAATTTAGTAGCATCTGCCTTTACGCCCTCTAGCGGCGAAATTGTGCGTCCTAAGGGAGACGGAACACAAGGATTATTATCTCACATTTCGAGTTTTCCAATGTAGCCAAGATTTTTAAAATTCTACTAAAAGTTGCATAGATACAGTGTCCGCATACGGTGGGACGGACAGAGGAAAGATCGATGCTATTCTATAAGGACGTATTTTTTTACAAACACTTAGTAAACATTAGTTAGCGTACATTCTATATGAATTTGGATATAGATTATTCATGTTATACCATATAGTTTTATTAAGAAAGGGTCACGAGAGTATTGATATAAAACAATTTTCTGTCACAATGTTTTATCATTTTCTTCTCTTTCTCAGAAAGTTTATCATGAGATAACATAGATGACAAAAAAAAAGCACCCATTTGTTTCACTATACGAAGATTTTGTTGTAGTTGGAAGCAAATTAAATTAAGAACGTTTTATATTTTATTTTTGATAAAACATCAACTTGTCTTTAACTTTTGAGCAGTAAAGGAGATTATTGAACTACACTGACAACTAAAATGCAAAGGCATACGGCACAATGTTTGGTCTCTTTGGTGAGCTTCTATTGACAAATTTTACTACTGTTACCCCGGAAGTATTGAAGGCATAACATAATTAAACTAATTCCAGAAAACACTTGTTTTGTACATTTGCTTTCTGTCACACATATTTTATTAAAACAATACTTTGGTAACATCGTGTTCGCCAACGTATCCTTTGCTCACCTTTCTCATTAAGACGCGACGTTTCCTAACTTGCTTTGTATCTCTCGATGAAATATACGCTTAGCGTTTTGGTCAAGTGAACGTATAGTATAACTTCACTACCAAATTACCTGTTCAAATTATATAGGTATTTATCAATTTCACTGTGAACATAAATACAATAGCGCCTTGCCTTATCTAGGGGTTTTTCTCAGCAAATCTCCTGATCACCGCTTTTGCACAGAAGTCTGTTTTAAACCCACGTCCGTCTCCAATCTTAAGCTTCGTAGCTCGTTCTGTCTTATTAAATACAATGCCGCTATTTTTTGTTCTCTTCTCAAGGATGACTATCTCGGTTTGACGCAGAAACTGTATAATAGGCAATTAAAATACCAAGGGACATCCTGCAAAGTGAGCACGAATGGTCATTGTTTGAGCTTTCAAAGGTTTTCTGATGAAGCAGAAACCAACATCGTGGACCCAGAAAGTAATTCCCGCTTACGTTCCTTAGATTACGCTAAAGAATGTAATAGCGAAATACAAAAATTTGTAAGATACAGAAAAACGACCGCATAGATCGCATTTGTAACTATGATATGACATTTGACATCGCATTAGAAATATTTTAACGATAAAAAAATTAGGGAAAACGTTTGTGAAGTATAAATGCAGTTGTACAACTGAAGGATATGTGCTTGCTGAATAGCGTAATTTTCTTCTGTTGAAAGAAAAATTGGTTATCACAGAATCAATTTCCGTGAATTCCTTCTTTTCAATTCAACAGATGAGCTGAAAGCGGGCGTTCGTATCACAAGGGATTCATCGAAACATCAAATCATCTCATTCTGTGGAAGTACAAGAAATTAGTAATCACCGAAGTAGAAAAAAGGCAAGAACGTATTACACTCCGTGGCAATTTTTTTTCACAAAATCAAACTTCAAAGGACGACTAGCAGGAAAAAAAACCCTTCAATCGACAGCTAGGAGAGATGTTTCCTGTAGCAGAAATTCGAAAACGCAAATATCATGATAGGAATTCATGAAAAAATATATGTATTACTGTATGAAAACGTCAACATTTTTTCAAATGCTACGCATTTTCTCAAATCGCGGCCTGTAGGTCCCTGAAGCATAGAACAGTTGTACGTTGTTGTCAGCTCTACCTGCAATAAATTTAAAAGATGTCAAACATCCATTCCCGCCTTGAAAAACAAAATTATAATTTTTTGTGTGTCATCTGCTCTCACAGGTTTCAATGCTTTATTAATTATC
This sequence comes from Macrothele yani, assembly GCA_039090855.1. Lineage (NCBI taxonomy): Eukaryota > Metazoa > Arthropoda > Arachnida > Araneae > Macrothelidae > Macrothele > Macrothele yani. Next base: position 14,594,413 of record CM077018.1, read on the forward strand.
AAAATAGAGCTACACATTAACCAGCTGAGTTAATTGCAAGCAGTTGACGTGAAATTCATATCAATACGTTTGTATTTCGGATAAAAATGCAAAATGCATAGACTACGGAAAAAGGTAGTAGCTGGAAAAAAGTTTTATTGCTTTTCGAAAAACTTAAAATACATGACAAAAAACATTTTGGACGAGAATTTAACATTATACACATATCTGAATGGATTGTAATGTATCATGCAAACTTATGAATATTCAATACATGGACGTAGAACTTGATTAAATGTAAAATGCCGTTTCTTCGCACCAGAATTCACAGTTCGAATCCTAGTCTTCGCTTAGCACACAAAAAATCCTCCTATTACAGTTCTTAAATTTAAATAAATATCTTAATTGGTTCTTATGTATAATTTAGCACCTAAGTTTTAATATTGATCCCTGTGGTGCAGTTATCTGAACGATAGATTTTGATGGAACACAAAAGCCGTCATTTAGACCAGAACGCTGGCGACAAAAAATTATTTTTGAAATATTTTCGTGCCTTCAACGTATTATTGAAAGACAATTCTTTGGCGTAAACGAGAAAAACCGTCGTTTAATCTACAGAAATGTTATCCAGACAAGAAAAATTAATGCTGTACTTACTATTTGCTGAAGTGCTTTGTATTCCTTACTTCATATTTCGTTTAAGCGCATTTTCGTCCTCTGCGTTCACAATCCTAGATATTCATGATTTTTCTACCAAGAAATAACGATACAAATTCGATGAAATTTCGAAAATCTCTTAAAATGTTTCCACTTCCTTTCCTGTCGACCCGGATATACGCAATTCTGTATGTAGCAAGAAGGTAGTAGATATATGATTTCTATCTATTTGTGCACGGTGCTTTAATAGAGCTGCAAAATATTTCATATTTTGAAGATGGTTCAGTATTTAATTTAAAAAAAAATATCAATTAAAAAAGATTACAAACTGAAACTTCAGTATTCTTGTTACATTACAATTTTGAAAACGGACTTCCCTTTCTCGTAAATTACCGCAACTGTAGTATGTATTGAAATAACTAAGTGTACAATTCTACGCAAAATCAAATAACCAACGAAACAAATGTAACTGCTGATGTGTGTGAAATAATGCACTGGAAATTGGCGAAAGTATTTCTCTAAGCAGAAGACAATTTTCATTTACTTTTGTAACAAAAAATGTCGAATACCTAAATTAGTACTGACGAAAAATACTGCCATTTTTTTTTCGCACTTGCACTTTGTGCTGTTCTTGATCTCACTTCAAGGGCAGGCCGAAATGATCTCCTGAGAAGGATATCACGTGATGATATTTCAGCGATGGAGAACGAGTGCAGAGTAGAAGCAAGGTAGCACAAGACAGAATTCTGGAGAGCAGTAAATGTCCCACGAAATGTCATGTCCACCCATTGCATACATATTTAGGACACGAAATGTTCGTCGTCGACCAGAATACAGTAGCGGCCAAAATTGTGCTGGCCAAATTGGAAAAAGTGTATTTTTGATGTTTGATGGCTCATAGCACCACGTTTTGTTTAGAGTAATACCATAAAATTATATATCAATGGAAAGATAATTTCATCGAGAATGTACTGCAACAAAATTTGTTCAATTATCTGTATTCTTTGAAACCTTATAGCCAAATAACCAGAAAAAGGAAGCACAACCTGTTTAGGTTGATATGAAGTAGCTTTCCTTCATTTGACTGTAGCCAATGAACATGAGTGTTTAGAGAGCCAATCAGGTGCTATCTTGTTTTGTCAATGAGTCAGTCAGGTCACAGTGGAATTCAGCTATTGATGGGATGTATTGGAGCTGAGAGGAGGACATTTGTCGGTGTGTTGTGTGATTGCTATCAACTTGTTTGTGTGTGTGTGTGTGTGTGTGTGTGTGTGTGTGTGTGTGTGTGTGTTCTTTCATTTAGTGAGCTTGTAAACCGTAATAAAATTAAAGAAATCGCACAAAGAGTTGACTGGTCAACCAGAAAGTGATGTAAAATAGTGCTGTTCAGTCAACAAGGCTTCAGATATGAAGAAAGTAGAAGAAAAATTGGTGGAAATTTAACCAAAGGGGCATTTCTAAATTTTTGAAGAGGTAAAATGAGAATCCGTCACTACAAAACCAGACTGGTAAAGGCGGGAAACGGTGCACTACAGCAAGTACTGATAGAAGAATTAAGAGACTGTGCCTAGGTGACAGAAGAAAATCATCAGGGTGTATGCAAGATGAATTGGCGCAATGCAATGTGAAGTTGAGTAGACTGTTCTGCGCAGACTGCAGGTATTTGGTCTAAAACCTAGAACTCCACGAAAAAAGCCATTTTATCTCTCAAACAAAGGTTGAAATGATTAAACTGCGCTAAAACTCATGTTAACTGGACAGCGGAACAATGGGACATTGTTATTTGGAGTGATGAGACCAAAGTCTCCCTGTTTGGTAGTGATGGCATAAAATACGTAAGGAGAAGAATCGGAGAATATTTGCATCCTGATTGCATCATATGTACCGTGAAACACGCAGTTAGTATTATGGTCTGGGGTTGTATGACATCAAAAGGTGTGGGCAGAATTTGCGTGATTAATATGAATATAAATGGGCATAAATACATTAATGAAATATTTGAACCCAAACTGAAGCTTTCCGCACGTGATCTTTTCCAAGATAATGAAGCATTTATATTTCAACAGGATTCATCTCCATGTAATGTTGCTGCTGTGTGCAAAACGTGGTTTCAAGATAAAAATATTCCAGCGCTGGAATGACTTGGGAATAGAACAGACCTTAACCCCATCGAAAATCTATGGAGCCGAATAAAGAAACTTGTTAGTCAGAAGCAACCCAGCAAAAAAAAAAACAAATTAATGTAAGCAATTTTTCAATCTTGGTTTCACATTATAACAGCTGCAGAACTAAAGGTTACCCAACTAAGTATTAACTGACATGGTGAAGATTTTTGTATACCTAATTTTTTCTATGTATTTAACTTTTCTTCTTTACAACTAATAATACACAATCATTCTTAAACGTTATTGCATTACATTGCTGATGACATTATCTTTCCTTTGATATACACTGAAGAGCAATTGAATGAGAGATATCCGTTTAGTAACGTGTAGCACCACATTTTGCCTTGATTACGGTGGCGATTCGTCTCGGCATGGACTCGACAAGACACAGGAAGCGTTGCGAAGCCATACGGAACCACGACCCCTGAACAAGCTCCCACAGTTCACGAAGATTTGATGGAGGCGGGTCAGATCCTCGAACATCTCTCTCGATGGCATCCCAGATGTGCTCGATAGGATTGAGGTCATGTGACCTAACTGGCCAAGGAAGCGAGGTCAAGTCGGTTGAGTGTTCATCCAACCATTCGAATACAATTCGGGAGTGATGGCAAGGTGCATTGTCTTGTTGCCGGATGAGGCCCCCAGTGGGATGTTGAAGACGCACAAACGGGAGCAAATGATCGTCCAGGATATCCCGGTAACGTTGACCTCTTAGGGACGATATCACACGTACTCGTATTCTGCCATCCCCATGTAAAAACGTGAATCTCGACACATCAGTCTAGGCAACATTTTTCCACATGTCTAGCGTCCAGTGGCGATGTTCCCGCACCCATGCTAATCTTTGCACCCTGTGATGTGCGGTCAGAAGCAGTACCCTCGTGGGACTATGGATTATCTACCCCATAGCAAGGAGATGGTTCTGGATAGTGTGGCTGCTTACACGTTTTTGTGCACCAGCGTTAAATTGCCGAGTGATTTCTTGCACTGTGGCTCGTCTATCCGCTGTTACAACGCGAGCTGGCTGACGATGACCCCGCTCATCAACACGCTGTTGTCCACCGCCATTGGCCCTATCAGGGATGGTTTTACCGGATTCGATTTACTCACGGTGCACCTAAGTGACACAGTGGCTCGTAAACATCCCAGTGCATGCACGACTTCCGAGATGGAGGGACCCATTCGTCGGGCCCCGACAATTTGCCCACGATCAAATGCGCTCGGATCCTTCGTCTTACTCCTACTGCGTCAGACTCTTACTGATTCCCGTAGCATCACTCCTTTTTTTGTCGGAATGCTGCATACGTCCTAACGTTTCCGTTTACAAGGCCGCCCATAGCGTCCGATTTGCATAACACGAGCTGTCTCTAATTCAGTTGCTCTTCTGTGTATACTTTTATGGTATTAATCCAAGAAAGAGTGGTGTTATGAGCCATCAAACCTGAAACATACACTATTTCCAAAAGGTTTCCCCAATTTTGGCCACTACTGTAAGGCACTACCATATAGGGTGACCAAATGACGTTTTCGAAATAGAGGCCCTTTTCTTTAAAAAAGGGAGAAGATTTCGAGAAAAAGAAAGACATAATAAATTTGTGCAAAAAATAAGTAAGAGTGCTAATACTCTGTAATTAAATTTTTTAACTTGAGAGTTTATACTTGTAAAACTTAGAAAAAGAAAATAATATTTTTATCTGCTGGGCAGTTTTACTTATACAGGGTGTCCGAGAATTATTGGACACATTACAAAATTATGTACAAAAAAACTATGAGCATTGTCTGTTTTTCTATGTCACGTTATACTAACACGGTTTCTATATTTTGTTTTGTCGAATTGTTAGTCCCAAAATCCGATAGATGACTCTAGGTGTGGCCTCATGAGGAATGTACAAAGAATGCGCAATCAGTAGTCATGCGAACGGCACTGCAGAATGCGATGTGTGTGTGTGTTTGTGTTATGGCAAGCGCAATTAAAGTCTATCGTTAAAGTTTAAAGACGGTACCATTTAGAGTATGATTGTAATTCTCCGTCAACGAATTCAATTAAGCGGTGGATGAAACAGTTTAAAGATACTAGTAATGTGGAAAATCGTGGAGGAGCCAGTAGGCTTAGCTTCAGCAATGAGACGGTTGATCAAGTTAATGAAAGTTTCCGACGAATCCTCAGGAAATCCGTTCGTAAAGCAAGCAGAGTGCGTCCGAAATCGACAGTTCACAATATTTTGCAAAATAAATTAAAGTTTCATGCTAATAAAATTCAAATAGTACAAAAGATGCATGTAAGTGATCGCACTCTGCGATACGATTTCGCTGTGGATATGCTGAATCGAGTGGAAGACGACGAAAACTTTATCAGTACTGTAATTTTTAGTGATAATCCACATTTCCTGTATCAGGTATTGAGAATCGTTACAACTGTAGAATATGGGGCAGTGAACCGCCTCATGCTGCTATTAAACTGGAACGTGATTTTCCAAAAGTTAATGTGTGGTGCGTCCTATCAAAAATAGAAGTGATTGGCACTTTCTTCTTCTGCGAAAAAAAACATAAATGGTGACATTTACTTGGATATACTCCACAATTTCGCTATACCCCAGAACAAAAGATATGACAACATCATTTCCAACAAGACGCCTCCGCATTGGTCAACGAGTGTACGTAAGTGCCTAAATGAGCATTTCAACAACAGATGGATTGGGCGTGGTGGTCCCATTCCGTGGCCTCCTCGCTCTCCAGATCTAACTCCATTGGTTTATTTAATGTGGGGTTTTGTGAAGGATGGTGTCTATCAGACGCCTTGTACTGATTTGCAGGAACTGAAGCAGCGTATCACAGCTGCTATTAATTATATAACTCCTCATATGCTTGCCAACACATGGCATGAAATCGAGTATCGCTTGGACGAACTACGAGCAACCAAGGGATATCACACCGACATTTATTAACTTGTGTAGTTACATTGTAAGTGAGTACAGTCAGTTTATGTCTATATGTTTAATGTTTTGTTTTATATAAGTTTGTAATGTGTCCAATAATTTCGGACACCCTTTTTTTTTCACTGGAACAGATTTTCTTTTGTAGGTCCAGTTCCTATAACACATTTTGTGAAATTCAGAGCATGACTCGCCTTTAAAATTGTGTTTAACTAGTAGCATACCCCTCACAAATTGATTAAGAAACAAGAATTATAAAAATAAGAAACTAATAACTACGACTCACAACGCACAAAACAAGCAGTATGAGTTGACTGTTTACACGACTACACCGCACGGCCAGTGGCGTAGCCAGAAATTTCTCAAAGGGGGGGGTCATGAAATTGATTCATTTGTAAAAGCTTCATATCTACATCTATATCGCTCTAAATCGGTATTCAATCTACCCTGAAGGCGAGAGTCCGGACCCGAGGACTCCCCCCCCCCTCAAACGGTTGGCTACGCTTTTGCGCAGGGCAGCGTCCACATGCGATAAATGGTAGATAGTCAAACGCGCACTGGTAGTTTTCTCTGAGTTGCGGACTTCCAAGTGACGCACTGCAACTAGCAGGTGCAGGACTGCAGGAATAAACTGACCGATGAAGCTGGGAAAGGGCGTGCGAGAATCCAGAATCGAATGAATAGATTTTAACGGTGGCTTGATATGATATATAATTGCAATAGAATTAGATAAAAATGTATATGAATTATTCCTTATTGAAAAGGAAAGTTGGTCATGGTAAGGAAAGTTGGTCATGTCCTCCAACAGCAACAAGTCTGGTCATTCTAGTTGAACGGTTGCAGAATATTGCTATATGACTACATAATCTAAGCGGAACACACAGATGTCATAAAGACAACTTCTTAAGGAGTTTACATCTTTACATGTAGAGATTCGTGGCAGTACAATGTAACGCACCATTATCCTGAACGCCACATGGCCACACCTCCACACTTTTCGCTGCTTGCTCCCTTTTCAAGATTGTTGTCAACATCATTCCGCGAGCGAGGAAAACGCAACGTTTTGTTTCAAAACGTTTAAACAAAATGAACTAAAAATTTACATATAGGAAGAGACTAAAATCGAAAGTTAAACTGGAGTTATACCTCATATAATCGCCCTCTTAATTTTATTTTCGCCAAAAATCAACTCAATTTTGTAGAGGTCCTCACATCTGAAACCTAATTTAAGCATTCAACAAGCAATCACTCCCACAAGAACTTTAAGAACAAAATTACATTTCATTACAGAAAAACTCACATTTTAATTAACCCAATTAGCGGGACGTAAACCGAACTTCCTAAAAAAGTGGGAGAAGCTTTCAAACACAGTCTTGCAATTTCTTTGCACTCTCCAAACAGTAATCGTCACATAACTCTTTGGTTTTACTAAAGCTAATTTTTTTCAAGAAAAACAGTACCTTACTCCACAACCCCTCAGAAGTACCGACAATAAACCTGTAGCATGTGATAAGCCTTCGCTTCAACTGTTTTATTGTCTGCTCATTTTTCCAAGGCACGAATGGAAAAATCAAGTTCCATTTACACAGATATCATAGCACCAAAAACATCTGCTATTTGTCTTTTTAGGTAGGTAGCCATTGTTATAGCTCTCGAGCGATTAATCAGTCTGGAATTATTAGACCCAATGATTCGTCAAAATGAGCATTTTGAAGACAAACAAAGAGGGGATGTAATGATTTCTCGTTCTCTGGTCGAGGAGGTCAATGGTTCAAACGGCGATTTAACTATATAACATATCCCGAATAAATCGTAGCTCTTTCTCAGACAGCGAATGTATTCCATCAAGCTGATTACAGCACGTTATGAGAACCTCGAGATTTTTTCGCACCGGCGATTCAAGTGTTAAACAAACAATTCACTCTTGACAAATGTCTTTTTTCACAATCATCAAAAATTCGTCCATTTTCAAATACTTTGAAAACACCTCTATTTTTAGAGATCTGGTCCAGCGACAGGCTCTAAGTAAGACACCCTACACAACGTATAGAATAACGTATAGAACGCCTGCGGACGGTAATTGCATTTTTTTCACGTTTACGTATTCTGCACAAAATGGCCTGTTTGTCCCTTGAACACGTTCCAAAGCCTTCTGGATTTCAGAGCACAATAAATTGTCTTTGTTGTAATGTCCTGGCATTCTGACATTATTTTATTTCACTTGGCATCCAACCACACTTACTTTTTTATGCGCTATATAGCCGTTTATGATCCGTCCTTAGCAATTGTCCAGCAGTGTATTATATCCAACGTATCCTGTCTCTTTATTGTATATTTAACTTATTTTTCCATTTCTTTACTGCACGATATATGGTAATTAAACCACTTATAAAAATGGGTTAAATATTCCACATCACTAAATATAAAAGGGACCAAAAATTGATAAATATTGTTAAAAACACGCATTTTGAAAACTCAGGGTTTCCTTTAATATATGTTCAGATCCCTCTCTAATTTTGAAATTCATCGGAAAGATAGGGTAAAAATCAATTAGTTCAAATTGGGAGGATTGCGATTCATAGAAAAAAATATTTATTACATTTTTGAAATATCTCTTATTAATGAAAATCATGGTCTCAGATTTCTTAAAGGGGAGTAGCGCTTCGGAGACGCTACGCGATTCGCGGCCACTAGATTACGTTTCCCATCGTTCCCTTTTTTGTGTGCTGTGATATAAATAGTTCCAACACGAAATGTAAAATAATGCAAATGTGGTTCAGAGTAAATTAATAAGAATATACTTTTGCAAAATAAAATACAGCTTTTCAATTGACTAGGTGGCTTTTAATAAGCACTTGGGCTTATTTTCTAAACTTGTTTAGAATTCGAAAGATAGCTTTTGCAAGTAGCGTTTTCTTTAGGTTTGGTGGCTTTTGTTTCATTTTATTGGATTTGATGCTTTCAATGTACATGCACGACTTTGCATTGTCAAATTCCTAGTTAATTCTCAGCTTTTTTGAAACTTTACCGGGGGAATAGGGTGTCAGAGATGAAGGTATAACTCATCAGAAAATTAACAGTCCGTGGTTTAAGTCCGAAAAACACGACCTCAATCTAAACAAATGCGTTGGCAAAAGTTGCAGAAGGTTCGATGTAGCACTTGCGATACACTGCCAAATAAATATTAGAAGAAATATACTGCAATATTCGGAGCTAACGTAACCTGTGGAAGGTGAAAAAGTGGTTTTACTGAAATGAATCCGTGATTTCTTAGCATTTCTCAGCACTAATCAAGTGCAGAGTACGGCTATGGCAGGAGGAAGTGCCTTCATGCTTGGGGATAGAATAATTTATTTCTTCTTGCGGTTAAAATTGCTGACAGCATATCATTATCGATGAGTGTAGCTTTGGGTCTAGTCATTAAACCTCTACAACTCCAAGTATATGCTGACCCTCGCAAGCTGTTAAACCCAGTGAATTTCCGAAAACGGATAGTTAAATTTAGAGCACCGTGGTTTGGAGACATTTCAAAGTAACTGTCCACGTTTGCTTTAACAAAACTTAATTATTTAAAGTGAAAAATTAGAAGCTTGTTTTCCAGGGAAAAACCCTTAGTATTTATCTGCCATAAAATGACCGCATTTCGTCATAATGAATACTGAAAGATAATCAAACATTTAGATTATTTCACACTTTTACGTTCTCACCTACTGGCATTAAGTGTCTTACGGTAGATCCTAAGTCTTCTCTTACGATATATCTGTGACTCACACTTGGTGTCTTATCCTCTCTCAGTAGTGTACACATCTGCGCACATTGTAGTTTCGGGGAACGCTGCGGTTAATAACTTGCAAACACGGTTAGTAATAGGACGCAGGAAGAAATTTTAACCGCATGGATAATGATATGCTGTCAGCAATTTTCGTGCTGTCAGCAATTTTAACCGCAGGAAGAAGGGAGAAAGCCTCTAAATCATATAATCGTCAGATTACCTCAAACCAGCAGTAAATATCCTCCTGGTAAGGTATCAACCTCACATAGCCAAAAGCCTCAAGTAACAATGACGTAACCAAGATGTAATATTTGTATACTTGACAGAAAGTAAGATATTCAACATTTTTAATGTAATATCCACACTGTATTGCAGAAATGTAAGATTTTGAGTCAAGTTGAAGCTAAAAAATACTAGCTTTTTGACTGGTATATTATTATGCAGTGAAAGTACCTTCAGTTCCATAAGAAGGTTACCTTCTCTCCAAGTACTTTAGTTTTCATTAATGTGTTAAATCACGTATTACAGTTTTTTGCTTTTGATGTATTCATTCTGAATGTGATATCTCCGTGTGAAATTACTAGTTTGAGGTAATAAATTACTTCATATGTATATTTTGTCTGTGATATGTTCCTATGGTTTCCATGCACACTTCGTTGATTACTCCTATTTGCACTTTCCCGAGGCGAAGTTGTTTTGTGAGTAACAAGTCCTAACTCTTCAAGGGGCGACTTCTGGAAATACTTGGCGAGTAAAAATGCGGAACATCAGCGTTTTAAACTTTTTCGTAAGCTCATCAGATTTTTTATTTAATAACAAATGTATTTCTTTTTTCTCGGTGTATCCATTAATTCTAACTATATTTTTTTTTCCAATTTAGTTTTGGTTTTATTTTGTTTGTCTCGTGAATGCGTGAATATTCTTTGGATGAAGCACCTGAGTGCTATAGGTTTTTATTATTTTGGGCCAAATGACGTACTCTGCAAAGGACAAAATAAAACATGGCAATACGTTTGTAAATATCATTTACATTTTGAATTTCTCTGCTTTTGAAGTAACGAAGATTTTTGAAGAAACGGACATTAGCCCTCCCATTTCAGAAATGAATAAATATGGCAGGAAGAAATCACAGCATAAAACACGGACCTAGCAATTCGCGTCGTACTTCTTTGAATTTCTATTACGGTCGTCTAGTTTTACGCTTCCTCCTAAACAAACCATGCAAATTATTTTGAATGACTCAGTCAGAAATAAATGAGATATAGCTTCATTCATAGGTTACTCACATCAATACACATAGCTTTAATCATTTACATGTTATTAATTTAACTTATTCTTCCTAAAACCATTATTTCTTCGGGAAAAGCAAAAAAATTAATGGCTGTGTTTTGGTGAAAAAAAAATAATTTATTTTTTTTATTGATTGAAGTTATTTATCATAAGGCTATATTTATGCTGATATTGAAATTTATATGGAAATTATAGAAAATTTAAATTTGGGAAATGGGTGGATGCATTTCGAAACAAAACTGAAATTTTGAATAAGGCCATGAAACAAAATAGAAAAATAAAATAAAATGCACCACTGAATTTGGTAACTCCCAAAAGTTACTATTGTATTGTTTGCGTTGTTTGCGTTTGACGAGTAGATACACCTGAAAGTGTAAGAAAAGTTACTATTGTTTGCATGTGTACCAAATTTGTAAACAATAACATTTAATGGTATACAATGTACACGTGTAAATAACCTTTTGGAAGTGGAGATGATCAAATTAGCTAGTTAGGACAAAAACATTGATTTTACCGCTATAGCCTCAGATTACTTTCCCACCTCAGTCATTGCTGAGGGGGATGCACTTGAACCATGTGATGAAAATTTAAACTGAAAATATCTAAAACTTCACTGCACTAAGGTTTAGGTTTTTGAAAGGCCACTTGGCCTATATTTATTGTAAAACTTAACAAGTGTGAGCGTAAATTTTGACACAATTTCAAACCCGGCCACAGGGCCTAAAAACAATAAACATCTGACAGCTTAGCAAATATCGCACCAGTCACAGTACCAAAACAAAATATAAATACCAGAATTCCATTGAATTACACCGCACAGCACAAACACTTGCTTTAACATGGTGTGCAACTTAAGTATGTGGAAGGTAAATCTCTCTCTCTCACTCTCTCTTAAAAAAATATTATATGCATATGTTTACACTATGTTATTCTAATCGCTAAAACCAACCCTCTCAGACCAGTCTTCTGAATTCACCTTTTAACTTTTTAACTAACATATCAACTGCCAAAATTTTACATAATGAAAAGTTACTTTATACCAGGTTCTACATCTCCGGGAAAATTTGTCTCAAAATCAACAACCTTGCCTTAAATCAACTTATGTCTTAAAATCTACATATCCTAACCATGTAGCATTACCTGACACTGAACCAATTCTCGACACTATACAAAACCCAATACACTAAATACTCTACTCAATTTACTCACAAGTTATAATAGAAATCCAACTATTCAAAAATTCCCCACTATAAGTCCTCCAAATCTACCAGCACCCATGTAGAACTAAACTCGGGCATTAAAGCCAAACAATCATCTCAACGAATTCCACTAGCCTCGAAAAACACGATTTCACTGCAGCAGCAACAAAGTTTGAGTCTAAAGGCGGGAATGGGTCGTGAATCCATTCCCAGCTTATACAGTGTTGTGGAGCAAAGTGTGACCTAACCCTTTTCTGTTCCTTCACCCTGATTTGGGGACAACCCATATCACTCCCCTCATAGGTACCACCTCCTATGGACCGAACAAGCTTACTCGGGCAGAAAACAAATCCCCCAATTTGTTTCGTGCACCCTTTCAGACCCCGCGGCATTGTCTACATAGGGTAAAGTATCCCACAAGAGTTCTCTTGTCCCCAAAATATATCTTCATCTATTTTCCAGAAAACTCAATACATCACCCATTTTCCCAGAAAATTACTTCTTATCCTATTTTCCCCAGGAACACACTTCATATCCTTATTTTCCCAGGAACACACTCATTTCCCAGAAAATCACTTATCTTTATTTCTCAGGAACACACTGTACATATTCATTTCCCAGAAAGCTCAATAACACCATACTTGACACACTATACCAAACCTTACTTTATTTCCTGAAAAATCTATACATCACCATACTTCCTAGATCACTCTTTTCCTGAAAAAATCATCACTTCTTGAAGAAACACGACAGCTATTCGGGATCTTTTTTTTTTTTTTAGTCACACTATACATATGCTCATATCTGCCTGTATGCCCAATTCTTATATTCTTTCCCCCATAAAAACCTGTTTTTCTAATCTACGGGCTGAAACTAGAAATTAGCTCTCACTAATACAAAAATTAAATTTTAAAGAGTAATTTAGCACCTAAATTTACCAAAACACTAAACCAAAATAATTACCAGCCTACAAGAAAAATTCCCAACTACATGGCACCTACGCTAAGTTCATAAATACAAATTCTACTTCACAAATACAAAAATCACCGAGCACAAAAAGAGTTAAATTTCACCTAAGAGAAATACTGGTCTGGAGAGCTGTTCGTTCCGAAATAACTTAATATTCTTATTATATCATCTATCCCTACATGACCCAGAAAATTATCCACTTCCACTTCTTTGTTTCGTTTAGTTTTTCAATAACCTATCCACAGAAGATGACATGAAATTTATTTAAACAGCCTAACATTAAATCAGGTGGTTTCATTCCTTAAGCACACCAGAACAGTAAAATACAAAAAAAAAAAACCTCAATGAAAACATTTAAAACTTTTTTTCTTTAGTTCTACTGATCCAAGCATGGATTATAACTGACCCTAGATTATAACTGCAACCACTGTCAAAATCTTACATGTTAAAATATTTTAGAGTAACCCTATCATATCTCTTTCTTTTAGCCCCTTTGAAATGCCAAAACAAAGTTTCTTTACCTTTTTCCCTATGCGCAGGCAGCACCGCTCACTTTGGCTCACAACAAGAAAAAGTTTGCTTTGTTCTGCTTCTTTTTACTCCCCAAAACAAAAAGGGGGTGGGGGCGAAACAACACTGTCTCTCCTCGTTCTGTAGCCAGGGTTTAAGGAGGATGGTTTTGACAGGATTCGATGACTTTTTTTTTTCTTGCTACGGACGACAGCAAACCTCGGAACTGTGTTGGCCTCTTCCTGAATAATGGCGGCCATTGATGACGCCTCGACTGGTCCCTGGCTAAGAACAGTTAGCTGGACATTCCTCTCGATGTCTCAGACGTGTTCCCTTGTCGACCAGAACTGCAAAGGCAATTCTCCTGTAGCCCAACACTGCAGGCTTCCACCATGGGAGGGATGAATCAAATGAACATCTCTACTCCAGTCATTAAGTCCTTGCATTTTTTTTTCTCGACGTCAGATTCAGGCACTGCCGGTCAGGTCCTAGAGCTCGGCTGGCGGGATTGTCCGTCAACGGTTGTTTTTTTTTCTTCTGCTGCCCCCTCTTCCGCCAAAAAGGCGAGGAGAGAAAATTTTGCTTTCCGCTGTCAACCAGCTAACGCAGCGACCAGAACAAAAGTGTCCTCTCTCAACGGATAAAACTCTGGGGTGCTTGAAACCGCTGACCCCTCCCATTGGTCGAAACTTCAGCCTAGCAACTCACGGCTTCCCAACGGAATTTCACTCCCACGCAAGCCAGGGGTGACACTCTGACCTTCACACGTAGGGACCAAGCTTTTGATCCTGAGGTCTAAAAATAGATTCTGTTGCTGAATTCCTTACCCAAAAGACGAAAAGATGTTGCACTTTTGGGTGACTTTTTACGACGTTGGAAACGAGAAACAAAAAATGGCGAATTCTTGCTTTGCAGAAAATCACTAATTTTAATTTTCTTTTTCTCTCGTTCCGTGATGTTAAACCAAAATTAATTTTGATTATCTGAGCTGCACACCTACTCGCCTTTTCCTATCGCGATAAAAGAACAGATAAAATAATTATTTCCAAAACCCCAAAGTCAGTTAAATCAAATATTATTATTCTCTTCCTCTCTTTTTTTTTTTTTTTAACATGAAATTTTGTTTTCCTGGTTGTGATTAAGACAAGCGAATTTTGCGCATGAATTCCCCTGCCTTTCAACCAGGAATTTTCTTCTAACGTATGTCATGGGAGAAAATTTTTGCATTAATTAATCTCTGATAAACCAACAGAAAGATTGATCAGGTCTCTCTGAAATTCACCAGAGGTTAAAATTTTCGCCATGACAAATACATTCCCCCTGCAAAAAAGACGAGCAAAGTGAGTCGAAACATAAAATAAAATCTCAGAAAATTCGCTTCTACCTACTACTCAACACACACGTGCTCCGACCATGTCAACAAACCGATGAATGTAAACAAACCTGCAGCGCCACCTACCTCCGGTGAGCTGACTTCCGTTCCAACATGGCTACCACTCAACGAGAAAAATAAATGTTTCGAAACGCAGTTGTCTACTACTCGCATCAACGAGAGAATTACACGAAGAATTTTTACAAGCCAAGAATTTCACGGAACGAAGAAAATCTATCTCTGCGATGATTCAAAACTCTAACCTATCACCTAATCTGAGAAAATTAATTTTAAAAAAATTAAACTGATTATTATCACTTTCTTAACTCAACTAGTTATCACCGAAGTACTAATCTCATCTAACACTGACTTTATACCGTACTAGAAAATAAGTAATAGCCTAACCTTAAATAAACAGCGGTCCCTAACACTAAATTATTCAATCTGAGGAGAGGAGAGAATTTACACTTCTTACAATTATCGCTGTATGTTTTTACAAATTTTTCATTCCACAAGCATGTTTGGATGTCAAAATTAACACTTTTCTAACCTCATTTTTAAATTATCAAATTTGCTTGAATGAGCACATGAAAAATACACTTAAGATGGTACGTAAACACAAAATTACTTATGTATGACACAATGCAATGTAAGTGCAATTAAGAAATTATTTGTAGAGAGTAGTGTGTGAAATCCAAAATTGCTTGTATGCAAAACACTAAATTGCTTGTATGTGTACGTATACTCGTGAAATTATTGTCATTATCCGCCAAATACACTATATACACCACACTCATACACTGAAATTATACACTATTCAATTAGACAATGTTACGTATGAAAATTGATCCAAAAATTATAAATGCCAAAACACTAGAATTATCATCTGCAGTTTCACTTATTAAACACCTGAGAGTAAACACAAGTTAATTTTTAACTTTCACTAACTGAAACCACTGAGAGAAAAATTCGCCACCGAGAAATATTTCACCACTGAGAAAAATACAACTTTTAACACTTTTACTATGTTATCACTGAGAGAGAGAGCGACGAGAAAAAAAAATTTTCACTGACATACACCATTCACTGACAAAACTGCATCCACTTTAAAATTTACCTAAACTCAAAGTAAGTTATCATATAAACACATACATTTCTTTATTCATCAGCCTACTATTTGTATCAAATGAACCTTAAGATTTTTCCTTAAATTTTCTGTGCAGTGAAGTTGAATTTCATCACAGGGTATGCATCCTATGGTCACGGCGCCAATTGTTTTGGTGAAAAAAAAAACTCGGGCATTAAAGCCAAACAATCATCTCAACGAATTCCACTAGCCTCGAAAAACACGATTTCACTACAGGAACAACAAAGTTTGACTCTAAAGGCGGGAATGGGTCGTGAATCCATTCCCAGCTTATACAGTGTAGTGGAGCAAAGTGCGACCTAACCCTTTTCTGTTCCTTCACCCTGATTTGTTGACAACCCATATCACTCCCCTCATAGGTACCACCTCCTATGGACCGAACAAGCTTACTCGGGCAGAAAACAAATCCCCCGATTTGTTTCGTGCACCCTTTCAGACCCCGCGGCATTGTCTACATAGGGTAAAGTATCCCACAAGAGTTCTCTTGTCCCCAAAATATCTCTTCATCTATTTTCCAGAAAATTCAATGCATCACCCTTTTTCCCAGAAAATTACTTCTTATCCTATTTTCCCCAGGAACACACTTCATATCCTTATTTTCCCAGGAACACACTCATTTCCCAGAAAAT
Organism: Macrothele yani; assembly: GCA_039090855.1. NCBI lineage: Eukaryota > Metazoa > Arthropoda > Arachnida > Araneae > Macrothelidae > Macrothele > Macrothele yani. The sequence goes on from CM077018.1 coordinate 14,611,035, forward strand.
CACTTATCTTTATTTCTCAGGAACACACTGTACATATTCATTTCCCAGAAAGCTCAATAACACCATACTTGACACACTATACCAAACCTTACTTTATTTCCTGAAAAATCTATACATCACCATACTTCCTAGATCACTCTTTTCCTGAAAAAATCATCACTTCTTGAAGAAACACGACAGCTATTCGGGTTCTTTTTTTTTTTTTTAGTCACACTATACATATGCTCATATCTGCCTGTATGCCCAATTCTTATATTCTTTCCCCCATAAAAACCTGTTTTTCTAATCTACGGGCTGAAACTAGAAATTAGCTCTCACTAATACAAAAATTAAATTTTAAAGAGTAATTTAGCACCTAAATTTACCAAAACACTAAACCAAAATAATCACCAGCCTACAAGAAAAATTCCCAACTACATGGCACCTACGCTAAGTTCATAAATACAAATTCTACTTCACAAATACAAAAATCACCGAGCACAAAAAGAGTTAAATTTCACCTAAGAGAAATACTGGTCTGGAGAGCTGTTCGTTCCGAAATAACTTAATATTCTTATTATATCATCTATCCCTACATGACCCAGAAAATTATCCACTTCCACTTCTTTGTTTCGTTTTGTTTTTCAATAACCTATCCACAGAAGATGACATGAAATTTATTTAAACAGCCTAACATTAAATCAGGTGGTTTCATTCCTTAAGCACACCAGAACACTAAAATACAAAAAAAAAAAACCTGAATGAAAACATTTAAAACTTTTTTTCTTTAGTTCTACTGATCCAAGCATGGATTATAACTTACCCTAGATTATAACTGCAACTACTGTCAAAATCTTACATGTTAAAATATTTTAGAGTAACCCTATCATATCTCTTTCTTTTCGCCCCTTTGAAATGCCAAAACAAAGTTTCTTTACCTTTTTCCCTATGCGCAGGCAGCACCGCTCACTTTGGCTCACAACAAGAAAAAGTTTGCTTTGTTCTGCTTCTTTTTACTCCCCAAAACAAAAAGGGGGTGGGGGCGAAACAACACTGTCTCTCCTCTTTCTGTAGCCAGGGTTTAAGGAGGATGGTTTTGACAGGATTCGATGACTTTTTTTTTCTTGCTACGGACGACAGCAAACCTCGGAACTGTGTTGGCCTCTTCCTGAATAATGGCGGCCATTGATGACGCCTCGACTGGTCCCTGGCTAAGAACAGTTAGCTGGACATTCCTCTCGATGTCTCAGACGTGTTCCCCTGTCCACCAGAACTGCAAAGGCAATTCTTCTGTAGCCCAACACTGCAGGCTTCCACCATGGGAGGGATGAATCAAATGAACATCTCTACTCCAGTAATAAAACTTTTCAGTAATAAAAGTTTTCAGAAAACTTTTATTACTGAAAATCACTGTAATTAATTTTATTCTTCATTATATTTTTAGAGTTTTTTTTTATTTCAGCTTTTAAATAACTAATTCCTTTCGCTACCACGAATTTTCCTGGTGGGTTATTGACCGTGTTCACGAACGTAATTCGCATGAACTTTCATTTCGCTTGTAATTCCATTTACTGGATTTTTCGTAAAAAGGCACTCATTTTGGAATTGTTTGTTTCCTGAAAACGTTTCAGGTTTTTGAAAATCCAATTACTCCGACTTGGTGTTCGATGCCCTCTCTCTTCCGTTGTACTCTCGAATTCACATTATCAGTATGTTTTCACACTAAACGTACATATCCTAACTCTTGTGGCTATAATAATAATTTACTTTTACTCCCCCTAGCGGAGAATCTATGCGTAGCTTGGAAAAGTGACTATGCTTAAAATTATATTCGACACGAATGGAATCGAAAAGTAAAATAATTTTTGAACTGGATATTTAGAAGCAAATATATGGAATATAATGTGTTTTCAATTCAGTATCACCTGCTTTTACGCCTTCTCGCGGTAAAATTTTCAGCGTAAAAAGAGCAAAAATAAAAAAGTATCATCATTCGCACATTTCAAGTTTCCTAATGCAAAAATAATGTTTCAAATCGGACTATTAGTTGCAGATATATCGTGTCAACAGACGGACAAACCTATAGGGTAAGCACGATCTTGTTTTACTAAAGACGTTCTAAAAAGGACAAAACAAAACGAAGAAATACCATCCACTATATTTTTGCCGCTGGACGTCCGAATTAGTAAGCATCCCCCTCCCCACATGTCGCATTTTGTCCGGTTGTCAGGAACACACCTCCCCCTGTAATATCGGACGTCCTTTATGGACAGCCCCTAACAGCCCTTAGATTGGTCATGTGACAAAGCGGACTGACTGCACCTGAAGTGAACGCAGGGCAGCAAACTTACTTCATTGTTAAAAAATTAATCTCAGCTTCTATGCACTCATGTCTAAAAATTAAGGATCAGTTATATTTTTAAAGCATACTATTATTATTCTAAAAAGATGAGGATAAAAATACTTCAATAAGAAATAAACAAAGATAAAAAGAACAGGTGCACACATAAATAGGCATGAATTTGTGCTTAATAATAGAGAAAATCGATAAAAGAACAAAGGATATCATCTTCCGACATTGATTCAGAATAACTGAAATTGATAGAAAAATTAGAAATTTTCATATATCATATTAATGCCCACACCTGGCTGCAATGTATGATTGACATCGGTGGCCAATGCTTTACACGAGATCCTACAGAAGATCATGAGGAAGGTTTCTCCATTCTTCATTTAGCGCCATTAGCAGTCCTTTTTTGGTGACAGTGAATAATCGAGTTAAGTGACGCGCATCCCCAGAGAGTTCTATGCATTTTCAATTAGATTCCTGTCGGGGGAGTTCACAGGCTACCCAATTCTGTCGATCCAACTTTTCTTTCTCTCCAAAAGCTCATCAACACCTGATGATCGATAAGGATGGGCATTATGGTCCATGAAAATGTAAGAATTTCCACAGCACCAAGAAACAATTCGATATGTCCTAAAATGACTTCCTCACAATGACGCTGAGCTATTGAATGAATCTTTCTCCAACTTTAGGAGCTCTGTTTGCCCATTGATTATAATCCCACACCAGACCATTACTCCAACGCACCTGTAATGTCAAATTTCAACGATGTTTCTGGCTGAATAGGGAGTGCGTGATTCTCGCCAGATGCATTGGCGCCTAAAGTCAGACGATAGAAAAAATCGGCTTTCGTCTTCTAAGTGAGCATTCACCCATTGCTCTTTACTCCATGCGTAGTTTTCACGTCACCGTTGTCTTGCGTGCTGTGGTCAGTGGAACATATTGTACAGGTTTTCGGACATACAGTCCGAAATTATATAAATGCTTTGATACGGTTTTGGGGAAATATTTTGGTACACGTGCTTTATCCCAGTTTTTGTGTTAGCTTCCCATCAGCTATTCGACGAAATATTTTATCCCTTGATACAATAGATCAGATGATTGTTAGTTTTACCTGGTCGACGATTCGACGATTACTCAAATTTCTGGTAGTTGTTCCTTTTTCAGAAAAGTTTCCAGATCCGTGATACTCCGCTCTCGGCAATTCCGAACTCCGTCGCCAAGTCTTTCATTGTCCGCCCTTTATCCAGTTTACTAACAATTTGTCCAAAGATAGTATCATCCAGATGAGTACTACAAGTCGCCATAAGAAGAAGAATGGCAGGCCTACATTTCAGCACCTGCAAAAGAAACCATTTCTTCGTAATCCCGCTTTTCATTTTGTCGTCGATATGCTGCGCACAGCTGTCACGTGACACCTTAAGTCTGGATGGACTAAACACTCTCATATAGCATGCTCTTACGTGTTTTTATGACGTCAGAATTTTGTCATCGCTAAGCAACGAATTGCGATATCCAAATTTAGCATTTTTTAGTTGATCCTTAATTTTTAAACATGAGTGTAATTTAATCGATTTATACAAGTAAACAGCTTTTTGAATCTACTTTCCCTGTTGCAGTCTTACAAATATTATACTACGCTTGGAACATACTGTGGTAATTCTAAATACTTCACAATATGCAGGAAGCACTAAGAAATTGAATATTCATAAACTGATTTTGAGTAGGCATACATCTAAGTGTGACGAAACTATGTTTCCTCTCAGTGTACATTTACCTTGTGAGGAATTCTACAAGAACTTGAATTTCCTTGACTGTGGACACACAACGGTTGTAATTACAGCGTAGTTTGGCAGGCATGAGTGGAACCTGTGGTGCGAGCACAATGAATCAATAGGATTAAACGTTTCAATATAAAAGAGAAAACAAGCAGGATTCTCCTAAATCACCTGATACACCCTTCACGTCGGAAAAAAGAAAGGTCAGAAAATGTTATCTGAGCTCTGCTTATGTATTTTTCAACACTTGCACTGATCTCTCTTCTCTGCTCAGAAAAACTAAAACAAAATATTGTAAAGTACATTATAAGCAATGTTGAATATCCATTTTCAAGTCCCATATTGATCGTGTACAATATTCTATATGACAATTCGACAGATGATGTAGAGTAGCTTTCCGGAGGCCGATGAATGCGTTTCTACGTAATTTGCAGCAGTTGATTCACAGCATCGTCCCCATTAATAAATACAGAGAAACCCCTAAAACGTCGCAAACTAATCCATGTCCAACACTTCTGAGGAAATTCATCCTCTTCGAAAGAATGTAAAAAGATTCACGTTAGAGGTGGTGGTACTATCGATGGCACTGTCGATAGTATCGATAGTTTTGTCCAACTCAGTGCATCAATATTTTTTTGTAACTACCGATAGTTTTGTCCAACTCAGTGCATCAATATTTTTAGCACGTCTTTTGTAAAAAAAGATCGAGCTTATGTTATCGGTTTGTCCGTCCGTCAGTCCTTTCGTCCGTAAGCCTGTACCCACGGCATATCTGCCACTATTAGTCCGATTTAAAAATTCTTTTTGCATTCGAAAGCTTGAAATATGGGTAATGATGATCCTTCATTTCGTTTTCTTTACGATGCACAATTTCGCCGCTAGAGGGCGTGAATGCAGATGATGTCGAATTCAAAAATACGTTTTATTCCACATCACCATCATCATCATCATCATCATTGTCAACCATTATCAATCCACTGCTGGACGAAGGTCTCCCCAAGTTTCCTCCACAACGGTCTGTCTTGTGCCAGTCTCCTCCATGTCACCCCTGCATACTTTCGAATTTCATCCACCCATCTCCCATGTGGTCTTCTTCTGGGTCTTTTCCTGTCCCTTGGAATCCAATCTAAAATTTCGGCTGTCCATCGATGGTCTGTTCTTCTGGCAGTATGTCCAGCCCATTGCCATTTCAGGGATTTAACTCTGATCATGATGTCTTCCACTCTTGTCATTTTTCGGATCCACGTGTTCCTCTTCTTAGCTCTCCTGGTTACACCAAGCATGCACCTCTCCATGCTGCTTTGAGTTGTCTGCAGCCTTTGTATGTCTCTTTTAGTTAAGGTCCACGTCTCTGCACCATACGTAAGCACTGGAAGGATGCATTGATCAAACACTTTTCTACATATTTGCTTCTAAACATCCGATTGAGAAAAATCTTTTATCTTTCGATTCCATTTATGTCGAAGAGTATTTTGGATATAGTTTCTTTTTGAAAATAACGCATAGATTTTCCGCTAGGGGGCGTAAAAGTAAATTGCATTTTTTCCAATAACTCTTCTTCTAAAACTCCGATTCGAATTTTTTTTTTCAGCGGATACATCTCCTGATGCACAATCTTTAGCATATCATTTCCAATTTTTGGTAAAGAATACTTTGGTCAACAGGGGGCGTAAGTGTTAATTTTTGCTTCTGATGTATTTACCATAAAATCTGAGCTTCTAAAATATCGATTGAAAGAATTATTTCGTTAACTGATGCCATCACATCGATAAAACTTTTCGGAATATTTTCTTCATAAATTATTCCACAGTTTCTCCGCCAGGGAGCGTAGATGTGTATCTTATTTTTGTCAATATCTGGACTTCTAGTAGTCCGATTTGAAAAATTCCTTCTCTGTTGGATAGTATTTTCCGTGTGACATGGTTTTCATATAATTTCAAAATTTTCAAGTAAGTCATAGACTTTCCGCTAGAGGGCGTACAGGTAAATTGCGTTTCCCCCTATACCTCTGCTTCTAAATCTCCGATCTAAAAATTCTTTCTGCACCGGATACAGCTCCTGATGGGAAATCGTTTGTACATAATTTCTAATTTTTGTAAAAAAAATGGTTTGGCCACCAGGGGGCGTAAACCTTAATTTCCGCTTCTGATATATTTGCAGCAAAATATGAGTTTCTAAATTCTCGATTAAAAATAATGTCGTTTGTAGACCGATACTACTCATGCCGACAAACGTTTTAGAAACTTTTTTCTTCCTATAACAGTGCACGGTTTCTACGCCAGGGGGCGTAGATATATGTATTATTTTTGTCAATATCTCTCCTTCTAGGAATCCGATTTCAAAAATGCCTTTGTTGGATAATGTTCTCCGTGCCGCATGTTTTTCATATAATTTCCAAATGTTCACGTAAATCATAGACTTTCCGCTAGGGGGCGTAAAAGTAAATTGCGTTTTCCCCTATATCTCTGCTCCTAAATCTCCGATCTGAAAAATTCTTCCTGCACCGGATAAAGCTCCTGATGGGAAATCGTTTGCACATAATTTCTAATTTTTGTAAAAAATGGTTTGGCCACCAGGGGGCGTAAACCTTAATATTTGCTTCTGATGTATTTGCAGCAAAATATGAGCTTCTAGATTTTCGATTGAAAATAACATCGTTTGTAGACCGATACTACTCATGTCGACAAACCTTTTAGAAAAATTTTCTTCTTAAAATAGTGCACGATTTCTACGTCAGGGGGCGCAGATGTATATCTTATTTTTGTCAGTATCTCGACTTCTAAGAGTCCGATTTAAAAAATTCCTTCTTTGTTGGATAGAGTTTCTAGTGTGACATGATTTTCCTATAAATTCAAAATTTTCAAGTAATTCATAGACTTTCCGCTAGGGGGCGTAAGGGTAAATTGCGTTTTCCCCTATATCTCTGCTTTTAAATCTCCGATCGGAAAAATTCTTTCTGCATGGATACAGCAGCTCTTGATGGGAAATCGCTTGCACGTAATTTCGAATTTTTGTAAAAATTTGTTTGGCCGCCAGGTGGCGTAAGCCTTAATTTCCGCTTCTGGTGTATATGCAGCAAAATATGAGCTTCTAAAATCTCGGTTGAAAAAAAGTCTTTTGTGGACCGATACTACTCATGTCGACAAACATTTTAGGAACATTTTCTTCTTGAAATAATGCATGGTTTCTACGCCAGGGGCGTAGATGTATATCTTATTTTTGTCAATATCTCTTCTTCTAAAAGTCCGATTTGAAAAATTCCTTCTTTGTTGGATAGTGTTTACGATGCGAAATGTCTTTCCTATAAATTCAAAATTTTCAAGTAAATCATAGAGTTTCCGCTAGGGCGCACAATGGTAAAATACGTTTTCTGCTTGTAAAACTCCGATTTGAAAAATTCTTCCTTTATCGCATACAAGACCTGACGGAAAATATTTTTCACGTAATTTCTAATGTTTGGTAAAGAATGGTGCGGCTACCAGGGGTCATAAGTGTTAATTTCCACTTCTGATGTATTTGTAGCAAAATCTGGGCTCCTGAAAACTGCACTAATTTTTTTTTCTTGGACCTATACCACTCATATGGATAAACCTTTTGTGAATACTTTCTTTTTAAAATAATGCATGGTTTTCCCACCAAGGGTCGTAAAGTTACATCTCATTTTTATCGAGAACTCAGTTTCTAAGAGTTGGTAAGCTCACGATTCCGTTTACAACAATATCTGAGGGATTAAGGACCCGAATGAAAAACTTCTTTACTCCGTCAGATACTATTGTTTTCTATACCGGTTCCATTGACTTTGAATAGCTTTGATAAAATTAATTTGCGTCAGAACGGATTCAAAAGACGTGCTTATTACACCCGAAAGTTCGGTGTCATCTTTCTTGTTTTGGACTATCGATAGTTTTACGTTTTTCAATGCTGCAAGTTTAAATTACGATGGTGTAAACTATTCGGTTTCCACCAATGGCTTTGGTGACTAAAACGCTCATTTTCACCTCATTTATACTGGTGTCGAAAACATTGATCGGTTGGTGGGTTGACTGATTTTTATGGCGCAAGGGCCTTGTTTGGCCAAACAGCGCGAGACACAAAACAAACAAACAGTATTAAAAACGTGGTATAAAGCTTAACATCTCTCTGATCAAGTAAAATTGAACAATGAGAATGATGGAAGGCCTAAAAACACAATGAAACAAACAGTATTAAAACATGATACAATGGTTAAAAACTAGCTGATTAAGTAAAACTGAGGAATGAGAATGATGATAGTGCTAAAATCTAGATACGTTTAAAAAAGTCAATTTGTTTAAAAAATGAAAAAACGGCAACAGTATCGCAGTGGTCATTCAGGAGCCACTGCAGTGTAGCAGGGTCCTCGGTCAACAAATGAGAATGAAAGAAATGAAAACGCACATCACGTAAACGAGCACAGAACTACACAAAAGATGAGTGACAGTGAGTCGGCAATTGCACGTCTCACACATCGGCGCAGTGTAGCCACACAGCAAAAAGCGGTGAGTGAAACGGCAATGCCCAATGCGGAAATGCGTAAGCACCACTTCCTCCCTACGGTTCCGACGATATGAGGATTTCCAGATCACAAGATTAGGTTTCACACGATGCAGTTTATTTTCCACCTCTTGGTCCCACAGACTCTGCCACGTTCGCTTGATATGCTCTTGAAGAAGAAAGCGGAAATCCCGGTGAAACAGTGGCAAAGGTGTGACGACCAAGGAGGAAGCAGATCTAGTAGCCGCATCAGCACACTCGTTACCCGAGATTCCAACATGCCCAGGAATGCAGCAAAACTGAACCTGAAAACCGGCCTCCAGCAAACGACGAAGCAACCGTCTAACATCCAAGAGAAAAGGATGGTCACGGCAATCCACAGATGACAAGGACTGCAAGACACTTAAAGAATCCGTATAGAACATAGCACAATGATGAGAACTCGACTGAGCATGGAGAAGAGCAAGATATACAGCATGCATCTCCGCCGAAAATACCGTGGTCTCAGCCTGGATCCGCGCTACAGAAACATCATCTACACAGACAGCCGCCGATCCAACGACTCCATGCATCTTGGAGCCATCAGTAAAAATAGGAGTGTAGTCAGAATTGAGACCACGGTGCTTAGCGAAGAGCTGCTGGTACACTGACGCAGGTGTTGTGGATTTATCGAAAGATGTAAAGGTGGTATCAATCATGACACCAAGTGGGTGCCATGGAGGATCCCCAAAGCTCCTGGTCTATCCAACAAGTGACAAGTCGTGCCCTACATCACGGGCTACGGCCGCCATATGAAGACCGACGGTTGAAATGCACGAGGGCCGGTTCTCAAATAAACGAGCATGCTGGGGATGAAAAACTGCATCGTATAATGGATGGTCTGGAAGATATCGAAGTTTCAAATAAAAATGAACAGACAGCTGCAGACGGCGTAATTGAAGCGATGGTTCGTTCGCATCAGCGTAAAGGCTGGGAATCGGAGATGTTCGAAATGCTCTCGTACATAGACGCAGCGCTTGGTGGTGAATAGTATCCAAAGGCCGGAGAACGGAACGACGAGCAAAGTCATACACGGTACAACCATAATCCAGTTTCGACCGTATTAAGGAATAGTAAATGCGAATTAAATACACCCTGTCTTCATCCCACGAGACTCTCGAAAGGATATTAAGAATAGATAGAGCCCGCAGACAGGAAGTCTTTAGCCGCCGAACGTGCGCACGGAATGTAAGCGCACGGTCAACGGTCAATCCAAGGAATTTGGTCTCGGGCAAAACTGGTATGGCTGTACGGTCTAAAAACAGCTCTAGGTCAGTATGGAGGCCGCGCCTCCGGCAGAAATTGATACACGCTGTCTTGTCGGGAGAAAGAACGAAACCATTGCTATTCGCCGCTTCAAAGATCTGGTTAATCGCAGACTGCAACTGCCTTTCAATTAAATTCATGCTTGATGACGAGCAGAAATTGTGCAAGTCATCAACATAAACAGTAGCCGAAACCGCAGGTGCTAGATATGTTAAAAGACAATTAATGCGGAGGATGAACAATGTGACAGATAAAATGAAATCTTGAGGAACACCTTGTTCTTGATGGAACGGTGCCGAGAGCGTCGTACCCAGGCGCACCTGGAACAACCGATTGCGAAGAAAATTAACAATGAATGTCGGAAGATTTCCTCGCAATCCGCATGCGTGGAGGTCACAGATAATTCCATGCCGCCACGCTCGATCATATTCTCTTTCAATGTCAAAGAAAACGGACACCAGGTGCTGCCTACGCACGAACGCCTCGCGCACAGATGTCTCAAGGTGCAGGAGATGATCGTGAGGTGAACGATGACGGAGAAACCCGCTTTGTGATAGTGAAAGTACTTGATGATGTTCTAAAAAATGAATTAGCGTTGAATTAACCATGCGCTCAAGATTGTTACACAGACAGCTAGTGAGAGAAATTGGACGATAACTAGAGGAAGACTTGGTATCCTTGCCAGGTTTGGGAAAAGGCAGAACAAAAAGCTTTTCGCCAAGATTTCGGGAAACTGTGCTCCGACCAAATACGATTGTACAGGATTAAGAGATTCTCGAGAGACGACTGCGAGAGATGACGGAGCAGGACATAGTGGATGCCATCGGGACGGACAGATGTAGCACCGGACCGATGCAGAGCCACCCTGAGTTCAACCATGCTGAAGGAGGAGTTACATCCAGTGTCGTAAAAATGCGCAAAGGAGATTCTCTGTCGTTCAGCAGTGTATTTAATCCTCAGAAAGGAGGAAGGATACGCCAGGTCACTCGACACGGAGGCAAACGCCTCAAACAAACAGTCAGTAATCTCCCCGACTTCAGCATATGCGCAGCCGTTACTCTCGAGAATGGAGATCTGGTGAGAGCTCTAGTTACCCCGGATCTTACGAATCGTGTCCCACACACTTTTCGAACTGGCACGTGAAGTGAGAAATGAAACATACTGGATCCAAGACTCCCTCTTGCTACGTCGACGCACCAACCGAGCATAGGATTTTGCTCGTTTGAATGTAACGAGATTAGCATCGGTTGGATAACGCCAAAACGTAGACCAGGCCTTATGTTGAGCTCTCCTAGCCGCTGCGCATTCAGGGTTCCACCAAAGCTTCGGACATCTAGAGAGTGTCGTAGATGTTTTGGTATAGAAAGATCAGTAGCCTGAAGAATGCAATTTGTGACTTCAAGAACAGCTGCGTCGATTGACTCTTGGGTCACCATTGCAGAAGATATCAATGCTGACGATGTGAAGACCTCCCATCTCGCACGCTCAATCCTCCACCGAGGAGGGCGGAAGACAGAAGATAGCATGTTCACATGATGCGAGATCACAATAGGAAAATGGTCGCTCCCGTGGAGGTCATTACACACCGTCTACGACTAATCAGCAATAATTGATTGTAATCCCAAGGCCAAATCGATCGCACTGAAGTATCTTGTCGGCTCATGGAAGTACGTGTCAGCACCGGTGTTAAAAAGGCACAAAGAGGCCGTGGACAGAAGATACTCTATTCGAAGACCTCTCGTGCTGATGCTGACAATACCACACAAATGTTGATGAGCATTGAAGTTACCCAGAAGAAGAAAAGGTGAAGGCAACTGATCAACCAAGCTCTTCAGAACTGAGACGCTCACGTTCTCGTCCAGCGGCAGATAGACGCTGCAGACAGTAAGAAGCACAGGCACAGATATGCGAACCGCCACGGCCTGCAAAGTTGTGGATATCGCGACGGAAGACACAGAAACACTGTGAGGGACAAGAATAGTGACTCCCCCACAGGCGATGTCTCCCGATGCATTATCTGTCCAATACGCACTGTAGCCTCGAACTGAAAGCAGGTCTGATGGTTTAAATTTTGTTTCCTGTAAACAAAAGCACACCGGAGAGTACAACGAAAGCAAATGTTTCACTTCATCAAAACTCGTCCGAAAACCTCGACAGTTCCACTGAAGGATTGAAGCCATGGTTAAAAGTGAAATGAAAAAAAGAAATGATCAAACGAGATCAGGCTCCATCACCTCTGATGAGGGTTCCCCCAGATCTGGAGGCGTGTGACCAGGGGCCAAGATGGGAGCATGCTTTGTCCCAAGTGTTTTAACGGAAGGTGCTCAGCGTTGAGTTGCTTGCTGAGATTTTTAAGGAGAAGAAACGTTCTTGTTATCCTTGGCTTTGGTGTTTTTACCAGAAGAAATGGACTGAGTTCCCTTGCTAGTTTTGTGGTGAGTATGCTTCGGCGAAGTGGTGGGTGCCGCTTTCAGACCCCTAGCTCGAGACTGGAGTGCATCCAGCCCAGCTGCAATGATATCATCCAGTTTGTAGGGACATTTAAGAGGGATCTGAATGTCGGTTTGAATGGCAACCGTAGATTTGGCAACCACCACGGATGCATAAGATCGCCGATCAGAAGAAACAGGAACTACTCTTCTTCTGGCCTGAGGATAGGAAATATTCTCAACTGTTTTCAGCCTTTGGATTTCTTTCCCCTCCTACCACTTGGGACAATCTTTGGTTGATGCTGCGTGTGAACCCTTGCAGTTCACACAAAAGTCGGCCTCGGCCACACATTCTGGTAAAAGATGCTCTGTGGCACCACAGCGTCCACACCTAGGATTGCTTCTTCACGACTGCTGAGAATGGCCGGACGACTGACACCTAAAACATCTCAAAGGGTTAGGGATGTACGGACGTACCTCAAGGTGAAGATACCCTACCTTGATGGACGTAGGCAGGGAAGGGCTGTCAAATGTTAAAATGATGTTGCGGAAGGGGACGGACTGCCCATTCCGCCTAAAGGTATACGCCGCACACCCGTAACGTGTTGACTCCTCAGTTCTTCAAGTAATTCTTCCTCAGTACACTCAGCGAGGTCCTGATAGGAGACAACACCTCGAGATGAATTTAGGTATTTATGTGGTGTTATTTTGACCGGAGTCTCAAGCAGCGTGGTTGTGTTAAGAAGTGTGGAACTGTAGACCGCAGTGGACATCTCTACAAGAAGATCTCCAGATTGGAGCTTCTTGACGCTCTTAGGAGAGCTTGCAATTGATTGAAGAGCTTTTTTCATCCAAAATGAGCTTTTGGCACTCAAAAGCTTTGAAGGGTCCAATGAGTGCACAAAAAAGAAGCGAGCATTTGAACAATCAGGAACGTGTTTTTATGCGGAAGGGGACGAGCCTTCCTCCATACCTCTTTTGCTTTTTGGTTCGTGGGAAACTTTGTTTTCATCCATAAAGAAAATTAATAATTCGTCCGCCGAATTCCCCACCCGTAATCGAGCCCAACGAGGGAGAACCGGAGGTCCGCAAGCCCAAGTGGACGCAGGACAGGGCTCTAGGGATAGAAAGCGGATATAGCAAGTTGATAGGGCAAACATGAGCTCGGCGTGCACCCAGACTTCCCCATGCCTGGGGAACACCTCTTTGGCATGCCCACCCTATCCCCAGACTCACCCTGTCGTGCGAAACGACAAGCCCATAGAGGTCTGGGTTCCACTCGGCCACAGACCTCATTGACTAGGAGTGGGTTAGTTCCTAGCCGCCCATTCAGGGTAAAGCAGGGGGCAAAAAGGAGTGTTGGCAACTGGCGACAACAAAACCCTGGCATCCAGAAACCTCAGCCTCCAGCATCACCTTTTCCACCTTACGGGTCATCGCACACGGCAAACGTGCAGGTATGTCTAGCTAACCAGCTCGGAAAAACAAAGCAAGAAACATAAAATTGAGAAAACAGGATAGAAAACTCGAAACTAAAATCCAGAGATGGCGCATAATCACAACCTCAACAACCTACAACTGAGGCGGGAGTGTGTCAAGTGAAAAAACAAAAAACATAAAAAATGTGAAAATCATCACATACAGTACATGTCGGCTCGGGCCGTGGGGACGCCATCCCCCAGCAGCTGGATGAACAGCTGTCCCTTCGGTGATGTAATCGTACAAGACGAAATGACAAAATGACCCGTCAAAACGTCAGCTCGGGCCGTGGGGTCGCCGCTCCCCAAATAACTGGAAAACCAGTTATACCCGTGCCGGGCGAAAACATTGAGCCCAGCCATATTGATACATGATGACTTTGCGAAACTAAAGTTAACTGCAATCAAAAGAGTAAACGGTGAGGGTATGGGGTTTTTACACTCAGTTGCACGTTTCAGTCGGATAAAGACGAAGTCAAAAGCATTATTCTTGTTATTTGTACTGAAAGTTTAAATGTGCGTCCGCTGCTGAAACAGTTATTTGTTGAGAGTAAGCAATCAGTAATAATGGGTAAACGTAAAATATATTTCGTGTAACTTTATTATTATTTTGGTAAGGATAAGGTCTACGCTAAATGTAGAATTTGTAGAAAGAATTACATAACGTCGGGCAATACGTTAAATCTTAAGCATAATTTAAAACGACATCATAAAGCTGCTGCAGTTTTAAATGATAACAGGAAAAAACAATTGGGAAACAGTCCCACTCAAAACTTTATTTATTGAATTTCTCACGAATTGTTACCAGGAATTTGCTAAAAACTACAGAAAAAATTATTTTTGCATAACTGCAGAATTTTCTTCTTTATCTTTTGTGAACAGAAATATAAAAAAATCATACAGTGCAAACAGAAAATGAGAATTAAGGAGCCACGAATTAGCTCGTTCTTTAGGCAAAACAATTTTTTTTTGTGACTTTTGCGCACTCACTTCAGGAAGATATTGTCAAAACGCAGATTCCCCGACCCGGTGGCGCAGTTGTCTAAACGCTGGCTTCTGACCATTCGTCGGAGATAGTCCCGTGAGGAATAGATGTTGTGGTTGTGTTTGTCGTAGAGCACTGACTTCTCCCTTCCCTGATACCAGTAGCCCTAAATCAGGGATGAGCGAATGCTTACGGCCCGGCGAGTTGCTCACTGCGGTCGTTACACCCCAAACAAATAACAAAAAAAGGTTAGTTTGAAGGTTGTTGGAGCTTAGCTTTTTGGCAATATGGAAAAGTAAGAAATATTCTTGTCAGAAATAATTTTTAATCCCCGAAAACAAATTTTCTCCCTAGAAAATTTGGCAACACACTATCGATGGTACTATCGGTAGTTATTGAGTGTTATTTTTACACTATCGAAAACTATTGATAGTCATAACTATTGTTAGTTCTCTACCTCTAATTCAAGTAGATAACAAAACTTCTTAAGCAAATTAGTTGTTAATATAAATTATTTTCTTTTTAAAATGCTGCATGCTATTAAATGTAAGCAACAAACACGATGAGTCGCTCCGGTGGTGCAGTGGTCTAAATGATTTCTTATGATCATTCGTCTGAGATCGGTACGGGTTCGAATTCCCGTGAGACATGGACATTGTGTTTGTTTTACGGCGCTGGCTCTCTCACTTCCCTGGAACCAGTGGCCATGAATTAAGGACGGGTGTCTTCTTATAGACCACTGAGTTGCTCTGCTCACGGTGGTCGTTAAACCTCGAATCAAAAATGAAAAAAAAGATGCTGAGATGAGATCCTATTTCTTTTTTTATAAACTACATTACGAAATCATATCCTATCACTTCCTTCCTAAATCATATCCCTTCGACCAACAATACAGTAATAATGCACTATTTTTTGACTGAGTAATATTATTTCCAAAATAAAAGAACACAAGTTAGTAAAATCATGCAATGCACTGATTATGATACGCTTTCCAACAAACCAGAAATCATTACTCAAGTTATCTCTCAAGTTATGAGGATAATGGCTGTGGAATAAATCTCAGTGTTGTGCCCTGAACTTTGATCCCATTTCGATGATATTCGACAGAACCGGTTCAGTATACCTCCAAAATAACATGATAAAGTTTTGTCGGAATGGAAGCATTTTTACGATAGTTGTGATGCATAAAGGCTATATAAAAGATTCCGCTCCTGTGTCCTAACCTTTGACCCCATTTCTCCCATTTTCAATAGGATTCGTCACCCGGCAGGCCATTACAACATACTAACATTTCATCCAGAATGAAATTGTTTTGCGTACGTTATGACGCATAATACCGATGGAAGTGATTCCACTCCTATGCCCTGACCTTTGACCCCATTTCTTCCATTTTCAATAGGGTTTGTCCCCAGGTGGTCCCCTACCATATACTGAAATTAAATCAAAATCGAACCTTTTTTTACGTTAGTTATGACGCATAAGAGCAATGGAATGGATTCCGCTCCTTTGTTCTAACCTTTGACTCTATTTCGTTCACGTTCAATAGGGTTCCTTCCCAGGTGATCCCCTTCCACATACTAAAGGTTCATCGAAATCGAACGATTTTTACGCGGGTTATCGTGCGGACGATCATACGCACACAAAGCGTGACGTAATGAGGCAGATAGGAATCGGGACCATCAGCTCGCAAGAGTGTGACGTCATAAAATTTTATTATGATCCACACACAACGCGTGACGTTATGAGATAGATGGCGTGACCGCGCGCCAACATGTCAAGCGCGACATTGTGACGTCATAAGATCGTCCCCAGGTGGTCCCCTACCACATAATAAAATTTCGTCGAAACCGAACCATTTTTGCGCACGTTATGACGCATAAAGGCAATGGAATGCATCACGGTCCTATGTTCTGACCTTTGACCCCACTTCACCCATTTTCAATAGGGTTCATTCCCAGGTGGTCCCCTACAATATACTAAAATTTCATCGACATCGAACCATATTTACGCAAGTTATGACGCATAAGGGCAATGGAATGAATCCGCTCCTTAGCCGTGACCTTTTAACCCTACTTCACCCATCTTCAATAGGGTTCGTCCCCAGGTTGTCCCCTACCACATACTAAACTTTCATCGAAATCGAACCATTTTTACGCGAGTTATCGTGCCGACAGACGGACAGACGGACGGACAAAGCTGGAGCATATACGCTTCTTCAACCTACGGTTGGAAAGCGTAAAAAACTTATTTTCTCTAAGATATATTTTTGCGGTTGTCCAATGTGTAAGTAGATTTCCAGAAATGCTTCATACATCCTGATCCTATTTTGCACAACGTTGAAAATATATATTTTGCCTTTTACTCCCTTTTGGGTGATTATAAGATTTTCGTTTTCAGGTTGTTTATAATAGATAATTGCATTGAAAAGCAAGAATTTCAAATGAAATTACGGAAATCGTTTTGTTTTCTGAACAGGTAGTATAGATGTAATTTTTCAATTCCTGCATTTTTCAAGTATCAACAATGCTGAGGAGGTAGACAATATTGAATTAACAAAATAGTATCTTTCGCTTTTGGTAAATTACTTTAATTTTTTTATACGTATTTATGTACTGTACTTCGATAACACAGGTCAGATGTTCAGGGCTGCTAACTAAGTGATTTTGTCAAGAGATTTGGAGATTTCGGTTTACATCTGTTGTCCAAATTATCACTTCAGCGATATATCTCAATCCTTGAGTTGTCCTGCCTTATGTAGCGATAAATCTGGAGATTTTTTGGCCTGAACTCCGAATATAGCCTTTTGCTAGATCTGCAATGCAAATTTTCCTTTAAAATTGGTACCAACGACATCAACCGCCAAAATGCGAAATATGTTTTCCACAAAATAATAGTAATAGTTTCCATTTTTATTTCAAAGCTGAAAAATTGAGATTTGAAATATTTAAGAATCCTGATGAAATCCTGACTGACGTAATACACCCATTGTCATAAAAATAGGAGCGCCAAGAAGAAGGAGTAGGATTGAAATGAAATTTCAATAGCGACATAGTACATAGAAAGGACAGAAGCGATTAAAATAACACAGCAGCAGAACGATTTCCCGCGGACATAATCCGGTCAGAGTTAGTACCACCTCGGACCGCCTCGTGCTCGGATACATGCGGTGTTTCTGTCCGACATGTGGTCAGAGAGACGCCGTATGTTATCCTAGGACGGATTGGGCTACACGTCTTGTAAATGGCGCTCTGAATCGCGAACACTGGGAAATGAAGAAAGCTGGCGTCCCACCTTCTGCTACACGTGCTCAATGTGCGAGAGATCAGCTAATCTGACAGGCCACGAAAACGTCGAAGTATGACGTACGCAGTCCTGTAAACCCGAACCGCTTGCGGACAGGAATTATCTTTTTGGAAAATGGCACCGGACTGCCCGCTATGAAAGGCAGCTCATGGGGCCGCATCTCCTTTACGTAGCGCTGGGCTGTCAATGTCCTTGGAACAATGCGAGGGAAGTGCGGCTGCTATACTAGATGGCTCCCCAGGATATCATGCCTGCAGTTTGACACCACTGCAATCGAAGCCAACGATGGATATGTGTTAATGATAGAAAAGGTAAGGACCGTCAAGACTGCAGATTCGCCTCTGCCAGGCGTCTGGAATTGGTTCTGGCGGACGCAGGTATCCCTTGTATAGCCGCCACATGTCTCTAGGTGTTAAACAAGATCGTTATTGCATCTGTCCGTGCCTCTCTTACGATTATACGGTGCTCTTCTCTAATGGTGTGCCTGGGTCGTCTAGAGCCTGTCCGTCATGCCTGGGTACCTTCCCGTGTGAAATGTTCCCAACACGTTCACACCGTACTGTCCAACCAGCCCAAATGGCGGCCGATTAGGCGTGCCTAACATCCTTCTTATCTCTTTCCGATGATACGGCTTCGTTCAAGCTCCACCTGTTTCCATTGCGCACATTTACAGCGGCTCCTCGGCATATCTATTGCTCAGGGATATCCCCTGACTCTTACCGTGCACTTCGGTACGAATGTGGAGTTCCCTGCGTGACGCCTTATAAGCTCCAACGATTGCAACTGCAGCGCCGTTCTTGGTTACCCGTTCATGTGGAATCGCAGCTAACTTTAATCATTTGCATGTCTGCCCTGCCCGTATGCTGTAGCTATTTCGCCGAATTTCGCGTTAAACGCAGGGTTTTTTTCTTGGTGTGTGGATTTTTATGACAATGAATGTATATGGTCCAAAAACGCGATGAGACGTGTTTCAGACTCCGGATATTACTGCTCAAGTTTTGCTGAGCAGGAAATCTCCGTGACTTCCTAAACTCTCTTT
Organism: Macrothele yani; assembly: GCA_039090855.1. Taxonomy (NCBI): domain Eukaryota; kingdom Metazoa; phylum Arthropoda; class Arachnida; order Araneae; family Macrothelidae; genus Macrothele; species Macrothele yani. The sequence continues at coordinate 14,630,190 of CM077018.1, forward strand.
TAGGGAATCACTTCCATGTTTCCATAACAAATGTTACAGCCGAGGCTTTACATAAGACTATGCCACTCCCATTGGTGTCTAATAATTTACTTGTAATTGTCTATCAAAATTACAAAATGTCCTTGTTTTTTTTAAATATTCCTGTTCAGTGTTCGATTAACCGTATTGTAACGCATTTTATTCTCCTGAAGCATGTTGCCTTATTTTCTAAAACATTTGTGTCGCAAGAAATAACGCTTTTCTGTTTATGTTTAGCATAACATTTCTGACTTAAGAATACTATATTTTATTACATTTTTTTATGTTTCAATAAAATGTTTTCTTTGTTAATTTAAAAAAAAAAAATCTTAATCACTATTAAAATTCTGAACCTAGAACAATATGTTTTAGAAAATTATTTGAATAATTGGATATATATATATTAATAAATTTCTTATTACCATAGTAAAGTTGCGAAATGTGTTTGAAAAACGCTTTCTACCTTGCAATTGTGGAAAGCAAAAAAGATCGGCTCTTATAAGAATGTCAAAAATGCAAATTTTGCACGACACATGACAAAGCAAAAATCTTTATACGCTGGTTCGTTCTTCAAGTTTTTCATGCCCATTTCCACTTTCAGAAACTTTCCTACGAAGACGTACAATTCTCAAAATGAAATAAAATAAAGGATAACGATAATTAAATCAGGAAATATTGAATTGAGAAAACATTCATGGAATAACTGGATTCTAGCTGCCATGGTAAAACGATCCGGGTGAGATATTTTAGGTATATTCACAACATAGCTCATGATCATTAACTGATTTTGTGCGTCAAAATATTGTCATCAACAAACAGCACGGCACATTCTGAGGCATAATAGTATAACAAAATTTAAATTGCGTTTTTGCATAAATATTGGGATTCAACTCTATGTTGGAGGTGAAAATTCGGCTCTATGCATAGAGTCGGAAATTTTGACTTATCTGTGTTCCATGAAAGTGATGTCATGTTATCTGTCTTCTCGAAGAAAACACGTATTTGGAAAAAATTCTTCAAATAATGCTGAGTTTTTTACCATATTACCGCGTGCCCAACCAACGTGACCCTGTTTCTTTGAAACATCACGTTTGCTCCTATTCATTTATTGCCTAGTCAAGTCATCGCGTTTAAATTTGAAACGTTCTGTTATCCAGTTTGCAGTTAGCTGTCTACTTTCCTCGGAAAAACCATCTGGTTGATGTCGAAAGCTTAGAAAGATTTATTTGTGTTCTACGCCGAGAAATTTTGGATTTTCAGTATAGCTATACTATTTTGAATATAATTTGGTGTACAGATCCTACTTATTGTACTTGGTATAGATGATAGCCACCGCAGAAAATCCCGTTTCAGATAAATACGATGATGCAAAGGGAATCAAAATTCTTAAAGCTTTGTTAACTACTTCAGAGTACCCTTGCTTCATCGATGACCAAAACTCTAGTAGTTAAGATGACATAAAATTGGGTTTCAATGTGGAGTTTGATGAGATATCAATAAATTGTTCTTTCTCTGCAGTTGAGAATGTTAAGGGAGGATAAGCGCTAAAGGGATCTTTGATCCAACTGTGTTGTTAAACATCTTCTGGAAAGTACTTCTTAAAATGATCAATGAGTTGCGACAAATGGTCCAGAAATAATAACTTCTGGGATACAATCAATGTTATATCATTTTCATTTAAAAATGTGGGCAATATAGGCAAGCAGTCATTTAGAACTCCCACTTTCATTATTTCCCACACGGCTAATTTTCTTTCGAAAGCAGAAATTTTGTTTATTAGCTGCAAAATGTGGATATCATTACCTTCCAGGGATATATTTAATGAATTTAACTTTTCAAATATATCACATAGATATGATAGCTTTGAAAGAAAGATACTGTCTTCAAATTTCTTGGAAAAGTTCTGGTCAAGAAGAAAAGAATGAAGTTTCCTCCTACGTCCAAATACTCTGGACAAGACATTTCCACATGGAAGCCAGCGAGATTTGAAGTAGTAGAAAACTGTGCTCAGTCCCCATATCTGTTCACATTTGTTCAAAACATATAGACGTAAGTGGTCGGGTGGTCGAGTTTAATACTTCGATTACTGACAGTAGAACTTCGTGTAGAACATGTCTGATGTTCTTAGAAACAAGAACCGCCCTGTGAATGTTGCAATGTGTCCACATGGCGTGAGGTGCTTTTTTACGCTTTCCAACCGTGGGTTAAAGAAGCGTATATGCTACAGCTTTGTCCGTCCGTCTTTCCGCACGATAACTGGCGTAAAAATGGTTCGACTTCGATGAAATTTTAGTATGTGGTAGGGGACCACCTGGGGACGAACCCTATTGAAAATGGGACAAATGGGGTCAAAGGTCATGACGTAGGAGCGGAATCATTCCATTGCCCTTATGCGCCATAACTTGCGTAAATATGGTTCGATTCGAATGAAACTTTTCTATGTGGTAGGGGACCACGTAGGGACGAACCCTATTAAAAATAGAACAAATGGGGTTAAAGGTCACGACGTAGGAGCGGGATCATTCCATTGCCCTTATGCGTCATAACTTGCGTAAATATGGTTCGATTTCGATGAATGTTTACTATGTGGTAGGAGACTGCCTGGGGACGACCCCTATTCAAAATGGGTGAAGTGGGGTCACAGGTCTGGACATAAGATCAGGATGCATTCCGTTGCCCTTATGCGTCATAACTTGCGTAAAAATGGTTCGATTTCGATGAAAGTTCGGTATGTAGTAGGGAACCACCTGGGGACGAACCCTCTTGAAAATGGACGAAATGTGGTCAAAGGTCAGGACATAGGATTGCGATCCTTTCCATTGCCCTTATCCTATATTATTAAGGTGGACGTCAAGTAATTTTGCTTCCTATACTTCCAATGGAAAAAGGTTTGTACACATTTCCTTCACAATTAATGTGCTCCCAAGGATGAAAATTTGAACATCGATTAAAATAACTTCATATTATAACTTGGAAAACTTAATATGTTCTAAAACATAACCATAATCATATTAAAAATCAATAACTTTTCCTTTGGTGGTGTTGAAACCAGAGAAAGGATGGCGCGACCTGTACCTTGATGACGTCAGTGGACAAAAAATGCTCGATTGCATAATTACGGTTATGGTTTAGAAAATATTAAGTATTCCAAATTATGAAATGAAGCTATTTTAATCAATGTTCAAATTTTCATCCTTGTGAACGCATTAATTGTCCAGAAAAAAGATGGCGCGACCAGTGTTTTCATGACGTCATTAGACAAACAAATGTTGAATTGCATAATTATGGTTATGTTTTAGAAAATATTAAGTATTGCAGGTTATAAAATGAAGATATTTTAATCGATGTTCAAATTTTTATCCTTGGGAACGCATTAATTGTGAAAAAAATGTGTACAGACATTTTTTCCATTGGAAGTATAGGAAGCAAAATTACTTGACGTCAACCTTAAAGTAGCAATTCTTGTATGTATGTATTAACATTTTATTCTGAAAACGGCTCTAAGAATTTTGATGAAAGTCGTTAACCTACCGTATTCTGGCACTAGAAATCGATTTAGCTTGATTTCGACTTTAGCAGAACTCGTTGAGTGGGTTAAATAACCACCCCGAATTATAACGTTTTTAGTGATGGCGTTGTTCCATTAATGTTACCAATGCTTAGAAATCTTATGACGTCACAATTTCGCGTTTAAGAATGTTGGCGCGCGGTCACGCCATCTGTCTCATTACGTCACGCGTTGTGTGTGGATCCTATTAAAGTTTTATGACGTCACACTTTTGCGAGCAAATGGTCCCGATTCCCATCTGCCACATTACGCCACGCGTGTGTGCGTATGACCGTCCGCACGATAACTCGCGTAACAATCGTTTGATTTCGATGAAATTTAGTATCTGGTAGGGGATCACCTGGGAAAGTACCCTATTTAAAGTGAACGAAATGCGGTTTTAGTATGTGGTAGAAGACCACCTGGCGACAAACCTTATTGAAAATAGGCGAAATGGGGTCAAAGGTCAGGACATAGAAGCGGAATCACTTCCATCGGCATTATGCGTCATAACTTATGTAAACATGCTTCGATTTGGATGAAATGTTACTATGTTCTACGGTCTTTCCAAAGGACGAATTCTGTTGAAAGTGGGCGAAATGGGGTCAAAGGTTAGGGCACAGGAGCGGGAACTATTCCATAGCCCTTATGCATCATAACTTACGTAAAAATGCTTCGATTGCGACAAAACTTTATCATGTTATTTCAGAGGTATACCAAACCGGTTCTGTTGAATATCATCGATATGCGATCAAACGTCAGGGCACAGGACCGAGATTTATTCCACAGCCATTTTTCTCATAACTTGAGTGATAACTTGAGTAATTATTTCTGGTATGTTGGAAAGCTTATTATAATTAATGCATTGCATGATTTTACTAACTTGTTTCTTAATGATCGCCTTCAGTCCCCATAACTACCTGCCATAGAGCGGGCTCCGTCTGTGTACAGGCCTACACAATTTTCCCAGTTTACACTATTTTCTGCCATAAAATAACCTTTTATTTCAAACAAGTCTACTACATTTGTATGAGACGTTTTATTTCCGCAGAAAAAAAGATCTTCGGGAAATTTATTATCATCATCTATAAATCTCACATAACAAATCAAATGCGCATCCTTATGGCTATCAGTGGCTTCATCCAATTGAATGGAAAATTCCTTGCACTTTAGGTTTTCAATTAACTGGTCATTAATATCGTCAGCCATACCAAGAATTTGACGACTAACGGTATTATCCGATAATGGAACACTTAACAGTTGCTTGGCAGCGGATTATCCTACCATGATGGAAACCATGTCCATAGCAGCTGGTAAAATGAGGCTTTCAACAATAATGTGTGGTTTCTTGCTCTTTGCTACTCGATAAGCAACTTTGTAGAATAAAAGAACAGCCTTTGTCGGGATTGTAGCTTGTTTAGTGAAAATTGCCTTTTGCTCAGCCATTCCTTTCAACTTAGAAGAAATGCACTCACATAGTTTGTTTACCAAGCCTTCGTGACTGTTTCAAATGACTTTTCATTTTATTGGGGAGCATGCTTTCAGCGGCTAGTACTTTAAAATAAATAACACACCATGGATCTTTTTCATTCCCGACAACAGTACACGTGAACCCGAAACCTAGGTAGCTTTCGTTATATTTCTGTTATTTTTTCTTCGTGTCGTCTTTTAGACTTTGTTATTTCCGAAACGTCATGTTTTTTAATAGCATTTAAAAACTTATCCATTTTGCCTGATCTTAAAATGTAAAGGACATAAATACGATAAGTACGGAAAGGTCACAAACCAGTACACATCCGTTATCACAAACAGCAAGCATAAGAATGAATTAGGTCTTAACGTGGTGCAGCAACAGAATAGTGCTTTCTCTTCAAAGCTAACTGAATCATCAGAAACCAATCAAAACACTTTGGCCACATTGTTTGATCCTTGGAAGAGGCCATGTGAGACCCGGAGGACACGGGGACCCATCTCCAGGAATGTTTTCTTTCCTATTTAAAAGAGGGGGGGGGAGTCCGGCTGTCATTAAAACCTCATTTCCGGCTTTTTCAGGGAATTCCAACGGCGCGACGGCGACTACCTTGAACAAAACCCGCGACGCACAGTTTAAAAAGCCCTAGGTTAGATAGAATGTGACTAACATTTCCGATATTTCTAGAAATTGTATTGTTGATTTGATCAACGTGTTTATTCCATTTTAAATCATTCTGTAAGTAAATAAAAAGCTATCAATACTATATATGTTTTTTATCATGATATATCGATTAGTCCTGATCTATATTCATCCGCTACCTTGTAAATATCACAGACTTAGATTTATTAGTATTGACTAATAGTTGATTAGAGGTTATCCAGTCATACAATGTGTGCATTTGATTATTGCAAAGTTATATGATCTGTTGTATATTACCATCCGAAAATAAAATAGTAGATAAAAAAATAATATGTAGTTTCCGAGATTACCTGAAATACACAAACAAATTTTCTCTCTTTATATATTAGTATAGATAAGAGAGCATTAAACATTTTTGGGAAAATTGTAGTTAAACGCATATTAATTACTCTTTAGGAGAAAAAATTTAAAATTATACACATTAGGCAGTCGGAGATATATAATGTTTTCAATTGAAAACTGTGAACCCAACTGCACGCAGCAGGCTGACCAAGAAACTCAGCATTTTTTGAAACCAAATTTTAAACCTTTTTAAGGAACGGGTGTAGACATATCTCATGTGTCTGTATAAATGTTAAATGATACGCTGATTATAAAAAACGTTCTAAAAATTGGACCAGATGTGTTAAGCCAGCAAACGTAGAGACGGAAAATAACGAACAGTACACAATCCTGAAACACTCAAAAAGTTACTAAGCAGAACTTAGTTGTCCTTGCTTCAACTAACCACGCACTGCAATGTTTAGCGTGTATCGCAATGTCCTAATTTTGATTCATTGGAAATGTATTTCCAATCATGCCCAGTGCCGAATGAAAGACATTCAGATTAGGCGGACTGGAAGGAAATTCACTAACCTGGGTTATTGTTCCACGGTGTGGGGTTTATAGTTTGTGCTGTAGTCTGGTCTCTGCATTTTAAAAAATGGCGAAAGCTCACACACATATAAGATTCTCATGATGGTCATCACCAACTGATACAGGAAAAGTTTCGATTATAATATTCAAACTAAGCAGACAGATTCAGGGTGTTATGTGGTTCAATTTACTTATGGTCATTTCTCGATGTATTCAAGACTGGAACAATATAAAAATACACAATTATTGGGCCAAAGTTCGCCCATCCTCCCAATGAAACACTCAATAAAAATTCTAAAATACATGAACATTTTTTTTAAATGTAGTTAAAATGAATGCATGGAATTTAAAGTTTGCCGTGTTGTTTTAGTAAAATCATTTATATATAAACATAACTACTTTTTGTTGTGAGGATTGTACTTTGTTTTTGGAATTGCATTATAACTCGTCATTTGGTCGCCCGTAGAATCACAGACGTCTGTGGACAGGAATGATTGATTCTCTTGCAACATGATTGCAAACGGGATGTATAACTTTAAAAGCGTATGTCTCATAGCGTGCAAAATGGGAGATAGAAATGGTGACGAACGGAGAAAAATATTGTTTGATTCGTTTGTTTCAAACCAGTAGCATGATGCCCGTGGCAAAGAACTTATACTTCTCCATCATGCCTTGGTTCATGTGGTATCGAATTAATGTTGGCTAGCAAGGTCTTATTACCAACTGCAAGATTATGATCAATACGGTTAAGATGACAATGGAAAGAAATTATTCTTCTCAATTTCAGCAAAACAACGTCACTGTAAGAACACTTCGGCTTGGAGATCTCTGAAATTTTACTCAAGATTTGTTTAGTTAAGTCGTCCGCTAAAAGGGTAATGATCCTATCAGATATAGAGGTGGTGAAAAGCTTCAACTGAAGAACTGCTGCAGGCTGGAATAGGAATCTTTAAATTTGTTTCTCTACCAATTATGAACCAAAGTTCTATTTAATTTCGCTGATATTTACGGTTTTTGATTTCATTACTTTTGCACTTAATTAGGGATTTTATTACTTCACTTAAAATCCGTATAGACGACGATAAACTGCTTTAATAATGCTGCGAAAACATTAGCTTTAATATACAAGTCCATGCATCACTATATTTCTTATCACGCTGAAAAAAATGAAATTAAACGTTTAACACTTTTTCTGTACTTTTCAATTAGAATGTTCAAAATTTCATTTTGAATATAGTCCCAGAAATAATTTTTTATGGTTGTAGTTTCTTTTCCAGAAGCGACTGAAATTTAAAATAAATCTACAAACACAGCTCTCATCTACGAAACGCATAGCGGCGAACTTTGATAAGGCAAACGGCTAGTGTCGCATAATACATTAAGGAAATAAAGGCATATTTTACCAGAAAACGAATGTGCAAAAGAAAATATTCAGAATTAATATTAATGGTTCACCCTCGAAAATTATGTTTTATATCAGCAGAAACGATTTCCTATGAAAACCACTAGCGCAGGAACTTTTGTTCTTCTACCTGAACCTCTTCCATGGAAAAGAATAAACAATGTATATATTCCAAAATTTTACTTATAAGAATTTTCTCAGATAACAAGCTACATACCTTTCAAATATATTACGGTAGGAGCTTACATCCGCGATTTCTCTCGAGCAGTGTAAATTTTAGCACGTTAAGTAATTTTACGACTATAATTAATCTTCAGTTCCATATTTCTTCAGAACTGGAAAGATGTAAGAGTAAATATACTGTGTCTTTCAAGTATTCAATATCTCCATCCTGAATCTTAACCCTGCTCTTCAATTTAGCAATCTCATTCTGTGATTCATTAATCAGACTCTCATATTCAGGCTAAAATCTCTTCGAATAGGACTGTGTCACATACGGCTGTTGCAGATAACATTTCCTCGCTGTTTGACCGCAAATTGGGTAAGCATTTCCAACAACTATGCAACTGGTCACTGACAAGCACCCAGTTAGATAGGAACTACACGGATCTCTTGCATCTAAATACACACCAGTCATTACATACAACTTGAAATCGGCAGCCGCATTACAGCTGCAGGTTTTGTAAATTTTAAAGTGGAATGCTAGTTACATTCGTGATTAAATACATTTTAGAGTTATTTATGTACGTAGGTGAATAAAAAAAGTAAGGTACACTTAGTGCCATTTGGAGTGGGTTTGCAGTGAGACAGTGTGTGCTTGGGTGCAAAGTAGGCAGTACTTCACAGCTGCCGACGGGATGTGGTTTGGGTCAGTAACTGCGTGTACAGGAGCAGTACTTAATGGGTCGTCAACCGAATTCTTACTCTAAATTGGAAGTGCGAGAAACCATTCGATAAGTGTGGCTAAACCATTCGAGTATTGTCGCCTAAATAACACTGACATCCATCGTGAATTCTGCGCTGTATACGGAAAAATGACATGTCTCTCCCGGCCAATGTAAATTGGTGCCAACAGTTATCCGCACAAATGTGACGGACCAATACCGCGAAGGCAGATCATCAACATCGAGCATTCCGCAGGTGTTGCCGCCGTTCACGACATGAAACTAGTTAATAGGCCTACGAAATTCAAAGGGAGTTGCCAGTACATTACGCATTTCGCGAGGGATTGTGCATTCTATCATTCACGATCAGAAAACCTGAAAGGTACATAAGTGCATGACGGCAAATGTTTCAATTACTGTATGCTGAGGATTCTAAACATTCGACCATGGCATCTTTTTGAAAATCGCAGCAGCTGCAGGTAAACGACAGCGTCGATAAACGATATAAATAACATCAGATACTCAGTTCTGCTAATCAGTGATATTCTTATTCTTTAGACGGGGAAGGAAGAATACTTAAGCATGTGTTGTCAAAAGCAGAACCATAGTTGCCAGACGACGGGGTCAGAGCACGTCCAAGACCTTGAGAATTGTTGGATGCTCAGAGACAGCATTGGTAGGCACGTTCAAAACGTTCTCCGACAAGATAAAAACTCCGTACAGTCTGCAAGATGTGGCTGTCCACAACTCATCCATACTACATGTGAGCGAAAGATACACCCTTACGTAGGTACCAACAGAAGGAATACTATGGCGCAACTAGCCGGTAATTTTTATTGCTCGAGACGGAAATAATGTGCTACAACACCAAGTACAGTGCACCTTACTGAAAATGGGGTTGCGTGCCCGCAGGTCTCTCAAACGTACTTTGGTTCACCGTCAGAAACGCCCACAATGTGCACGCGTGCATCAATGCACTTCTTTCACTGATTGGACGGAAATCGTCTGTTCCGGTGACATTCTTTTCCTATTGCCTATGTAGTCGGCTTGGCACGTGTACATTGTTGATCTGGGAAAGTATTGTCAGTAATATGCTCTACGGCACGAAAACAATAGTGGAGGAAGTGTAATGTTTTGTATAATGTTCTGCTTTAAATCCCCGAGAACGATCATTCATATGCAGGAAATTATGACGTCTGCCTCCTACCTCAACATCATTGTAGGCAAGGTGCATCCTTACATGACAACTGTGTGTCCGTCTAGTTGTACCTTCTATCAAAAAATTTATGTGTCATGACACACTGCGCGGATTTTTCAAGAATGGCTCGCGAAACATGAGGAAAGTTTACAGGTCTTGCCCTGGTCTCTGTATCCTCCAGATATCAATCAAATCGGACATATGTCGTTTGCTTTGGAGCAGCAAATCTGATCTGTGGCGGTTAAACCTGGACTCTTTGTGCAAAAACTATTTCGCAGCACTTGCAGGAAAGTATAATTGGACCAGTTAACCTCCAGAACTACGGAATGATTTGGTGCTCAGCATGCCACGATGCTGTGAAAGCTGCATCGCAGTTCGGGTGGATGTATTCCAGGCTAAAATTTCTCTCCACTGGTAATCAGTAAGCACTCTTTACGTAAACCATGATTTTAAGGTAATATTGTATGCTTCATTTGTAAACCTTTTTTTGCGTCTTTTTACGTCTTTGTATATTGGCAATATAGTTATTTCCCCATTTATCTGAGGCCATGTAATGGTTTTCTTTTTCAGATAAAAATATTCGTTCTCGGGGGTTGAAACCCAGTCTAATTATAAGTAAATGATTTGTTTTCAATTTTATTATCATGGCAATTCGTGCAGTCACCAATTATTAAAATTCTCTACTACTGTTCCCTGTTTCAATTAAATTTCCTGTGGAGAGATCATTTCAGAGCATGGCTGCATTGATAAATAAATCGAAAGTGAGTTACTCTTATTAAAAGCACCTTTGGCCCATCTACAAAATTGGAGGCTCAAATCTCTATCAATTTGTACAGGAATAAGAAAAAGGTATATCTTTTTCGTCTTTTAACTTTGTGCAACTTAGGGCAATGCTCTAATACATGCAACTTTAAAAATCCACTAATAGATGCACCGAAGTTTTAGAATACGCGAAGCTATTAGATAGAACATAAAAAATTTCATTTTCTTTCGGTGACTTATGGAATGTTACGTAAGTGACAAGAAATTTTGTGCAAAAGTTTCCCAGATGTATATTTCGGTTTATGTACTGAGGCCGGTAGTTACGATATAATTTTGATGCTACGAACTCAATTTTCCTCAGAAAAATTCTTCTGAGAAATAATGAGCTTTAGTCAGGAATAATACGTGGCATGCTTTCGGTAGATAAATCCTTGCAACCAACTATTAGAATTTATATTGCGTGCAGTTTTAAGCTCAGAAAATAAAGTAGAAATAAATAATTTTGGTAATTTCAATTTGAAGTGAGTACTCAGCATTTGTTTGATATCCGCCTTTCATTAAGCCCAAATTTTGAATTTAGCTGATAACGCTTGATTTTATGAGTGATTTTGCTTTAGGATTTATTCCTAAGGAATCTTTAAGAAAAACTATCCTGAGCGTATTTTTGTTTTTGTTTTTTATTTGCAGTAAGGACACTGAACAGATGCTAGCGTCTGAAGACAAACACAGAACAAACTCAGGAACTCCACTCCGTTATCTCACTGGCCAGAAGCCAAAACGCAAGCCACCAATTGGTGTGAGGGACATGTGATGATGGAAACACAGCAGACAGGCTGCAGAGGAATAGTGCGCTTTTGGCGGGTACAATTGTTACTGCGAATGCTTGATTTGGTTAATATTTAGCGGGCTTCATTTTGATGTTTGGCGGTGACCATTAATTCTGCGAACGGATTCAGCTGTCCAATTTTTTGCTGCAGTTGGATGTTGACCAGTCGGAAAACACTCGGCATACCGGCTTGCAGCTTCGATTACGTTCGCCATAAAGCACGACCATCGCACAGTACTCAGCGTTCGAGTAGCCCGCCATCAGTATTTGCAACGTGTACGTTGACTGACGTTCGAATTCCCAGCCTCAGTATTTTTTCTCACCGACCGCCTTCTACGTCTCAATCAATATTTATATACGCATTTGAATCGTTCTCCATCGTGGACCGGTATTTTGCATTGCCTAAACATTCAGCGACCGCGTGTACTTTATCAGGATTTTGACCCGTCCATGTTCATAATTCTTGCGCACCATATGTCGTTTCCTACTAATTATACGATGCGCTACAACTTTGTAATTGGAATTTTTTTCTATCTCGCGTTGTTCGCGAGTTAGGTTTCCAGAGTTCCCCTAGCTGCATAGGTAAGAAGGTTTCCAAACTTCTTACCTATGCAGCTAGGGGAGCTCCAATTTCTTTCATTGAATCGGCCATCGTCTCTTTCTTATACATGACCTAACTTGTGTACCACTCGGACCTTTTATTCCGCAGTTATTGCCCTGAATAAAGATTTTCCTTTGAACCCAGTACATAGCTTTTGTAAAAATTCCGGTTATTTTTCATCACTGTGTCAGACTCAAGGTGCGAGACACCAGTTCAGATCTCTGGACTGACGTGCGATTTTTCAGTGTGTATCTCGTATTCGTTAATATTTAACTTGGTAATGTATTAATAAATATGAGATGTAGCTTATACTTCCAATCTTCGCCGGTGGCCACTCACTGGCCCTGTGTCTGAAATTTAAGAGTCAGCGCTCACGTGCTGCCATCTATCAGACGCTATGAAATTGCTGCGGCTGAGTTGTGTCACGGCCTGTTAGTTACATTAACTCAGTTTCCTGATTATTGCGGTTGGCATATAAAAGGATCTTCAGGAATCTTGATATTGTTCCAACTCCGAAACATTTATTATGACGGAAAAGTTCCCGAACTTCATGAATTGGTAGGTAAACTTAAAATCAATTAATAATGTGTCAAGACAGAACTGTGTGATGATGCTAGTCAACACTTAAAATAACTCTTCTGAGGAGAGACGAAATTCCGTCGGAATAAGTTTTTCAGAATGTGGTCTGCCAAAGGAATTTTTTGATTTCCCTCTATTAGTTTGCGTTGGAGGGGACACTGTTTGTACTAAACGCCTTAAGTGTGATATCCTGTAAATAGATCAATATAATTGAGTGGTTGACTGTTAGATGTTGAAATCCACAGAACAGATAACAAAGAAAACAACTAGAAAGCAATAACATGTTAGTTTTTATTCAATATTCATTTTCTATGAAACAATCATTATTATGTTTTACATAATTCTACTCATTAGCCTTCCAATTAAAACAAAACTTGGAATAAAATGTACAGAAATATTTGATGAGCTGACAATTTCAAGGCTTGCCCACAATGCGTTCTGCCATATATGTATATTTTGTCTGACAATATATTAAGTCGTCTATCATATATTGTTTCTAATGTTGTTTGTATCCGAACCGTAACAAATGGTGTTAAGCGTTCAATAAACCTACGTAATTATTGGGAAATTTCTCATGTTGTCGTCCATAACAACTACGTAAAGAAAACACTTTTCCAATTCCACATATTAGAATAAAAAACAATACGAGTTACAAAGAAAAGCACGTCAACAGTAATCACGGCTGTAAACACACCAACAGTAATATGAAGACAACTGGCACTCGTGAACCCATAATATGAGGAGTAACCAGTGACATGTATCCAAATCTCGTCCAAATAAGAATTATGTCGAGCGTGTCACATAAACCAAAAACCAAAAACCACATGAAATATGTTATCCCAGAGAGTACAGATTTAGAATGTATCGTTACGTTTGTTTTTTTCATAGTAGCTTATCACACCCAACGTGAAAGAAAGTGGTTCACAAAACAATAGTATATTTTTATTATTTTTTTCATTGAAATAAATCTTATCCTAAAGGAAATAATTATAGGTACGTAATTTATTATGGAAAAAAATACATTTATTTAATATGACAGGTATATACATCACAATTCAATAAATAATCATACTTCAACAGACTTTTCCTGAGGTTCAATAGCATCAAATTAATGTGTCTAACGTATATATTTTCAAGTCGAGCCTTTGTGAACATAATTTCGCTTTCAAAAGAATGCCATTGTCTTCCGCTCACGTAATCGCTGCCTCGAAATCTTTTGCTGCTTATCATAGCAAATGCAACAAATATTTCTTCCTTAAATTATATTTTCAAATAAAAAAAGTCACTAACATATTCACTTCAGAGCATTTGAATTCCAGAGACCTGGCGTAATGCAAATGGGGCATTGTGGGCGGCCCTGTAAACGGAAACGACATGACGTATGCGGCGATCCATCAATATAAGGAGTGATGCAACGGGAATCAGTAAGAGTCGGACGCAGTATGGGTAAGACGAAGGATCTAAGCGCATTTGATCTTGGGCAAAATGTCTGGGCCCGACGATTGGGTCACTCCATTTCGGAAGTCGTGCAGGCACTGGAAATTTCACGAGCCACTGTGTCACGGGTGAACCGTGAGTACTTCGAATCCGGTAAAACCATCCCTGTAAGGGCAAACTGCCGTGGACAACAGCGTGTGGATGAGCTGGATCATCGTCGGCTAGCTAGCATTGTAACAGCGGATAGACGGGCCACTGTGCAAGAAATCACTCGGCAATTTAACGCTGGTGCACAAAACGTGTAAGCAGCCACACCGACCAGAACAATCTCCTCGTTATGTGGTACAGAAGCCATCGTCCCACGACGGTACCGCTGCTGACCGCACATCACAGGGCGCAAAGATTATCATGGGCGCGGGAACATCGCCACTGGACCCTAGACATGTGGGGAAATGTTGCCTGGACTGATGAGTCGAGATTCACGTTGGTACATGCGGATGGCAGGTTACGAGTACGGCGCAAACCACATGAAGCGATATATTCTTCTTGCCAACAGAGTACTCTTAAAGCTGGTGGCGGTAGCATTCTCCTCTGGGGACTGTTTACGTGGACTGAAATGTGACCTCTGGTACGGGTGACATCGTCGCTCACAGGTCAACGTTACCGGGATATCCTGGATGACCATTTGCTCCCGTTTGTGCGTCTTCAACATCCCACTGGAGACCTCATCCTGCAACAAGATAATGCACCGTGCCATCGCTCCTGAATTGTATCCGAATGGTTGGATGAACACTCCACCGACGTGATCTCGCTTCCTTGGCGAGCTAGGCAACCTGACCTCAATCTCATCGAGCGCATCGAGAGAGATAGTCGAGTCTCCGCCTCCCGTCCATCAAATTTTCGTGAACTGTGTGAGCTTGTTCAGGGGTCATGGATCCGTATGGCTTCCGAACGCTTTCAGTGTATTGTCTAGTCCATGCCGAGAAGAATCGCCGCCGTCATCAGGACGAAAGGTGGTGTTGCACGTTACGAGACAGGTATCTCTAATTCAATTGCTTTTCAGTGTATATTAGAGTGAAATTCTCAATAAAAATCGGCATAAAAATTAAAGTGAACTACTGTCTTTCATGTTGGTAGTGATCAGGTTCTCTGTGTAAACAAAGCTGCATGATAAACTTCAAATCGGAAAGTAATTGAAATAATTCTTGATCAGACGTCCAGCCGCCTCTTTTGTCATTAAAACTGTACAGGTTAATCAATAAAAGACAATCAATATCGAAAAGAAAACACATAATCATTAGCATGATATGTACACGAGTGCAGCAAGCCACATATCTCCCCATCATATGACTCTCCATCTACGTTTCTTCTACACAAAAACTGGAATTCAACTTTCAACCAATCGTGCGTTCTGAATGGATTCAGTCACCATCCATATGACACTCGCCTATGTGGGACGATACACTGGAAACCCGCAGAATCTATTCGTCAAAAAGAGATCGTCATCCTTCGGCAAATTTCTCCTGAGGAATCCATTTGCGCAAATCTGAGTTTCATTTACTATCATTTATAAAGTTACGTCCAATGTGAGAGCTTATTTTGAAAATTTAAAAGAGTGGTGTTGTGCAACACGTAGCAATTTGTAGATTTCACTGCGGTAAAAAAAGTCCATTGTAAGAAACAAAAAAATAAAAAGAATGAAATTTTAATTGGTGATCAGCAGTAAAAATTTGCATGCAACTGATACATTATTCTTGAGGCGTCGACGGTTGAAAGTACTGTGTCGAAGTTGAACATGGTGAATGTAGTGGTGTTCTCTACTCGTAGAAAATGGAAGTTCCTCTGCCTAAATTATAAGTCCCATTAGCGATCTGTAGAGAGACAGTCATGGGGATAAAAATTCCTTCTTCGCCGCACACAATCATTTCGCATCTCATAGCTAATACTAATGTGAAGACCACATATCATCATTGTCAACCATTATCAATCCACTGCTGGACGAAGGTCTCCCCAAGATTTCTCCACAACGGTCTGTCTTGTGCCAGTCACCTCTATGTCACTCCCGCATACTTTCGAATTCCATCCACCCATCTCCCATGTGGTCTTCTTCTGGTTCTTTTCCTGTCCCTTGGAATCTAATCTAAAATTTCAGCTGTCCATCGATGGTCTGTCCTTCTGGCAATATGTCCAGTCCATTGCCATTTCAGAGATTTCACTCTGATCATGATGTCTTCCACTCCTGTCACTTTTCTGATCCAAGAGTTCCTCTTCTTATCTATCCTGGTTACACCATGCATGCACCTCTCCATGCTGCTTTGAGTTGTCTGCAGCCTTTGTATGTCTCTTTTAGTTAAGGTCCACGTCTCTGCACCATATGTAAGCACTGGAAGGATGCATTGATCAAACACTTTCGTTTTAAGACATAATGGCATATTGCTCTTGAAAATTATGCTGTTTCTTCCAAAAGCTCTCCAGGCAAGTTTTGTACGCCGATTAATTTCTTCATCAATGTGACCCTCACTTGATATCTGCTGTCCAAGATAAACGTAGGTGTCTGTTATCTCCAGCTTTTCTCCATCAATCGATAAATCTTCATTTCTTGTAAAAGCATTAAACAACACTTTTGTCTTCTGAAAGTTCATTTTTAATCCCACTTCTTTACTCTTGTCAGCAAGTTCCCGGATCATACTCGGTAGCTCTGATGGGGTAGTTGCAAAAATGACTACGTCATCAGCAAAACGAAGGTGGGTTAGATAATCGCCATTAATCTGTATTCCTTTGTTTTCCCAGTTCAGTGATTGAAAGATATTTTCCAATGGGGCATTAAAGAGCTTGGGAGATATGGTGTCACCTTGTTTCACTCCCTTTCCAATTTTTATGTGTGTTGTATTTTCAAACAGCCGAATATTTGCACTTGCATTTTCATCGATGTTATTGATAATATTAATGTATGCATCTTCAATACCGCAGGATTTCAGAGCCTCTGTAACTGCTGATGGTTTCACCGAACCAAAGGCTTTTTCATAACCGATAAAAGCCATGCACAATGGAAGTTCATATTCCCTCGCTCTTTCAATTAGTTCTCTCAGTACGTATATATGATCTATTGTGCTGTAGCCACTTCTGAATCCAGCTTGTTCTCTCGGTTGAGCCATGTCCAGTGTTACCTTCAAGCGGTGTGAAAGAACTTTAGTGAAGATTTTATAAACCACTGATAGGAGGCTGATAGGTCCGTAGTTCCTGAGATCCTCAATGTCACCTTTTTATGTAGCAGGATCATTGTAGCATTGTTCCAATCCTCAGGAATCTTCCCTTCATTAAGGCATCGAGTGAAAATTTTGGCGAGTACTGTTTCGATTTCTCCACTTGCTTCTTGTATGATGTCTACAATAATTCCATCTACTCCTGGAGCTTTTCCCCGCTTCATGTTCTTGATTGCATGTGCAACGTCTGCTGGGAGAACTGGAAGAACTCTGGTACCGGTACCTTTCATGATGTCTGGAGTATATGTATCATCCCTTTCATATAATTTGGAGTAGAAATCTTACACTCTTGTAAACATTTCGCCTCTATTTCGTGTTACAGAAACATCCTTCTTTTCTTAGGGCCATAATCTGTTTTCTTCCCTTACTGAGATGTCTCTTTGCTATCTTTAGGCTTTGGTTGTTTTCAATTGCTTTCCTCACTAGGTCACAGTTGAATTTCCTTACGTCTTCAGTGATACGTTTTCGTACTGTCTTGCATAGCTCTATATATTCCACTTTGGAAGACACATCGTCCTTAATTGTCCTCATCTCTCTTCTTTTTTGCATCAACATTTTGGTTTTTCCTGATAATTTGTTCACATGCAACTTGTTCTTAGACCCAGCTAATTTTGTTGCTCTTTCCATAGGAGGTTTGGTTAATTTTCTGTTAACTTCAGAAATATCCACTTCGTTCGATGTTAGGCCTTTTAAAGCAGAGAATCTGTTCTTCAGTTCCAACATGTAGGCATTATGGTGTTTTTTAAGGTTGGTTATGTCAATACATTTTGTTTGTCTTATGAGCTTGCCATGTTCGAGTTTAGTGTTGAGATGCATCTTACATCTCACCAATCTATGGTCACTACCTGTTTTGAACTTGTTCAGCACACTGCAGTCTTTGATGACGAATTTTTTGTTACACATAATAAAATCAATTTCACTTGTCATCCCATTTGGATGTCTCTATGTCCATTTCCTGTGTGGCTTTTTCTCTAAAAAGGAGTTCAAGATGAAAAACCCTTCTTCCTCTGCAAACTCAAAGAGAGTATTTCCACGCTGGTTTCTGTTGCCGTGACCGAATTTACCTACTGAAGTTTCATTCTGTTGCCGTTGCCCTATTTTTGCATTGAAATCTCCCATAATGTTCTTCAAGTGTTGCTTACCTTCATTATTTAGATGACGAATTTCCTCAAAAAATTCTTCAATTTCTTCTTCAGGATGACTTGAGGTGGGTGCATAAGTTTGAATAATCTGAGCCTGGTATCTTCTCGAGAGTTGGATAACGAGTCGTGCAGCTCTGTCAGAGGAACTTTTAACTTTTACAACTTTATCCTTCACTTCCTTGTTTATTATAAATCCAACACCACTAGTTCTGCCAGTATCTGTCCCACGATAGTAGAAGAGATGTCCACTTTTCAGTTCAATGAAATCTTCTCTTTTTCTCCTTACCTCACTTAGCCCTACGATGTCCCACTTGATGGTTTATAGTTCCTCTTCCAATTCAAGAAGCCTTGAATCAGAAGATAGGGAGCGTCCATTATACGTAGCCAGGATCAGCATTAGATGGCAGCCTAGTCCGGTCCTCCGCGGATTCTTAGCACCCTGTACCTTCATGTCGCACTGGCCGCTGCCTTGGCCAGGTACATTCCAGCTGCCGGAGACTGAGGGCCAAGATTTAGGTTGTGAAGTCATTTTGGAGGAGTTTGGCCATAATTCACCACGCTGGCCAAGCGGGTTGTTGAGTGTGGTATAGCATTTCCTCTAATCCTGATGGTATAATTATACCGCTATTGGCTGTCGTCAGAGCCCCTTTAGTTGGAACAGGATGCACCACGAGAAGGCGGGGATGACATTTGCAAAGGAGAGGCTGTGATGTTACGCATCACCTGACCTTACCTCCCGAAAACCACATATACAGTGAGGAAATTTAAGGAAACACGCAAATTTTCACGCATTGGACGTTTAACTTGTTTGAGATATTTGCTGCAAATATTAAGCCAAATTCTTTCTACGGCATGCAGACAAAACTGTTTTTTTTTTTTTCAAGAAACGCACTTTTTTCCCTTTCATAAACGCCAGCGCCCGAAACTAAAGGAATAATGTGCAAAATGTTTCTAACAGGTATGTTGAGTGTGACGCACCTGGAAAAGGAGAGGAAGACAGAAGTGGCCGGGCTGAGCATTTATGTGGAGACGAAAGCGCATTGAACACGACGGTTGAACTTCTAAAAACTGTTGAGGAGATCATTGACATCCACCGACAGGGAAATACCTCTTCTAGGGACGGCTTGGAAAAATTGCTGTGTTAGCGGCGAACACCGAACGGACATCATGCAGTTTTGTTTCCGTTGAGCTCCAAAATGAGAGCGTACATTTGGGCTGGCAAACATTACTCTCTGCCTTCCTTCTCGGTGTGTGTATGGGGACCAGCTTCATCAGCGAGGATGATGATCATAATGATCATATTTAGAGGATTTTAGGAAGGGAGTGTCTGACCCCAGGTCTTAAACAACCCTTAGAAATAGGAAACTAGGAGATTTTGGCTAGAGCGCCCGATAGGAAAGTGGCACTAAAGCGAAGTAAAAGGGGGAGGAAGACGCCCTTATTTATTACCGGGGGCCAGTACCCTGGTCCGACGGCTTAACGTGCCCATCCGACCCACGGCGGGTATTTAGTGGATCGAGCGTTCGTGCCTGTCTGGGATCGAGCCTGAGACCGTTCCCGTTGCAGTCACGAACGTTGCCCACTCGGCCACTCGCGGCCCATCAGGCGAGGAGAACTGCCTTTTGGGTTTTATAGCTTCTTCAAAAGTTGTTGTATTTGCGAGAGAGGATCTCTCTAGAGAAACACTTTTTGCTGCTGAAAGTAGAAAAATGCATTGTTCCAGGAAATAAAACATACATCATTTAATTTTCTTGGGCTAGTGAAGTGGAACCTGCATGTCCAAGTAGACTGATCTGTGCAGCCAGTAAAGTTTTACCCACTGATGGGTTTACCTTTGAAGGAATTCTATGCAAATAGCCATGTACACAGCTTACTACATAAATAAATACATCTGTGCCTATCAGTTCGCATCATTTCTCCATGTTTTGGAGTTGGCTGAGGAATTTCATAAAAGTAGGGGCAATGTGCTTACCTAGCAATTCGTGTTCCCATCCGGATGCTCTAACTGTGCAATCGTTGCGACGGTACCGGCATTTAAGTAGCCACTCTATACGATAACAGACCTTATCATGCAGCCTCTGACTTCTGGCTTCATCATGAAACCGGAAACTAATACATTTAAGTTAAATTCAAAAAGGCAACTACCTATAATAGGATTTCTACCGAAGCCAGGTTAACCTCAATTACCTTAGATCCGAGGGCTACACGCTGCGCATTAAATTGAGGACGGGTCTATAAGCCCTGATAGAAAATTGGGTAGGCACTAGAAATGCCTACGAGTGCAAGAACTATGAGCTATATGGAATCGTACTAACATTCAGGAGTAGAGAGCGTATTTCAACAAGCCCGGGATACATTGTCCAAGAATTACCGGCTTAGCGCGTATGCCTAGACTTTATTGGTTATAACGTTCAATGTAGGATCAAAACCTCGGCTACGTTAATGCATTTCATATGAAATAAATAGTGGAAAACGCCATGGAGTTGATGCAATATCAACTATGTTTGATTCAGTTGTGGTGTTGAATTTGAGGAAGCGGTACATTGCCTATTTATTCCGGTATTGCATGGATTCATTACTCCGGAAGTGCATGGCGTTGTGGATTTTCGAGGACTAGAAATGTCCATTGCAGATCCCTCTGCTAATGTTTCGCTTGAAGATCAACGGGCTTACATCAAGACTAAAATTGTACGTGGCAAAAATTCAACAGCCATCCTGAGTTCTTTGCGTGAGGTTTGCTGTGATGAAACAATAGACATCAGTACAGTTTCCCATTGAGCTACTCGCTTTCGGAGACGGACGTGTAAGCATAAACAACGATCCGTAGTCTGGGAGGCTGAAACTTCAACGGATGAGCGAAGTGTGAAACTTGTAACCAATGGTGTCGAACAAGACAGTTGAGTAACGTTATTCCCGTACTGCATGGCCTCATTACCTCGGCAGTGCATGGCGTTGTGGAATTTAGAGGGTTACAAATGTGCATTGCAGATCCCTCTGCTAATGTGTCGCTTGAAGATCACCGGGCTTATATCAAGACTGAAACTTTACGTGGAAAAATTCAACAGGCATCCTGAGTGCTTTGCGTGAGGTTTGTTATGACGAAACGGTAGACATCAATACAGTTTCTCATTGAGCTACTCGCTTTCGGAGACGGACGTTTAAGCATATACAACGACCCGTATTCAGAGAGGCCTAAACTGCAGCTGATGAGCGAAGTGTGAAACTTGTAGCCAATGGTGTCGAATAAGACACTAGAATAACTTCCGAGAAAATTGCAGAAGCTAGAGAAATTTCAGCAACATTAGTATTCCATATTTTGACGAACGACTTGCAGAAAAGAAAACTTTCGGCCAGGCGGGTCCCTCATGACTTGACTGCCGAGCAGAAACAAACTCGTGTGGAGAATGCAACATTTATAAAGCAAAGATCTATTGTTGAAGGCTACGCCTGCCTGTTACGAATTGTTGCTATTGATGAAACCTGAATTTCGGGCTTCAAACCTGAGTTCAAATCGTAGTCGAGTTAATGAAAGGCCCGTCCTTCCCACTACACAAAAATACTTGAGAGTCACAATCGAAGGCTGAGGAAATAATGATCTTAGCGTATGGTCACCTTGGCGTCTTCCTGACAGATAGTGTATCATTTGGAAAACGTGTCACAGCAGCCTATTGCAATGACTTCCTCCAAAACGTGCTCATAAAAACGCACAAAAACCTATCTGACTTGCTTAAATATGAGATTCTGATTAAACAAAGATATCATTTTGTCCACGCTTTATCAACACATAGCAACTAAAAAATTGTTTCCGGTCACCGCTATGGATCCCAAATCATGATTTCTCGATATATCTCCTAGAGCGTAAGCCTTAAGCTACGGTGGCCAACATTGAACGGCGCTATGTGTGTTTTTCTGTTAGCTTCTGACATAATAAATTCGTAAGATTTGTGAATAAACAAAAACAGCGCTCTTTCCACGTTTTATCAACACAAAGCACCGATAAACTTTTTTTGGTCACCTCTGGGGAGCCGAATCCCAGATCCCGGATGTCTAGCCGAGCGTATTAGCCTTACGCTAAGTTGACCAACAATCAACGGGACTTTGTGTGTTTTTCTGTCAGCTTTTGACATCATAAATCGGTAAGATGCGCTCAGCTACTGCGACGTCTTCATCTGGTGGGCATTAATGGAACTCGCTATAAATTAATTATAGCAGTTAAATCCAAAGGACGAGATCCAATGTGAAAATCCTTCAAATACGTGGCGTCAGTAAATAGACAAAGACATCGCTCTTTCCACTTTTGTCAACACACAGAACCGAAAAATTGTTATCCTTTCACCGCTGGGGATCCGAATCCCAGATCCCTCGATATTTATCCGAGCGCGTTGGCCTTATGTTACGGTGGCCAACAATAAACGACGATATGTGTGAATTTCTGTCAGCTTCTGACATCATAAATCCGTAAGCTAAGTGAATAAATAAAGATTTCGCTCTTTCCACCTTTTATCAACTCAGAAACCGAAAACTTGTGTCCGGTTACCGCAGGGGAACCAAATCCCAAATCTCTCGTTATCTAGTACCTGACGCCACGTATTTGGAGGAGACTGTGATTTTTGTTTTCACGATAATGCAAGACCACGCATTGGAAAGGTTGTGACATTAGCTGGAGAAGCACAAGTGGGAAGGGTTACCTCACGTATCCTATAGCCCAGTTATGAGTACACCAGGCTTTGACTTATTCCCCATGCTCAAACAATCCATGCGTTGAAAGAAATTTTCCACTGTGGGAATTTTCCGCACCAGTTACCCAGCGAGTTCGAGAGCTGAACGAAAAAGGGGACTTGACAGCGGACATTCTAAAACGTTGGGACGCCATCATCCAGAAATATGGAAACTATGTAGAAGCACTGAAGAGAGACTTCGCCAAAACACTTCAGTATGAATTAAAGAAATTATATGCATCACATATGAAATGTCCTATGCATTTATTTCTTACATATAAACATTAAGAAGCGGGTTATCTATACGCTACAGAAATTTGTTTTCTTTTGCATTTTTCTCAGTTTCTTTAAAACTATTTTTTAATTGATGTCTGTTTAGAAGAATTGGTTATGTTTTCCTTAGTCGCATTCCAAACAGTGAAAACCTGAAACACTGATTGAGTTAATTATTAGTTGCAATGTCTCAGCTAAAGAAATTATCGATCACTTTATTGTCGTACTGCAAGATCCCATGCACCCCAGGGAAGACAATCAGCATGCATGGGAATACGTGGTCTGTAAGGATGGATTAATAAAGAATGCGGTCCATAGGGAATTACACGTGTACGAATGGACCCAGAAAATGCCACGAAAGCATTCCCCAAATGATAACGTTGCTCCCACCAGCTTGTGTTCTCCCAGCATTGGGTGAACATTGTTTGTTCTCCGATGATTCTCGCCTTATACGCCAACGTGCATCCCTTCGATGAAGCAGAAAGCGTGACTCATCGGCGAAGGCAATACTTTGTCAATGCTGATAGTGCCATGCAAATATAAGTCTTTACTGACGAAGCACCTTCGTTAGCATAGGAGCAGTGACAATCCGTCTGCATCGGAGACCCATACGCAGCAGGGTTCGCTGAACTGTGGTTTTAGACACATTTCCGGTAGTCCCCTGGTCCCTTGGTTCATTCGTCTAGTGAGTTGCTCCACTGCAGCGTGTTGATCTGCCCTCACGCACCTTCGAAGCCGACGTTCACCTCTCGCATCAATGCCACTTGGTACTCCGCAGTTTCCACTTCGCATATTCGCAGTGGTGCCATTTCTCCAATCAGGATACACTGTAACCACAATAGCATTCGAACAGTGCACATGCTGTGCTTTTTCAGAAACACTGCCACCCTTGGTCGGAGAGCCGATAATCATTGCTTTTTGCAAATCTGATAAATCACGCCTTTTATCCATGACAGTAACAAGTGGTACGTTTTCCGCATGCCTAAAGGACGCCTTACATACCCTCCAAGCCAGCTCACGACACGCGCTTCTTTCATTGGCTACGCGCTGTTGATGTCAAAAGTCGGATATATCAAAATAATATGACTCGACTGTGTATATCAAAAGTCTATTGAAATGAGTACATTTCAAAATGACCTGGGCAATATTTGACTAAACACCTAATAGTTTATAAGTAAAATGATTTATGACAGAGGCACACACACATGTTGCTAAGCGAGTGAAGAAAAACTGCTAAGGCCTGAAAGGTAAATTTAAAAATGTTTGTAACATTGATACGTCGTAGTCTTTGCATATAACAATAGAACAATAGCAAAAAGGCAAAAGACACAAACTCTCGCGGAACACTAACATAAAACCAATTAAGAACATGCACAGTAGTGAGAATATATTTCACACTATAAAGTAATTCACCGATGCTGTCACACGTACGGTCATTCACAAACATAATTTTCAAATTGCAAGTCAAGATTAAAAACACTTTATTTACAATTAAAAATTAATATTTACACGCGAGATCTTTTGGAGCTGAACATAGCACCCATCATCAGGTTCAAGCGCCACGAAACACAGGAGCAGACATTATATACTGTCAACACGACCCACAATTTACTCGGTCTTCTCAATCACCGGCGATGCCATCAACAAATCGTTAAAGTCCAAAAAAATCAAGTCTTCATCTCTTATCATATAAAGTCCTTTTCTTCAGAGTTGTGTGAGGAGGGGGCAACCATCTTTCTCCGCTGTCTTGGAACAAATGTCGGGAGTTCAATGTTACAGCACGTTTCCCAATATGCAATGATGAAGAGGCTTTCCGTAAGGAAGACAGTACGTTTATTAACACTTGAGTTAAGTACCCTAACATTTGTCCAATGTGGGAAGTAACCTCCCTGGTTAACAGCTTGAGTGAAAGCTGTGGAAACCGTTCCAGAACGAAGAGCGTATTTATGTTCACCCATTCTGACATTAACGCTTCTTAGGGTAGAACCTATACAGTATTTAACTGGAGTATCTGAATCTTCATGAATTAATGGCATGCAGTAGACGCCTGGTTTGTTAAGTGCTGTGACTCTATTTCTATCATTTCTTATCATGGAAAAAAGGTTTCTGGTGGACACTCCAAACGTTAGATTGTGTTTGTAACAGGCTTTTCTTAAGATGGACACAGAAGGTGGAGTGAAATCAACTTTTCCGATGTACTTAGTAGGTTTGTTCTCTGTGGACAAAGTCGTGAATCTCATCAGTCTTTGAAGTTGTTGTAATAGTCCTTGGAAGAGGTTGACAGAGAACCCAAACAATAAGGCCAAATTTTGAACTCTAGAAAGTTCATCACGTCGAGTTTTACTTGTCGAAGAATGGTTGAAGGCACGTCTTATTAAGAAGCGTAAAGCTGAAGCTTTATGTTCGGGAGGGTGAGAAGAAGTGAATGGGATCATACAAGGTATGAACGTCGGTTTACGGAAAACACAATGCGTGATTTTATTGGAATTCGAATCTCGAGACAGTAAAATGTCAAGGAATGGCAATTTTCCCTCTTTCTCAAGGTCTTATAGTTGGAAACTGGGTAGAAAGATAATCTACAAATTCGTCCAGTAAAGGTAAAGCATGGGGCCAAAAAAATAACATGTCATCAACGTACCTAGTCAACAGTGACGGTTGATAAGGGAAGTCCAACATGACCTTGTTTTCTAGATACTGCATGAGGATCTCGGCTAAAACGGGAGAGAGGGGGAACCCATTGGTGCCCCTTACTTTCGTTGATAGAACTTACCACCAAATTTAAAGTAAGTTCTCTTAGCTACAAGTTTGAGACCAAAAATTAATTGCATTAGCTTCTAGTGGAGAGATGGAATTGTCTTCTTGTAATTTGTCCTCAATAATTGAGTGAACGGTGTTGAGTGGTACACTTGTAAATAAGGATACTACATCCAGCAAAGCCATTATGAACTCAGTTCCCCCAGAGTCAAAGGATTTGATACGTTCACAATATGAAACGCATCTGAATACTGTCGATTAGATAATACAGCAACTTACTCAGGTGCCATTCCTTCTGAAACACCTTCTGATAGCACCGTCCACATGATGGAGATCAGGTGCTGTAGAAACGTATAATGTATTTGCCGATATGAACAAGCAATCGTCTTCCAGAATAATGGAATTGGTTACGACGTTTTCAAAAGGATTAGGTTATGACATTTTCTTCCCTTTGAGGGAGGAAAATGTCGTAACCTAATCCTATAATCACCGTGAGTATACGATACACACACTTGGCTATACAGATCAAATCTGGGAACTTTGGAACCAACTGCATATAAATTTAAATTTTTTCATGTTCAAAATGTATCTTTAAAGTACTTTCATTTTTTATTATTGTTTTATAGCATTGCTTTACATAAATTCCTTCTATATTCGTATGATTCGTGCAGTATTTTCAAACACAACGCGATAGAATATTTTTTTATGTCATAGACGACTAAATATATTTCGGTAGTTCCTTGAGATCTCAAAAAGCATTCTTACACATTGCGATATATTGTGCTACATTACGACATCTGCCTGATACATGTGTAGATATTTACACCTATTCTGTAAATTATAGATTAAAAGATAATAATTTCGGGTGACATATTGGTCACGCGCACGCAGAGAGAACAATCTATTGGGAATGTTCGGAAAATATCATTATGTTTTCGTATAGGGTGTATTTCTTTAAAACCGCAATGTTCGAACATTTGGATGTGGAATCGCAGCCAGTATTTTATACAAAACTTGAATTATATATTGAAAAGCTAATTGAAATTTTTAACAGTCTCTGTTGTTTTAGTTTTTTTCTTCAAAAGTGCTTTGAAAAGCACAAACATTTTTTAACCCTAGTTCTATAGCGATACTCTGAAATTAGCATTGATGAAATTTCCTGCTTCAATAATATTTTAAAAGAGACTAACACAATAAAAGTATGCAGCGGAAAACCAGAATATTACGTATCAAACATGATTTCATACACCACGTGCATTCAACACATCTCTTACTCAGGAAGGAATGCATGCTACAAGATTCCTTAACGTACCTTGTTGTATCTGATACCAACTCGTTACCAGCAGATCCTCTAAATTTTTTAAATAACGTGTTAAATCATTGCAGATCGGATTTGCTGTTCCAACACAAACTACAGATGCTGGATTGAATTGATATTTGGGAAACGTGTAGGCCAGGGTAATACCTGGAAATTTGCGTCATGTTAGGCGAACCACTCTTGAACTATTTGGGCACAGTTGCATGCCTTTAACTTGCAGAAAAAAAGCACTACAACACAGGAACGCCATTGCCACTAACGAATGTATCAGGGATGCAGTGATGCTTAAGTAGGTGGTAGACATATTTTCATTCATATGAGCTTTGTGGACATTTCACTTTTGCAGACATTTCAGTTTTGTAGACATCTCAGTTTTTCAGAGAGACGTGATTCCTGAGAATGACCCGCACACAGACATGTCTTAATATATTCAGTCCTGTATGCTGAGATATTGTTTTGGCAGACGGAGATACGAAATAATAGATATTTCGAAATCAAGTGATTCTTCCTGCCTTATATCAGTTTCAGTAAAGGGTGAAAACAACACGAAGTGACATAGTATCCTTGACCATGAAAACAATTCTCGACTACTGAAACTGTTCATGGGCTAGTCTAGTCCTGGCACAACAGAAATAGTGACTAACACGGGGGATCAGTTCTTTTCCTATTACTTAGAAATTTCTCAGCTGACGTTTACTGACGATGTCATTCTGTATAACAGACTCTTCAAAATCAACGGACATAAAAAGTGTGAGCATCAGAGTTTCATTTCACTAAGAATTCTATAAATGACGTTTTTTTTAGATGAAATTTTAATATTTATTTCACGAAAATGAAGTTAAGCGATCTCGAACCTCTACTAGCCCGAAAGAGCTGCGTTATCTAAAAACAACCTTCACCTCGCCGTGATATTACAGGTTAAACTGAGTTGGCACATTCAGTTAAACTCTGAAAACCTACGAGCACTACACATTCCGGTGATGTCACTGAAATCAACACAGCCACACGCTGACACGATAACAAGAGACAGCCATTAAAACAAACATTATCGGCTCCAGCTTTTACGATCACTGATTATCAGGCACAATTTCTCTGTAATCGTGGCTGATTTAAAATTTTTTGATCCCTGACTTAAACCTTGAATTAAAATTAGCTTTCAAATTCTTAAATACATTGGCCCACCCTGAATATTAAACTAACGTTTTGATCCAATGGATTCACAGTTTATTCCTGGGAAAGGTATAAAGCGTAATTTTTTTAAATACATTTCATAGTAACTGTAATGCGAAATAGAGCACAGAAAACATTTTTCCACTAAACACACATTATATCTCAAAGAGATGCAAGTGGCTCGCGATCAGCGGTTTTTGCCAGACCTCCTACAGAACGCACCTGGGGCGCTCTAGTACAGTACGTAAAAACTCGTCAGCCCCATTCCAGAACCCTCCACAAAATACGCACGACCCTCATCGAGGAATGAAATATTTTGGCACCAGGATTCATTATCATCCTGGTGATGAGTTGCTATCGTCGTTGTGGAAGTGTTCTGTTCGTATGAGGTGATTTCCTTCTTCTTCAAGGCATTTTTGGTTACATTCTTTCGTCTCCCGTTGGTGAGATTTGCTATGTGACCCTTTACTTCCAAAATGTGCGCATATTTCTCTTATATTATAAAATGTCATTACATTTATGATTGTCTGTTTAGAAGCGAAACGTCTCGACTTGATTTTACCTGTTGTCCTTTATATTATTGCAAAAGCCGTCCGGACATGAATTTTGAACACCAGTGTATTTACTGTAGTACCCTGTTTTCAGAACAAATTGAAAATCTATTCCGTTCAGTACACTCAGTAGACAAAACATTAGAGATAGTGGTTATGGGAAGTTGACATGAGTAAATACCTTCTGAGAATGGATCATTACCAAACCGCACGCACGCAATAAATCATCGAACAGCATTGTTTTCCAACAATGTATTGCAATCGATGAACATAGGTAAACGTAGTATTCTGAGTGACTTTATTTATGGATCCATTGTCGGTCCAAGACAGATGGGACATTCCAACACCCAAGTGGTAGGACCCTAGGGTTACCGAGAGCAACCGTATTAAGTGCGTAAAGTTAGCATGTCATCGACGGGCCTACCAGTGTCCATAGAGCAAGCGGTGCCATACCACACGCCATGATGACCGAGGTAGACGTATGTTATGCAGCCTCGTACATCCCCACAGCTTAGCAACGGTGACGCAAACCACATCCAGGTTAAATGT
The DNA here is from genome assembly GCA_039090855.1 of Macrothele yani. Classification (NCBI taxonomy): domain Eukaryota; kingdom Metazoa; phylum Arthropoda; class Arachnida; order Araneae; family Macrothelidae; genus Macrothele; species Macrothele yani. The sequence continues at coordinate 14,660,210 of CM077018.1, forward strand.
GGAAGGCCCAAGCAGTGTCAGCGAGAGAATGACGCACACTACAAAGCCTGGGCATCGGAATCCGACTTTCTATTCGTGTGACTCTGCTGACTGCCCATTATCCAATATTATGCATCCCCTGATGTCGGAAAACCCGAAAACTGTACCTCTGCTGAGTGTGGCATCTCATGTGGTCGGTTTCAACACATGGAGCTGGCGTGAGGATGCGGCAGTGGCATCCACAACATGAAGCCATAGACTTAACGTGGTAGATCGGCTCAGTTGAGCGCTGTGGTGTCTCTGTGAATGTTTTGGAGGCCTTCTCATGAGACACATTTGGTCACGTGGTGAACGTGAAGATGACCTTAACAACTGTGCGCTAACAGCATGTTCTGGACGATCACCAACACACTTTCATGGTGTTCGCTCATCCTGCGGCTGATAATCTGGTTCAGAAGGGCAGCGCGCCGCTTCACCGTACCGAAACCACCCAGGTATGGTTCGAGGAACACTTATCTGAATTTGGAATCCTCCAATTGCCCAAGGTACCCGGTGTGCAACTGTGTGCAACCACTCTGTCATGCCGTGGATCAGAACATTAGATCCATGAATTCTGGGCGGGCGTCTCGGGCGTTGTCGTAGACAATGCTGCAACAGAGATGAGAGAACACAATAGACAAAGCTTGACAAAAACAGACTTATTATAAGGGCTATTTTATAATTTAATGTGATATAGAGATACATTCTATCCATGGTGCTTCGTAATATTATGCACTGGACTCATTTGGAACAAGATTCTATAAAAAGCCAGGTAATTGATTTGTTAAGGATCTTAAGTTAGAACAAAACGTTTTCAATTAGTTATCACACGAATTAAGTTTTTTCCTTCGTCGAATATTCAGTTTGGTATTTTAAAAGAAGATCCCATATCACCAATTAGATATAATGTATTTTTCGGGGCAGTATTCATTGTGACCAAGTTGTTTCTAAAATATTTTTCCTTCTTTCCCTTGTTATGTTTGCCCAAAAGTACACACTTCTTTTTCTCTGAATGATGATCCATTTTAGTAGACAATGCAATGTCCAACATATAGTAATTATCATTGTTTCATTTTCTTTGTCAACATCATACTTTTAACCTTTCCTTGTTTTGTTACTGATTTTTTTCTGGATCTTCAGTATTGTTGACTGCGTGTTAATTGGTGTTCTGGAGTAACAGACAGCTTGATACTTCATCTTCCCAACGCTCACGACGGGTTTAATAGTTCTCACTGAATCATTACATAACACAACTTTTGCATGAGTTTAAAGGCCATATGGCGCATTTGACCTGCTGAAAACTTAATGCCAATGATACAGAACACCGCGAACAAACATTCAACACGAAATTTTAAAAATATGCTTTAATATAGCAGAAAATTCTCGTATTGGTGCGTCTTCCGCCGAACCGAATTAGTTAAAGGAAAACATGTGGTTTCTTTCTAAGTTTTCTCCAAAGCAAAAATACAATTTTTACATCACTTGATTTGGACGGTTACTATGGTCTTCCCCTAAACGAATTGGTTAAAGGAAAACATATGGCATGCTATAATGATAATGACCGTGTTTCCAGGATTAAGAAAACAGACAACAACTGAATTGTGTCAGAACGGGGCACCTTCTCTCGCCTACCCAAGTAATAACCTTCTATAATCATAATCAAAAAGGGACGAAAGAGCTTCCCGAAAACCCTTTTTTCGTCATATTACTTTTACTTACGATCCTTTAAATGACGTACCAAGGGAGAAGAATAAAATCGACTGATCAAAAAGCACAATAAAATATTTCTGGTGAGCGAGTAAAAATTACCTTGTGGGCATGGCAGATTTCAAGAGCATCAATCATTTTCCGTCATACATAGAAATTCGTATTGATTCATCACCTGAATAGCAAATTCGGAATTTATCGCCAAATTATGATTTCTTTTCCTTTTGTATTCTGTAATTTATTGGAATATGCCAAGTCTCTGGTACATTGTTACATCTAGTGTTACTTACCTATGCTGCTTTACTGTTTCAGACATGTCATTGAGCCATAAAATGTCATGGCGAATATATACCTATATGGCAGTAGTATTAATCACGTTTTATTTATTTAATGCTATCGGTGATGTAATATAAATTAAGTCACCAATAATGTTTTAAAGAATCCTCCGAGATTTCACTTACAATATAAAAATATCATTGAACCCCATTTTCTTTCCTTATTTACTACTCTTAATAACCGCTATGAGAATATTAGACAGATGCTGAAATATACATTGTCCTTTAAATTGTGATGCTAAAGATTTATAGATCCATCCCGCTATACTTTCACTAGGAAAAAATTTCCAGTTACAAAAGTGTCACACTATCGGAACAACAGAGGTAGGGTCACTACAAACCTGTATTCGCTGTTAAAAATCTTCCCTTAAAAATATTATGTCCAAATTTTAGAAATGTTGGAGCATAACAGCAGATCTTGAAAATTACCGTAATAGTGTTTTACTTTTTTTGAAGTGATTAACGACTTACGGATGGCTGCGACAGTGGTAATCTGGGCCGTCCAGCGTCCGCTGGTCTGTGCTTATTATAACATCAGCAAACATAATCTTACGTAGGGTTTCCATGATTTGAGGCATTCCTGAGTTGTATTATGATCGTACAACCCTCAGAATAATTTCCCATGCATATTATGTAAGCGTCGAACATATTGCAGCGTGTGTCTTGCCTGACGCATCCCTAGACAACACATCACCATCCAATGATCAAGGGATATCCAATGCGGATGAAATTGCACTTATGAAGCGACACACTGTGGCAATGTATTATCGATCAGCCCTAGTAATGGGCAAATGTCCGTCGAGTAATCATGCATTCCCAACTGTTATTTGTCTTATCATTGCCTTACAAGCATATTTATAGTAGGATCTGTGGCCTATTTTTTTCGTATAAGCTAACATAAATGCATATGTGGGAAATAAAAACTCAAATGTGCAGTCCTTCAAATATCAAGGATGCTAAATCCCGTGAAATATTTCAGGAATCCATAATTTCCTGCTATACCAATACCGCTGAGGGAAGTTCCAGACTTAGGAAAGAAAAACACCTACGAATTCCCACAACTGAATAAGTAGGTGTTTCTAGTAAATGGTAATAAACAGAAACTATTTTGTTTGGGAATATGTAGATGTTCATGGCAGATGGTATTTTACGAAAAAGTTTTCTCTGAACGATGACTCGTTTTTTTTTTTTAACGGAAAAAATTCCTTGTTCTTTCGAAGATAGTGTACACAATTTGTGCTAATTAGAAAATCTTATTTCTACGCATTTTCCTTTCAATTCGAAACATTTTGGACCTCGGAATTCTCGGTTTAATTGAAACACATAAAATTTGCGTATTAAATAACATCGCACGCTTTTAATTTTTAGAATCACTAAGATGAAAATTAAAACACTTATTACATAAACTAAGCAGCTACCAACACGAGAACTGTAGCTAATTGTAGTACCTGCAGATGGATGCCTGGGAAGCAGATGTTCGCTAACTATGCTCTGCGAAGCATCAGTTCGTGTCGAACGCTTCTGGGAAGAAGCCATGTTGATATGAATACTTACAAGAATGGTACGAATTTTTCTAAATCACATATTCGCTTGTGATTACATACCAGAGTGTTAAACAAATTCACTATTGTTCATGAGATCGTCGAAGCACCTATTTTTTTCTTTTAGCAAATAGCAACGTCATTTTATAATATGATGTTTTATTTTATGTTGAGTAATCTCAACATAAAATAAAAGAACATATTATACACTTTTTAAAATAAAACATCATATTATCCAGTTTTTAGAAAGTTGCACATATTATTATTTTAAATTGTAAATGGTTTTGTGTCTGGTAATTACGGAATGTCCCGAAATCCTTCAGGTTGGGTTCGCACAGTTTGGAACGTGTTATTATGCGTCTTATTTGGAATGCGTCATAATTGCAGTAGAACCTTCTTATTCGAAACTGAAATATGTAGTAGGTTTTTGTCAGTGTTTCTAACTGTTGCTCGCCAGCAACGATTATCTAAACAAGAAGTTATATCGAGTGAGTAAAAGTGAAGATAAAACTACTGCTGCGTGAAGACTTCCTCGGGAATTGTCTATAGCTTCATTTCAAAAAGTGCTTTGCCGTTATCACATGTAGATAATTGTGAAAATCATACCGATCATTGCTTTGGAAGTTGAATAAGCGACCTGGAATATGTTCTTCCTTTCCATAATGATATGACAGAAATAAAACGTTTTGAGCCACATTGGCAAAATAAAAGTTTTGTGCCACATGGGCCAACTGGGCAAATACATCAATTAGGCATTGATTCGTGCATTTTCCCTTTGGAAAGGGTACACAAGTTAAGAGTTTCATAATTTCTGAAAAGAGGTACACTACCAGAGATTCTCTTTTCATTATTTTGTTTACATGTTCAAATATTTTCAACGCGTTCATTTCTATGGTGCAGTTTAGAATAATTAGATTTTTTTTGGAAATCCACAAAATGGCAAAATCAATGGTAAATACGCTTTCTCTGTTTACAATAAGCAATAAGTTTAATAATTTTTTCATACATACATCGCTCTTAGCTCTTGACAGAAAATAATTATGAAAGAGATGATACTGCTTCGTCTCAATGTGATTCAATCTCAAGAAGTTCTTATTTTCAAATTATGTTTTATCAAACAAATTAAGCAGTTGTATATATCCATTTCATTTTGTGATGCTTGCGATACTCTGTGTAAATTCCTAATCTATGGGCTTAAAACTTAAACTGTAGCATAAAATGGATTTTTCAAATCTTCGTCAGACGTGAGCTTTGATACATTGGATCTTGGATCAACTCCGTTATTTGTAATCTACCTTACCCCAAGACCAAAGCTGTGATCTGATGCTAAATGTTTCTTAGCTTCAGTTACTGGAACTTCCTTGTCCTCGGTTGTGTAACAGATAACATGCTCGACCATTAATCGGAAGGTGCGGATTGGATTTCCGCTCCAGGGCAATGTAATTTTCAGGTTTTCTGAAAGAGTGCCTACATGAGTAAGAGTGAAAACGCGGCACATTAGTGCCAGTGATTACATTTATATAGCCTTCCATATATTTGAGAAGAATAAATTTGTTTCCCATTTATGTTAGACATTTGAAACTTCAAAAATGAGGAACGCTGTTTTATAAATATACTGTAGGTTACGCCTTTACATTGAAGTCAATTAAAAGGCGAAAAACAAAATACAAGAGGCAGGTGTTTTAAAGCATTGCAGTTTAGACGAAATATATATATCATATATATCAATTCTTTAAAACATAAAATTGAATGTTTAAGTCACCGCTGGTACAACTTACTTTCCGAGAAATATCATTTAAATTTTAAATACTACAAGTCAATATAACAAATAACTTTAGTTTTCAACAATAAAGTAGCTATCTTTTTAGGAAATCTGCTTAAAATGTAGTGTGGTGCGCATAGCACCTAACAAAGCGTCTTTTCATTGTCACATGGATTCAGCGAAGAGATCCATTCGTTCTGTAATTAAGTTCACCTAAGCGGATGTGATGGTGTTCGTTAATCGCTGAATATTCGCTCCAGATGAATCTCTGTTATAGATTGCTTTCTCAATCTCATCTCATAGATATTCAGTTACGTTAAGTCCCGGAACTGAGTAAATAATAACAGCCCTGTAGAGATAATGACGTGCTCCAGCGACTATTTCGTGACAGTCCGAACTTTGTGGTCTGCAGCATTGTCATGTTGAATACAGCTGTTTCAATCAGAGAAGACAATTTGCATGTACCATACTGCCTGGTTTACAATATATCTAGAATGCCTCGTTGCACGCCAAAACAGTTTCAGAGATGTTAAAGAAAACAATGTTTTTTCTGGCAAGAATACCGAATATGAGTCTTGACACGCACAACGCGAACTTAAAGAGTAAGTGCTCGGCAGCTTGAAATAATTGGTTCGTTGCTGTTGATATCCTACTGCACGGATTTCCGGAATATTCGAACTTCAAAATAGCCATCGAATAAAATCTTGAGCGTGCGATTGTAACAGGCATGCCTGCATGAGGCAACATACGTTATTTTTATTTTATATTTTGTTTGCCAAATGTTTAAACTTCTCCAAAGGAAAAGCTATCTTGGAATCTCAAAAATGCAGTGTGCTGTGGATTAAACACATATTTCGCCATCATACTGATGCATAAAATAAGGTGAAATACAAGAAACGTGTTTAAACAAAATTTATATATAATTATTTTTGAAACATAAAACCAAAACATTAAAAGTAATTATAAAAATGCTTTGCTGCGTACAAAAAGTGTTCCAGATGTGCTAAAGAAAGCAATGCCCGCACGCCGAAAAAACTGAATCTGAGTTATCACCTATATTACACGGGCTTGAACAACCAACGCTCGTCGGCTGGGATTCATTGATTCGCTGCTGCTGACACCATAATACGTCCTGCCCAATTGGGTGAATTAATTAAGTTATTCAGTGATTCATTGGATCAACCGATCCTTTATTTTCAGTCTTCAGGTGTCCATGCTAGGTTCTCACGTTCTCATTGAAGATGAGTTTGTTGGTTATTATTAATGATTTATGTTACAAGAAAGGGACGTTTCTGATATTGTCCATTATCGCCAATGTACATGTGTTTGTGTATGCTGAAAGTCCCCTCTAAATACCTGTATTATATTTTAAATGGATATATAACGTAATAGACCTAATTTAAATAAACAAAGACACCGCTCTTTCCACGTTTATCAACACACAGTGACCGAAAAATTGTTTTCCAGCCAATGCTAGGACAGTACCCCAGATTTCTCGATATCTAGCCCAGTGCGTTCGCCTTACCCTACAATGGCCAATAATCAACGGCGCTATGTGCGTTTACCTGTCGGCTTCTTACATCACATATCCGTAGGATAGGCTCAGCAACTAAGACGCCTGCATCTGGTGGGAATTATTGCAAAAAAATGCAAAGGGCGAGAACAAGAGGATTTTCACTAGAGCTAATCTATCATCACGAACAATTCTTTCCATTCGCTGTTTTACAAGAACATAGACCGGTCCTCTCGAACTGAAGGAAGGCAGCCAAATGTTTGCTATTTTGATCTTGCAGCACTTATTTTGCACCCTCGGTGCGGTTGTCTTGAGCTGCTTAGAAGTTTTGGGATTTTCCAGCGTTGAGCCATTAATTTTTTTAAAGTAGTTTAAATCAAGAATATTTCGCATATTGCCCAAATTTACGCTTCGTATAATTTTAAATACTTTGTATAATTTTAATATATTAAATATTTTTTGTATAATTTTAATATTTTGTACGTTAAGAAAACAATCGCAACGTCATAGTTACGTTTTTTGGTGAGGACGGCATATCTTTCATTGCTAACATATGTTCCTAAAAATTTGTAGCTTCAGTGTAACACGAGTTCATTTACAAACAAAATGTCTAAATGCCTCGAATTTATAGATTCATTTTCAGATTTATCTGCGAAAAACCAATGGACTGGAAACTAAGTTTTCCCTTTCTGTTTTTCAATTGTTTCTCTATCCGTCTGATATGCGAAAACTTGTTAACTGTTAAAACGACGTTTTTCAGTTAACATTTCTCCATCCGTCTGATATGCGAAAACTTGGCCACTTGCATTTCTATTTTACGCAAATAATTTTTAATAAACGTATAGTTATACTATTTCAAACTAATGAAGCATCCATATGAAACGACGAGAGTTATCCCAAAATAACTCACGAATGTAAAACGTTAGAAATAAGACATGTCCAGAGAAAATAACCCTAATCCGGTTGAATATTGTTATGTAAGAAGTTCATTTACTTTGTGCAGCTGCTTGATCTGAGCGGCAACGAGACAAGTCATCGATGTGATCATAGCTGGTACAATAGTACATGGCTTTCTGGAAAGTGAAAACACCAAAATTCCTCGTTTCCTTCTTGGATGAGGAAAGAGCCGGTAGAGGTGGGAATCCAGAAAACTGAGAATCTTACCAGGTTTGTCGGCCGTCAAAACTTCTTTGATATTATTCATTTTAATATAAATGTTGCCACAATCTACGGTTCCAAGAATATGAAAACTAAACGTTTGTGCTGCATCAGAACAATTAAAAACTAAATGTAAGACATAACGTCTGTTTAAAAATGTTTAATTGCTTCGTGATTGCCCATATTACAGATTTAGAGACACCTTAATGAAATTCGTGAATTGAGACTGTAACTGCTTAGAAAGAGAGAAGTATTTCTGCATTTATTATAATTGCTTTTGTAATCTGAACTGCTGGATTAAAGGTCAAGCAATATCGTTTTCCAACATCGCTCTGGTGCATTGTGAAACTAGTATTTTTCTTCTAAATCCATGCACTGACTCTGATACAAACAAATATTTCTGGCATTCGACTTCTGTATTATGTTACACGTTTATGAGTCAGCACCTTACAATTTTATGTATCTTTACATGTTTTATTCCCACTAAAGTCTGGCTCATTTTTTTAAATTTCACCGAAAGGTAATGTCCAAATAATTAAAAATTCTTCCGGCTGTCAGTCTCATTTTTAGATACAATGCATATCAAGTTCTTAAACCCAATTCCCTGCATATGAATATGTTTTCAATTATATATACATTAATTTAAATATAAGAAAATAAATTTTCATAATCCTCGTCAGTAACAGGGATATGTACGACTTTCTGGTGAGAATTCATGTGCAAATTTTAAAACTTGATATATGAATGAGTACCAAATATACAAAGTTGTGATAAATAAACTGGACGAGACACAGGACCCCATTTGAAATAGATTAAAATGTATGCACCCTTTAAAAATAACATTTGAAACGTAAAGGATTTGTACGAAATATGTGTAAGTCAGGTGCGTTTAACCAGCCCCCCCCCCCCCAACCAAGAATTTTTTACATTTTCCAGGAACCATTCGTTTGTACCACATATGAACTGGAATGAAATCCATTTTTTTCGTTTGAACCGAAATAGTTTCTTAAATATAAAAAAAAAACAAGTGTGGGGGAGGGGGTGGGTGAAACGGTAGGCCCCACCACGGAATTTTTAAACTTTTTCGGCACCATTCGTTTTGCACCACGTATGAACAAACAAAATCAGATAGAACACCTAAAGTGGATTTGGGGTATTTAATACGCAGTGCAACCCCAAATCCACTTTAGTATGAGTATTAAATGCTGGGTCTCACTTATCAAACAAAACAAAACAAAACACCAGTTAAACAAATTTAGAGAAACTCGCACTATGACATACAGCGTTTCTCCGGCTTAGCATTCCAACATTTGGCAATGCATGTACTCTAAATCTAATTGTTCATTGTTTTTCATTACTACTTTGATATTTGAACATCTGTTCAAATTTCTCCTTTCAATGCGGTTGGACATACGGCTTCAGGTCTTCTTTCCTTCTTCCGCTACCACGTTGGGTTTGCATCTCTTGCGGGAACAGTAATAAGAAGGAGGTTTTTAAAATTATTGAAATGTGTGCTTCAGAATTTTAAACTTTCGGTACGTGAAAGAGAAAGAGAAGTGATTTTTTGAACAGTAAATTCAAGTTTCTGAAATATCCTTTTATCACGTATTTTGAAAAGAAAGTAGAGAATATTACTGTTAGTGGGTATCTTAGTTCTGCAACTAATTGTACAATTAAAAAAAATGCCTTTTCGTTGGAAAGCCCAAAATTCGAAAATGATGATTCTTGATTTCTGCTTATATCCGATACACTACTTAGACGCAAGAGGGCTAAAATCAGATGCTACCTAATTAAATATATTTCATCCCATATAATTACTTCTAAACATCCGACGGCAGAATTTGTTTATTCTTTTCAATATCATTTAAAACGAAGAATGTTTTGAGTACTGTTTCTTTTTCTAGTGATGCATATTTTCCCACTAGGAGACGTTAAGGTAAATTCAAATTCCCGAATATCTCGGTTTTTAAATGACCGATTTAAAACGTCACTTTTGTGACCAAAATAGCTGCTGTTGCGAAACATTCGGCATCTGATTTTTAATTTTCGGTAAAGCGCACAGTTTTGGCGCTAGGGGAGTTGAAGGCATATTAATGTTTCTGATGCTTTTGCAGCAAAATCTGAACTTCTGAAAACGATTGCAAAATTTATTCTCTTGGTCAATTACGGCTCAGTGCGCTAACACTTTCCAGGGCAAGGCTAAAACCTTTGCATAGTTTTTTCGCCACGGACTAATTTTTTTCGCCACCAATTTAGTTTTATATTATATTTTACTGGATTTCTCTGTCTTTAAGAGCCGATATGAATTATTTTTTTTGAGGACGTTTCTGGTGCGAACTATTTTTACTATAGTTAAAAATTTCCATGAAGGTGCAATTAAAAATTTTTTGAAAGTATTTTACCAGAAGGTAAAATTCACGTTTGTGTTTACAGCATATTCACAGAAATATCTGCAAGTCTGAAAATCACTATAACGTTTTTTACAGTCAGGTACTACAGATACGGAAATATACATGTAAGCATTTTCTTTCGGAAGTAAGGAACATTTTCTCCACTAGTGGGCGCAAAATTTAGTAAATTTTTCCCCATAGCTATTCTTATGAAAGTTTGATTTAAAAATGTTCTTTTCACACCGGTTAACATTTATCTTCTAGAATACCTTGCTGTACTCGTGGATATTTGTAGTTCACAATTCAGGCGCTAGGTGGTGTTAGCATGTATTTCTTGTGCTACTGTTCTCCCTTTTTAAAAATCGTATTGAAAAAAATTATCTTCGTTATTATGGAATTTACTACAGTGTAGTTTGCGAAGGTCATATTCTTTAACCAATGCATAGTTTTCCTTCTACTTGGCGTAAGAGTCCAAAATTGTTCTCGCCGCAGCGGCATACAGAAGACGTGTTTGAAACATTATTTTTCCTTAGTCTTTATAGGTTTTTGCTATGAAAGGGAAACGAAGAGTTTTACGACTTGATTTTAGACCAAAGGAAAATAAATATTCAACATACCTAAAACATATTTCATTCATACTATAACGAAGTAAATTTCTCCGTCATTTTTGGCCTACGCCGGGATTCGAACCCGAGGCCGCTTATTCCGGAACAAGTCGCTCTACCAACTGAGCTACGCAGACGATTATTCTGATTGCTATCTGCCTTTATGTCGTGTGCGCCCTGCTGGCAGGTACGTCACAATACGGTTTCGCAGGTGGCAGTAATTAGGGTAATATTTAAAATAAATTTAACTTCCAAAATATCAAATTAGCCAAATGTGCTATTCAGTTGGTCCTCTGGTGAAAGGAACCTCATAAAGAAAAGGGAAGCGTTTTTTACAGTGAGTTTGAGAATAATTAGCAGGCCTTGTTCAGTCAAAGACAAAAAATGAGTGAAATCGTAAGAACATATGGAGATAGTTCATAAAATGTTATTTTCTTTTTTTTTTTTTTTTTTGTATTTTCTACCACGCACGCTTAAAATATAATTCGTTTATTAAGAATCTGTATTTTCGGCTCTTCGGAGAGATTGCTTTGTAAAATTATTTTGAAAATTAATTGCTGAAGAGCATTATGTGTGAATGGTACCAAATGCCATTAACACTCTAGGATTCTGAAAGCACCAGTCATAGGGCCACAATTTCAGTAACATCCGAATTAAAAATTCCAGATAGATTTGAAGGAGTTTCAAATTGAGGATATTGAATTGCTGTGTTTGGTATTAGAGAGTAAATACAACGAAAGCAAACCAAATGTGTAATGATGCCTCTGAATACAGTATATTATATTTATTTCTATGTTATTTGAACTGCGAAGTGCCAGTTGTGTTCACTATGTCAATACCACACAAAATTCAGCAAGTTAACAGATTTAAGATACATGAAAAGCCTAAATATGCGTCTTCGTCGTATTTTTCTGACAGGAAACTCATTACGTACTTCAAAAGTGCTATAAACTTCAGTAGAACATAATTTGGTGCGATGTTTGTTTTTACATTTTAGAATGCGACATTTTTAAACACATGTGATGCTTTCAAATTCTGTGTTAAATTGATATTAAGAAACAGTTGTTATTTGAAGGATTTCAAATTTTTTGGAAAGACTTGGGTATATTGTTTCGGAGGTATACTGAACTAAATCTGCTTAATATCATCGAAATGGTGTATAAGGTGAGGGCACAGGAGCGAGATTTGTTCCACGGCGATTATCGTCATAACTTGACTAAAAATGCTTCTATTGCGACAAAACTTTAGGATGTTGTTCCGGAGGTACACTGAACCAATTCCTTTTAATATAATCAAAATGGAGTCAATGGTCTGGGCACATGAGCGAGATTTATTCCGCAACCATTATCATTGTAACTCATATAAAAAGGCTTCTATTGCGACAAAACTCTGGTATGTTTTTCCTTAGGTATACTAAACCAAATTTTGTTAATATCATTGAAATAGGACAAACGTCAAGACACAGGAGCGAGATTTACTCCACAGCCATTATCATTATAACTTGACTAAAAATGCTTCTATTGCGACAAAACTTCAGTATGTTCTTCCGGAGGTATACTGAACCGGTTCTGTCGAATATCATCGAAATGGGGTCAAAGGTCGGGTCACAGGAACGAAATTTATTCCACAGCCATTATCCTCATAACTTGAGTAATGATTTCTGGTATGTTGAAAAGCGTATCATAATCAATGCATTGCGTGATCTTACTAACTTGTCTTTTCAGCAAATTATTTCCAAGGAAAACCCTTACAGTATTTAGTCAAGAAGGACATTTATTAAAATTTTGAAAACCTTTTCATCCCTGTTCTGTAAATTGCATTAAGCTGTTTATTTACTATGGACGCATCTAAGAACTTTGTTCTGCGTTTCCATAGATCAGAAATTCTGTAGACAATTTCTTCGCATTTAATACATTCCCAAGGAACAAATGTGCACATCGATAAATTATCTTGGTTTTACATCCTAATGTGCGTTAGACAATTCTGTAGACAATTTCTTCGCATTTAATACATTCCCAAGGAACAAATGTGCACATCGATAAATTATCTTGGTTTTACATCCTAATGTGCGTACTTATTTCTAAAACTAAATAATTATATTAAGATCAATAGCTTTCTACTTGTTGTGTTGAGGACTACACTCCACATGTGCATGTGAACTTACTAAATATAATCACGTCGGACATTTTTTTCAACAATTTTATAAATTTTTGGAATGAAATCAACACTTTGATTTACCCATGCAGTAGTCTGGAATGTTCAAAATGATTTGAGCAAATTAGAGTAAATTCTCTGACAATAATTTGTCTGAAAATTTTAACAGAGCTATAGGTGCTGTTAATTTTCAATTCCGAAATAAATCAGAAAACTCACTCTACGACATTTTTAGCTAAATTATTATCAGGAAATTTAGTCCAATGATTGAAATCATTCTAAACATTCAAGACGATGAACTCAAGTGTTCATTCCATTTAGAAAATTAGCGAAATGTTTGAAAAACTGTGTGAGCCGATTGCATTTAGAAAGCCATGCAGTATAGAAATCATACGAAGCGCCATCTTCTTGAATGTCTCAATACCAATAAAGGAAAAGTTATTGGTTGTTCATGTATTTTGGTTAAATTTTAGAAAATGTTATGTATACTGGCTATAATATAAATTATTTTTTACCGATGTAAATGTTTTCATCTTGGGAATGCATTAATATGCATTAATTGCGGAAAAACTGTCTACAGAAATTTTTACCATTCGAAACATAGAGCATAGTTACAGTTTTTACGTGGGTCCATTTTAGGGGGGGAGGGTAATTTCCTTAGAAGCAGACAAAAAGCGCCTGTCTTCAAATTCCATGGAAACAAATTCTCCCGGGCGTAATGAATTGCATGTAGCTGGGAAGCGGTAATACGGACTTAGTGGCACATTACATAAATGAGCGTGACACATAAACGTGTCATATTTATTAAAGAAAGCCGAAGCGCTTGGAGCTCAGCTGGCATATTTCATTCCAAACAGCCTTTCCGATCCTTGATGTCTATCTTATGCTTTTCGAGGAAAGTATTATACACTCATATTGGAATGAGATTTTCATTTGGTTGCATTTATAAAACGAATATCAGATTTTGTCTCTTTACAATGACAATCATGAGCAAACGGATGAACACTATATGCAGTTTTCCGTCTCTAATTTATGACAGCAGGTTCCAGAGGTTGGAGAGAACCAGCACATAAAGACCAGCACAACTTCCATGTGTCACCTGGCGTCGAACCCGAACCCATCTCGGACGAATGGCCAGCGCTTCCACCATGTGATGGTATACTATTGTAAGCAGCAAACAATTCTAGTGTCGAAAATTAAAGTCGAAATTTAATGCACAGGTATAAAAACAAAATTTCAAAAATATAAGTACAGGGGTTTTGCATGTAAGGGACACACTCATAAGGGTAATAAATATTTTTTACCATCGAATAAATACGTACACTTTTTGTATTCACAATGTGACATCCGCTAATGTGACCACGGTGAAATGTGGATATCATACCTAAAATGTTTTAATAAGGAATGTGATAATCTCGTACGGACAGTAAACATTCAAAACGACAATGACCACTAATTACCAGCTTATTGATTTGTGTCTTCGTGGTTATCGTGGAAGAGCGAACTACAGATCAAGTACAGCGTGTCAGTTATTGAAATAAGTGCACATATCGAGGAATTTAATATTATGCATGTTCCTATAAGTGGTTTAAACAAGTATTGAGTTTGAAATTTATCTAGCTCTCCGTCTGTCGTTCATGCGGCATGCCCATAACGATCAGTAACAAGGAAACGAAAAGCTAATTTGAAGAATTAGTTAGAAGGATTGAAATGTTTTCCTCATGCCGAATATTCAAACCGTGTACGATGACCTACGAAAACAAATGGATTCGGAGTTATGGAAAAATGAAAAAAAAGTAGGGGGGTCGATAAATAAAGCAAAACAAGAAAATACGGAATTCAAAAAAGTGTCATCAGAAAGGTACAAGACTAAACTTTAAAACCTTGATTTTATGTTTTGCAGCGGACCAGTTCAAAATGTTGTACTATGCTGGAAAAAGTAAAACACAGGTCTAGATAAAGCAAACTTTACAGGCGTACATAATATGCACAAAAAATGGAAACGCAATGTGCACTAGACATACTGTACTAGTTTATAGTATGTATGGTAAACACATTTATGAAAGAACCAAAAATGCGGTATAACTACGGACATACTTACGTTATGGAATGTTGGTTTGAAAAAATCGGAAAATTCCCTTTGCTCTCCATTTTTAGTGTTTAGCTCATGAAAAGCTTTCTGGATAATTGAAAGACTTTGAAAGTTTTTTTCCCTTGGGAATCGTAACCAAGGAAAATTTTTTCATATGTTTGAATCCATTTAACGCCGCGTTGAAAGAAGGCAAAGTTTCCGAAATTTCGGTTGCATTATCATCGTCATTACCTTCTGCCGACTAAGAATCCATTCCACCGGAGATTGTTTGAACCTCTGAAGTTATTTTCAGGACATGCAGCATACTCTTCAAAATGAATGGAAACTTCATTGATGTAATCATCGTCCGGCTCAGTTGCGACGTCAAGACCACTCGAATCATCCCCGGAGTTCATGGGAGCTCCATGTGATGTTTGACATGCACCCCGGGCCAAATAATGAGAAATACAAGTGCTTGTCACGCTATTTCAAGAAAAAGGTAAGAAAAGCATCGCTTCCACGCATCTTCAAAGTTTTCGAAATTAACTTTAACCAGTACTTTTTTTCCCCAACTTTTCCGGCTAAAACCCTTTGAAAAAGCGGGCAATCCCCACATTGTAATGTGGGCGTTGTAGGAGTGAAAGCATTTCTCATGAAAATCTTTAGCAAACCATTTAATTGACGCAATACTCAGAAATGGAAGGCAATTGCTGATGGGTTAGCAAAATAAAAGAAGACGCTTAGATTCTTGTGCGAAAGTATGTATTTGGAAAGGTTACCGAAATGTTTGATCATTAATCAAACTTAACTATGTTTGAAGAAAGAAAATAATTTTTTCTAAATATCCACTGTTGAGGGTTTGGCGTGCCCTCGGGTAGGCTGAATGTTTCATTGAAATAAATATTTATGTGCTGCTTGATCAGATAAACTGGTGCAAACTTAACATATTGTGTAGTCTTTTTGCCAGAGAAAGCGTTCACTTGAAAAATTTGGCCCCAGCCATGCTAATCTAATTATTTTCCATGCAACAGCAGCTGCGTTTTAGGAATTTCTGGTCAAATGCCAATGCAGTTGAAATATGTTAACCTATACTAGTGCCACAGTCGTGGGCAGCATTATGAAATGTGATATGTTCGGTTTTGCTATGCATTTTTTTGCTTTAGTACGTATTTCGACTCTTCATGCACTGAATAAAGAGTATATGAAAGGACACGACACATTTAGACATTACATTTTGAATCGGATCTGAATCTATGCACATATTTGATGTCCTTGGTTATTCATAAACCTTTTCTGAGGTGAATGTGACTATGTGTTTAAACAAGGAGTTTACATGTGCTAAAAAATGGAACCATGGGAAACCTAAGGCACGCTTATGAGGCTGTTGAAAATTACATTCCTCAAATCATGCTTCGAATTTGTATATGTGTATTTTAGCTTTAATAATGTAATAGATGGTTTTCTTTAAATAAAATACTTTTTAATAAATAAAAGGTTAATTTCCAAGAGTTTTCAGATTTTATTCAGAAAAAATAAGTATATAAAGAAACCATAATTTTTTTGTGGGGTTTGGCCTGGCATATGTTACCGAAAAAGAAATGTAAATATCTCTCCAAGATTTCATTTGCCACGTGTAATCCATTTAATTGAAATGTGTTAAGAGTCTAATTTGCTTCATCGCGTTTCATTTATCAAACGTAAAATGCCCCTGAACATGGTATTAATTTGTACAGCTGGTGAACACTACTAAAACTCAAACGAAATGCTTAAATATAAAATACCGTAATTTTTTTCAGTTTACTACACAGACTTGCAGAATTTATATTGTCCTACAACACTTTGTTTTTTGTCATGAGGATCCTCCAGAGTGACAGGTACCAAGTTATTTGTTTAGTGTTCAATGTCAACATTGTTCATCAAAATTCCTTGGACTGCACACCGATAGCAGAATGTTTCTGATTAGGCTGCTACGTACATCGCTGTGCCACAAAATTTTCTGCGGGGCAGTCACTGGGCATCAAAAGCAACATAAAACGAAAGAAAGGCCGAATAATTCTGTACAACCTCCGTAGGCGGAAATTCTTTCTTCTGTTTTGAAGCTGAAACACAAGGATTTGTGGAATGATTGAAATTTAACAATACCGCTTTGAGAGATGATCCCGAGAAAAAATAATACGACGAGAAATCTTTGCCCGTTGAACTTCCGTTTACGAAAATATTCCACTCCATTTTCAATCTTTGATGCGAACATCTATGTAAATAAAAGTTACTTAACAGCAGTGAAGGACAGGGAGAAACGCGTGAAAAGATATTACCATCACAGAGAAATTAATCTTCGCTCCATTCAGCTGCCGTTTTCAGAATTTTTCCCCTTCACTTTTAGGCTGAAACACAAAACATGTCTGCAACAAAAGGTTATTTAGCCACAATATTTGGAGATCTGGAACATAGCGGAAGAACAAATTATGATTTTACGCCAAGAGTAGAAGCATCTCAGAAATATCAAACTTCGCGTGCTGTTCGCGAGATGTTGTAGTAAAGAGTGTCAAGAATGGACCGCCGGCACAACGAGTTCCTTCCGATTCCATTACTGCGGCGCCCCAAAGGCAATGGACGCCCGAGGAGATATCGCCTCGTCCACTGCTAAAGGGCAGTCGACGAGCGACCGCGCAACTATCGACCACCAAATGAACGTCTAGAGCACCCAAGTACGTCTCCCCGATAACAGTACAGCGAACTCGGTTAGACTTGGGTCTCTGGAGTCGACGCAGAGTCAAGGTTCCCATGATAATCCAGGTCCATTGCCAACGATGCCTGCAGTTCTCATAGGATTACCGTCACTGGACAGCGGAGTGGAAAAAGGTTTACTTCTCCGATGAATCGATGATTCTATTCCACAGAAGCGATGGGCGGTGGAGGCCACTTCTGTGGAGCAGAAACCTTGATTCTTAGACACACTATAACCATCCCCGGAACACCCTTGTCGGTCAAGTAAACCCCGGCGGTGGCACTAGGTATGTCTCTGGGTTATGTTTTCCTGGTATGACGAAAGACCGCTGGTACCACTAGATTGGTCTGTGAACAATAATGGCTACCTGTATATCCTCGTTGACCACATGCATCCCTTCACATCCGACGTTTTCCTGGTTATGATCATATATACCAACAGGACAATGCGTACTGCATTGTCGCTAAGGGGATGTCTGACTGGTTCCAGGAACACGGCAGCCATTCCTCATTTCTCCCTTGGCAAACGAAATCACCTGACATCAATCCCATAGAGCACTTCTGGGACTATTTGAATCGACAGGTTCCATGTGCTGATCCAGAATCACGTCTTCGTCTAGACCTCCATGCTATCCTGCAGTCGGAATGAGCACGTATGAACCGAACAACCTTCCAAGGCCACATTGCGTTCATACCACGCCGTCTCGCCGCTGTCATCTGGGGGAAGGGTGGTTATTTCCATTATTAGGTAGGTGTTCATATTATTTTTTCACGATCGTGTATATCAAACAAGTAAACACATATTAATAGAAATTTGTTTCTTTTTTTCTAAAATTATAGTCTAAGGACAGCACGAGGGTGACTTAATATCACAACTTTCTCCACTAGCAACCGAGGCTGGAATGAGTGGCATTTTTCTTCGAAATCAAGAGCAGTACTACTGCAATGATCACCGTTATCTCTCAGTTCTACTTTCATGATCACCGTTATCTCTCAGTTCTGCTTTCGTAAATCGCAAAAAAATAACACAGTAAGAAAAAAGATCATATTAACCTGGGTTAAAAGTTATTACCAAAAGCAATGCTGTCACCCAAGGGGAAGGTAGGACACACACAGAGCTAAGAACGTAACAGGTGAACATCGGACACTAACATGAATACCCTCGTGGCATAAAGCACAACGTCCATAAACTAAATGAAATAAGAGTAAAGATAAATTTACTTTAAAAAAAAAAAAAAAAAAAAATTAATTTCTGCGGAAGAAATCTTGCATTACCATTTTCAGGTGTAAAACTCCTAGATTTATAATTTTTTTTTCTTAAATTTGAAATTGTTGAGCTGTAAGATTTCTATATACTTTTTCATTTGAAATAGTGCATGCACGCAGCACGAATATATTTTATTTTCCTTTTATTTACAATTCTTTACTGGATTAATTTTAATTTTAATGGGGATGGTGGGGGGGGCTCTGAAAGTAAAAATGCTCATGTAAGAGTACTTACGCGATGTGACTGTTATAAAAAACCTTTTGATCTGTGAAATAATTTACTGCATTGTTTTCATGAATTATCTACCTGCAAATAGTGCTTTTATTGTTGTTTTTACTTTTAAAAAAAAATTCATATTTCAGAGATTGAGGGAACCGCAAAAGTAATTATTCTATCTAGTGCAATTTTATAGCTTCAGAGAATGTATTTTAGAACAAATTCTATAATGTATAATTTAAAAAAAGATTGAAACTCACCGATTAGGAAAATTGGAGAACAATTAGAGGGTTACGAATATCTCGTGTCGGACACCGATAGTGTCGGAACCATATTACCAAACACTTGGCTTAATGGGGAGTCCAAACCCGGGGACACCTTCGGTTGCGCCCTAGTTTAATATACTTGTTGTTTACCATTATTTAATCTATCTTGTATATTGTATTAACGTTCTCTGATCCCTGCTTCTCGAAATTACTAGGTTTTCTTTAAAAATGAAAATATACTCTTTGATTCGAAACTGGGAAAGTTTACGCGTTTTGGCGTTCATGTTTGCTCCCCAGTTTGACAAAGAAAACGTTTTGAGAAATCTTTCATTTTAAATCTGTCTTTTTATTATTATGCAGAAATATGCCCAGTCATTTGGCTAATCTACGAGAAAAAGTAACTGCACGTGGCTTTTGTTCAAACTTCCTTTTTACGTTAAGTAATAAATTCGAAAAATATACTTAATATAATAAATGGCGACATTTTTAAACTCGATTTTTCTAGAAGTGTGTTTATTAAAATCGCTGAGGGACAGCATTTGCAGGTGGCAGCGAAAACGAAGGAAAAATGTTTCTCCTACTTCGAAGGAGCAGTTGAGAAAGTGCAATTTGATCTTGACGTTTCACAGAATGCACGAAAGAGACACAGAATTCTGCTGGGCACAAGAAATACAGCATCGTCCACGTGCTTTAAATTGGAAATCACTTCTGCTCGTTAAATAAGTCAGTGTGGATATTTGTTTCATGGTCACTGTTTCTTCATGATTTGTAAACATGCATACTTTTCACTTTTCTTGATTTATTTTAAATACACTTCATGAGGAGTATTGTTCCTTCATACACTTCAGCAGCAATTATTGATATTTCTCATCACTTCTGCTCGTTAAATAAGTCAGTGTGGATATTTGTTTCATGGTTACTGTTCCTTCATGATTTGTAAACATGCATACTTTTCACTTTTCTTGATTTATTTTAAATACACTTCATGAGGAGTATTGTTCCTTCATACACTTCAGCAGCAATTATTGATATTTCTCAGTCTTATATCAATATGCCAAGATGTACCGTATAGAAGGCTATTTCTCCTTCAATAGAAAAGCAAAAGGTTCCGCTATAATTTACCGTTCTTTTCGTGCCGATCCTGATTTGGAACAAGTCAGGGTACAGAAATGTAAACAAAAAGAAAATTTCAAAGCAGAAAATGCAGGAACCTTTTCTTAATAATTTATTGATGACAGCTAAATGAGTGCTTTTTTAATCAGAATTGATTGGATTATCTTCCAAGGAGAAACTAAAAACAAGTGGTCCCAAGGATCTACAATCAATCATCTAAGTGAAACATATTACACCTGTTAATTCTGATGATTCCTTATCATTTATCCCTAGCACTGTGAATCTGAGTGTTTCGAGAGATAGATTACATGAGCGTAAGGTGAGAAGAGGAGCTTTGAATGGCTTTCCCGAATGCTCTTCAAAAGTGAAAAGAAAATATTTCGCTTTTAACTGAAACAGACATAATTTCACAGTTTTCTGTGTTTTGAGAGGCTATTGCGTAATCAGAAATATTTTCATTAGTAATGTTCCAGGGAGGTATAATTTACCATTAATTTTCGTAAGTGTTTGTTTTATCCGGATAGCAGTCAGAGTTTTCACCCGTAGGACAAACCCATAAGTTTTTGCTTATTGAAGTAAGAGTTGCTTTTTCCATGTCATAATGTCTACCTAAAAACGAGAAAGAGCAAGTAAGACGATGAGTTTCTACCAAAAATTTTAGAATTTGTTTAACGTATTAAATTAAATTTTTTGAGCATAAAACTCAAACCTTTTAGAAAACACTTCATCAATTTCCATCACTACCCATAGCTTCGGTAATGCATCACAGAATAGCTACTGTTCATTAGTATATAATAAATGCAGAAAAATCTCCAATTAAGGAGATCATTGAGGGTGCATTTTGGTGTCATTTCCGATTTGAAACAAATAATTCTTTTAATTATGGTCGCCACATAACAACGTGATGTTTAACCTTACACTGTTTGCCGCATTTCCTTTTCAGCATAACATACCTTTTCGTTGTTTTTTTAGAATATTTTGCGCGATACTTAAAACAACGTTTTGTCAGAAATGCCCACGATGAGATTTATTGTTTATACTTTGTAAAGCAAAAACATTTCAATTATACAAACAATTTCATGTCTTATCTCGACAATATTTTCAAATAATATACGCTCAGGAGATGTCTTTTCTCCAAAATGTATCCTAGATTCCAGATACTTGAGAAAATATCACCACACACTCACCTATTTCAATCCGCTCGCAGTAATGCTTAGTGCATGTCCAAGAACCGACATCGATGCGCGAATGTCTCGAAGTGAATATTAATTTGAGATTAAAGAAAAAAATGTAGTTCCAAAAAAAAGGAAGGTCTTATTACGCTACTGGAAACTTGGAGCACTTAATAAATGAATAAAAGTAACTTAGTAGGCCACACAAATTTAAGGAAAAAATGAAGAATTTAATAATATGAAAAACTGAGTCTCTTGCAAGAGATGAAAAACAAGAAAAAAGCGAGAACAGATACCCTGATTTGAAAGATAATAAAGACAAAAGGTTCCTTTAAGTACAAAAAAAAACTTAAGATATAACGGCTTCCCTTTAAGAATAGAACCTTTGCGTTTTTCTACTTTTGATAAGTTGTCCAAATGGACAACTGATTCAGCATGATGCAATCTCAGAATGATTCAGCATGACTCAGAATAATTCAGCATGATGTAATCTCATAATGATACAGCATGATGCAATCTCAGAACCTTTCCGTTTCTCAACCTTTGATTAGTTGTCCCAATGGAATGATTCATTATGATAAAATCTCATGTTCGTATTGCACATGAACACACAATGCCTGGCTTAGAAAGGTAAAGGAAAGGTGTGTTGGCAAGGAAAGTTTAGGCTTTATGAGAATAAGAATGACATCATTTTGCTTATTTTCTTTCTCTTCAGAAGTAACAGAACACGTTTGTGATGGAAAACATAGATATATACACAGTCGACTCACATTATTGTGATCACATCCTACTTTTGGCATCAACGGCGCGTAGCCAATGAAAGAAGCCACGTGTCGTGAGCTGGCTTGGAGAGTATATAAGGTGCGCTGCAGGCATTCTGTAAACATAATGGAAGCAATATTCTTTCCATAATACGTTTCAAATACGTCATGATAATTAACATAGCAATCAGATGTAGCTCAATTAACTGTAATTAATGTTTCACACGTGAATACAATCACATCAGATAACTTGAACATTTTATCTATACGGCAATCAAATTTTCAAGTTTTCTGATGTGATTGAATTCACGTGTAAAACGGTAATTACAGTGAATTCATTTACATCTCTTTGCTGTGTTAATTATCATTCTGAAAACATATCACCCGTTGCTGTCATGCATAAAAAGTTTGATTTAACAGATTTGCAAAAAGGAATGATTATCGGCTTTCGGAACAAGGGTAGCAGTATTTCTGAAACCGCGCAGTTTGTGAACTGTTCGCTTGCTGCTGCGGTTCAAGTGTATCGTGATTGGAGAGATGGCACCATTGCGAATGAGCGACGTGAAAACTGCGGAGCATCAAGAGCCATTGATGTGAGAGGTGAACGTCGCTTTTGAAGGTGCGTGAGGGTTGATCGACACGCTACAGTGAAGCAACTCACTAGCCGAATGAACCAGGGGGCTACCGGAAGTGTGTCTAAAACTACAGTTCAGCGAACCCTACTGCGTATGGGGCTCTGATGCAGACGGATGGTCACTAAACCTATGCTAACGAAGATGCATCGGTAGAAAGGGCTTACGTTTGCACGGCAGTATCGGAATTGGAACTCTGCTGATTGGCAAATGATTGTCTTTTCCGATGAGTCACGTTTTCTGCTTCATCGAACGGATGGAATTGGCTTATAAGGCCAGAAACATCGGAGAACAAACAATCTTCAACCGTTGCTGGAAGAACACAAGCAGGTGGGAGCAACGGTATTCTCTGGGGAATGTTTTCGTGGCATTCGCTGGGTCCACTCATAACTGTGGAAGTCAATATGTACCGAATTCGTTATGAATCCATCCTTGCAGACCACGTGTACACATAAATCCTATCGTCTTCCCTGCGGCGGATGGGATCCTGCAGTACGACATGTGACGTGTCACACAGGTAAAAATGTGCGAGAGTGGTTGAACGAGCACGATGAAGACTGGCGCGCTAATTACCCTAGATTTAAACCCAACTGAACATCTGTGGGACCACCTCGATCGTGTTGTTCACTCTATGGATGCTCCACCACGCATCATCCAGCAGTTGCCAGATGCACTGCATTCAGCATGGCTCCACATATCTGTGAACACCTTCCAGCACCTTACTGAGTATCTCCCAGCCCGTCTAGCTGCTGTTTGTGCTGCACACAGCGGTTAGTCTGGATATTAGCTTCATTTTAAAATGCAAAATAATACATAATTCAAATATGAATTTATCCGTAAACTTAGTGATCTTTATGGCAAATAACATGAATCTGGAAATCAACGTATGATTAAACAGAAGTCTGATAAACTCTGCTTGCTTGGCTTGGTCGACCAGAGTTATGAATATGTCAGCGAGATTCCAACAGATGGCGCTATAAAAGAACTGCGCGATAGGGTATAAGTGTTTACAGCTTATACGCTGAAGTTCACATTCTGTCTTTCATCCAAGCATGTCATATTACATCTGGGTTAATTGCGGGGGACTTAGCATTTGTGAACTGTTCCACTGATGAAGGCATAATATTTGCTGAAACATGTATGGATGCTAGTAGCATGAGCAGAATGTGGATAGGTTCCGTGCTTTTATAATTTTTAACTTTGTTGGTTTTACTTCTCAATATATTTTAATGTTTTCATTTCATTCGAATTTCACCCTTTTATACTTGTTTCATACCGTTCAATTCACGTTTTACTCAATTGGTCATTTTTACCTTTCGCTATGGTATATATCTTGTCAACAGCTTATACTTGTTCTCGTGCAGAAGAAGCTGGACGACAATGTATGTACACCTACTTTTCGAAGTTGGGGTAATTCCTTTCAGTTTTGCTGCTTGTAGTTCTTTTTTTATAGTGACTTCTGCTTAAATTGCTAATATAAACACGTGAAGAACGCTATTTTTGCTACTGTAAATAGTAGTCACAGATTCACCCTGTATATTATTATTAATTTGGATCGATACCTCCCCTGTGATTGTGAATGATACAAAAAGAAAAGTAGAATCACTGAATATTTGGTTGCTTAGAATTTCTTTCTCATGAAAGAGTTCATAATATTTTGATCCCTTATCTGTGTCTCAGTGTTTCTTCATATAAATTCTCTCTGAACGGTCTAAGAAAATCCCAGGAGTTCGGTTGGTTCTGGAATTCTTTAGCATGGCACTGTTCAATATCTTAATGCAGGCCTTTAAGGAGAAGTCAGTTCGCATTAAATTTATCGCTTTAAACACGATATATGTTTCCACGCTTAGAACTGCTTTTACTTCACAAGGAATATAGAATCAGAAGTGTGAACACATACGAGTATGTTCTAATTCCGTGCAGGAAAAGAAATTGTCTAAAAATGGGGTGCACATTGATTCTCTTCCTGAGCCCTTGGTACTATTTCCTGCACAGTCTTGCCACGACGGACACACTGCGCCAAACACGACCGGAAATCTACCGGAAGGAAGCATTGCAGACTCATTCCGATGTATATGTCACCTCTGTAAAACTCGCTTATCTGATTGTACAGCTGTCTTACACGACGACGCCATGTAGACTGAGGTACTAGACGCTATAACAGGAAAACTGTTTCCACTGCTGATCAAGCACCGCCATGTCGGGAGATCTACGAGACCCTTATAACAGGAAAAAGCCTTTTTTGGTATGGTGCGTTGCGCGTTCTAATTTGCACCGACGCTGTACGCATGCACTTGTGACGCCTAAATGCTAATAATATCTGCGATATAGCATGTCCTGTAGAATTCAAAGTAGAGGCTCGACTCCTTTCAGGAGTTTTTGTTTTACGAACGTGAGTGTATTAGCTTTAGAAACAATCCTCACATGTTGCGCATTTTCAAGTGGTATAGTACTGCTGCCTTGATGAAATTTATCAATAATAAAAACGTTATTTGTAATTTTTATGAACCGAGAATATCAGTGGGATTACTTAGAGAAATACAGACAACAATCCTTGAAACTTACTGTTTAGTCCTGCATCTCAGTGTTTAGCTTACGCTATTGAAAATTTCGTTACGTAAGCGATTCCGGATGGAAGACAACTGTAAATGAGCACTTGATGCCACAATATCTCTCACTTGATGTAGCAGAGATTCAACGAGACTTCGGTAGGTGCCGCTGGATATTTGGTACTATGACCGCAACAGAAGATTCGTCAGTTCTCGCAAATTACGTAGTTGGGAGTAATGCTGATCATACCCGTTTCTCCAACTCAAACCACAAATGCTCGAAAGTAATAATGTCCGGCAAATTTGTGGGCCATGGCATGCTCTGTCATTACAGAATTGCTGGAATAATGAATTTCTAGCTCATTACCAAGACGTAATTATGCTAAAACTAACAGAACTTTGCAACCCAGTCGGAATAAAACAGAGAAACCATATGTTACCGATAAGAGAAAATACATATGTTTTGTTTAATCTAATGGAATATTCTTCTCGAAATCAGCCCGTTATATTTCATGAGAGGGAGACATTCATTCTCAGTTCTTCCGTAACGCTTTTGAATCCTTTTGCAATTATCAGTTTATATGAAGAAATGGATTCTGGCTTTCTTTCCGCTTCTTTCGCAAATAGATATTCCGCATACGTCCTGCCAAGATTCTAGAAAGGGTGTCAACAGACAAGTGTTCGTCGTTGGGTTGGGTAGAACAAGTCCAGCAAAAAGCAGCAACTACCCCAGACAATCGCTATATGTGTGTAACTGCTATATGGTACAGGGATATGTATCCTGTCGAAATCTATTGGCGCTGCGAGACATTTGGTACTTGCAGTTTCTCATAAACAAAGGTTTTAAGAAATAATGATTGGGGAAGTATTCGTAGACAATTGTCTTCGTGCAAGGAGGCCAGAGACTTTCGTCTCTATAATATTAATCGTCCGTCGGGGCTCGTTTAGCTTGAGGTCTCAATCATCATAAACGGTGTCCAGACCAGGAGGGCAAATGTCCTTTTGACAGATGAATCGAGGTCAAGTTTAAGTTCTTATTCGCGACGTATTCGCATCTGGAAATTACTAGTAACATGCAACACTCCGTCTAACATAAGAGAAAGGCTGTATTCGGCTGGTGAAGGCGTGACAGGCCGTGCAGAAATAAAGATAAGAAGAACGCACACGACACTGGTTGTGAAAACATCACGGGAGATCTTTTGCGTTCGGCCGTTGAACACACTGCTTATCGACTTCAGGTTTAGCAATTTAACAACAGCGCCCACATTGAGCAGTACCGGTTGCAACGCTAAGATCACTATCTTTCCATTATGCAATTAAATTCCGAAGCCAATAAAACGTCTTGAATGAAACACGTGTGTTGGTTTCTTCTTCGATTTCTGTATCATTTCTTTCGTAGCGCCGAAAATTGTCTATATTATGGCAGCTTGCAGCGCCAGAAGTCCTCTAATGGTGACTTTTGGAACTTTTTATTTTTGGCGGATATCTCTCGCATGTCCTGAATTGTCAGCATACAAAATTTTGTTCCGTTTCGACTGATAGATACCTCTCCAAACAGTGTTGATTAGGGATACTTTAATTATGATCACCCTGTATAATGTTGTAGCAGCAGCCGAAAAGTATGTTAATCAGTATTGAAAGATTAGTAGTATTATTGTGATTTGTTCCTCACGTATTTTGGAATATCCGATTAACGTACTAACATAATGTTGATGGAATGAAAAAGAAGTGTACACTACGTAAGTCGTTCTCAAACTTTATTTGAATGATTCTGTTTCACTTAGAGAGGGAGAGAGAGAGAGAGAGAGAGGGAGAGAGAGAGAGAGGGAGAGAGAGATAGAGGGAGAGAGAGAGAGAGAGAGTGTGATAGAATATGTGTAAATAAGAAGAGGTAGTATTATCAAAATCTTTAAGTACTGTTCTCATGCCTGCAAGTAGTAAAGAACGGCAAAACATTTGCTACTTAGTTGTCTGCATGTGTAGAAAACTTCTTCTGATTTCATATGTTCCTTCATATTGTGGCATTTTGTTATGCGATACAGTCTATATGACGAATATCGTAAGTAAAAGTTAGAAAAGAAACGCTAAAATGTTTTTTCAACATAATTGCAAATGAATATGCGATAAAGCATGATTCCGCTTTTGACAAATTTTTTGCACTCACGTACGTGATATTTGAAACTACGGGGGATGAATTATAAGGACTACTTACTTAATCACAGAATCAAAAGGACATAAAAGTGCTAAACAGATAAGTGTGCGGATAAGATAAAAAAAAACATACGTTATTGAGAACTCACAAATTTTCGGTTTTTGTAAAAACTGCTTTTTGGCTTCTAATTACCATATGAGTGTTAGCAGGTTACAAGGTAAATTGTTTTTTTTTACTTTTTATTCGCTTTCGTGATGCAAGATGCATACCACAGTAATCCGTCTTTATGCTTTTTAGAAAAAAAAAATAAGGCATAGGGTGATATGATATTTAAACATAATGCAATCCGTGTAAATAAATAATTCGCAATTATCGTCTTTCATGGATCTATTTTTTCTACATTTATTTTGTCCAAGTATGGGTTACTTTGAAATTATTTTCCTGATAGGCAGAAGTTATTGGCTACTTTAATTCTGTGTATTGAAAACTTGACATTTTCTGCATTACTTTTATGGAATCCACAATATTTTCAAATCCGCTCAGCCCACTATATACTGTATATATATTAGGTGCGTGAATTAATTCCCGCTGTTTTTTGCCCCAAAAACACCTGTGTGTTGCCACAGAACGGTACAGGATATTCAATTCAAAGTAGTGACCGTTGGCCGCTACGACCCTTTCCCACCATTGGGGTACAAAATTAATTCCGCAGTAGAAAAATGCAGTTTCTTTCGAGGCGAACCATTCATCGAGCCCTTTTTGGATATCCGCGACAGAAAGGAAGTGCTGCTCTGACAGGCCATGCTGTAGAGACCGGAACAAATGGAAATCCGAGGGAGCAATGTCCGGGGAATAAGGCTGGTAGGGTATGAAGTCCCAGCCAAGTGCCTCCAAGAGTTCCTTCACGGATTTGGCGACATGAGGTCTGCGTTGTCGTGGAGAAGAATAACCTTGTTATGTGGGATCCAGTTTCCGACCTTCTGTATCATTCCCATTGCCTTTAAAGTTTTCTAACCGTTAACTCATCGACCCGTAGTGTTTCAGACAACTCGTGGAGCGTCTGACATGAATCCTCGTCCAATAAGTCCTCCAATGCTCCATCTTCGAACTTTTTCGGCTGCCCCGGGGTGCTTTTTGTCTTTCACGTCATTTTCGTTGGCTTTTAAGCGTCGGAAGCACTGTCTACATGTTGTTTCAGATAGTGCATGTTTCCCATAGGCCTACACTAGCAAACGATTACTTTCCGCTGCGTATTTTTTGAGATGAGATGAAGCCGAAGAGTAATGCTTCCTGCAAATGCTCCTTTTTTGGTACAAAACTCGACATCGTGAATGCTATACAAACTCGTGTTCTGTACCCTCCGATTGCGTGTCACACACTGCTTCGCCCAGACTACGGGCAATACGTGCGTGCATAATGGAGGTCACGTGTTGCCAGGGTCCCCAGTGCTGCGCTCTATTGGGAAACAGCGGGAAATAATTCAAGCACCTGATATGTTTTGTTCCCTTTTTTTTTGCCAAATAAATTTAAATTCATATGCATTTCGAAATATGGTCGTGTATAGTGACCAAACAACCCATACCATTCATACAGTAATTCCACCAAGTAGCTTCTCCGAGGTATTTGTTCAGTTTCTTTTCTAGAGTTCCTATGTAAAGCTAAAGGAACTTCAAATGTTACTTTTTTTTTGCTAATAGATATAATTTGAAGGCATGCAGATGTACAGATATTACAGGTAATGGAGTGTAGAGGAGTTCTGTGAATTTAATTCACTTGACGCTGTCGTAATTATTAAATATTTCACTCCCGAAATCATAATGTTTGTTATCGTGTAATTCAATATTTAGTGCAACATGATATGTTCAATTGTATCCTTCCGTAGTGGTTACGAATTTCTCAGTCTCCCTCCGTCTCTCTCTCTCTATCTCTCTCTCTGATAAAGAGACAAAAGAAATCCTGCACGTGCTAAAACTTTCGTCGTCAAATACCTTTGTTGTTAAGCATGTGTTCAGCTGTTGCTGTCAGGAAGCAGTCTCCTTTTTCAAGTTAAATACATTTCTTGCAGAAATGTTTCCGTTCCTTTCGTGGCCTACGTCTAGATATTTTTGCGGGAATTGCTTTTCAGTATTTTTCAACTGTATATTAAACATAACTTACATATAAATGCTCGTAGCCAAAAATGTTTTTCATGAGAGCAAACGAGTTTGTTTCATACCTTTCGATATTTAGGGTTAACATTTTGAGAAATATACAGTGTAAGAACGGCGTTTTGTGTTTTTCAAAATATTCCCATTATTGAGCATTCAAGTACAGTTTATATCCCAAGTATCACGAAGTCTTTCTAAGCATAGAAAACTATGTGCTGTGGAATTGTTTGCAGAGATGTGGCGCCTGCAACCTTCATCATTTGTTGATAATTTTTTGATTTTCTAAGAGATCAAATTGAAAAGTTCCCTTTATGCTTCTGCTGTTTTTCTTTAGCAATTATTGCACGTAGAGAAAGCACAAGTTTCCTGGAATACCTCACAGAAGAATACTCAGTCTCCAACACAAAAACATTTTGTTCCATTTTACCAAAGCATTAGAAACGAATGAAGAACAACTCAAAACGTAGGCAACCTTCTATGTATAAAGTACGCTAAAAATTGCCCCAATCGCCAGCCGTGTAGTTTAGCAACCAGGTGACTTAAGAAAATCTACGACGCAGCCCAACTTCACCTGCGAAAGTCTACGCACCTAAACCAACTTCTACCTGTGATAGGCGAACCGTAACCACAGCTTACTGAGCCTTCAGTTCTCCTGGATTCGTTAGGCCATATCTTTTTCTGGAGTTGGAAACATTCAAAAACATATGAAATTGTCTATACCTCAGTGAATTTTTCTAAGTTTTTTTCTGAAATATTAGTGCACTTTGTATCCTTGAAACAATTGTGTATCAACAATTCAGTTACAGATCTGGCAAACAGATATGCCGAAGTCATTATTGGTTAGATCATCACATCACAAAACTTAAAACTTGCATCACCCTGGAGTGGAAAAGAAACACGCATCTCTGTATGCTATTCGTTATCCCACCCAGGACAGTGACGTACATGAATTCGAAGAATCTGGGCATCCAGATTTCGCTGGTTGAAGTCAGTTCTGCTTTCTCATTGAGTTATCGATTAGATCACCCGTATTCCAGGTATGGATTACGTGGAGAAGAAAGATTCTTCCCTCATTACGATAAAAGTGTAAATGACAATTACTATAAATAGTAGATGTAAAATGACTTATTATCGCCTTTTGGACAGCACAGTGCTTAATGCGATGAACAAACAATTGCTATTAAAAATAAAGTTTTGTAAAACATTTTGACACTTTTACTTATAATTTGCATAAGGTTTCTTCGATTGTTGTTACTCTTGAAGGGGTGTGACCTTGAAACTGCTTTTCATCCACATGTCAACGTTTTTTCTTATTATTATCAAATCACCACCAGAATGCGTTCGTTATTACTGATATACATATATTTTACATGTTGTTTCACACTTGCAGCTTTCGTTATTATCATACCGAGTGCTTATTCCCAGAAATAGCATTTAGACATTACAGCGAAAAAGTATTCCCAAATGTTTTATTACATAGCGGCTTCATATTGTTAATAAAACTATTGAATTTCCAAACGTCTTAAGGAAAAAAGTGTTCCTTAACGGAATTATTTAGAAACTCACATTGTTCATCAATCTATTGAATTTCCCAATGTCTTGAGCACGTTAAGGCGAAAAAGTGTTATTTACCGTTGTGTTACTCAACAACCTGACACTGTTCATCAAACTACTGAATTTTCTTATTGTCCCAAGCACGCTTATTGTCCCACTGTCTCTTTCAAGCTACACTTAAAACACTGTTAGTCGCAAAAAAGAAATTCTTTAGGAAGAACAATATAATCCTGTGAATGGGCTTTCATTTGCAATTACCTCACGAGAAACACTGTCAGTATCACATGAGGGATGTGTAGGCTGCCAAGTTTCCAAACAGATTTTCTTGTTTTACTAGTCAGGTTTCCCAAACAAATTTATATAGGAGTTATGTTGTGACGTAGAGGTGACGTGAATCATATGTGAAAAGTGCAATATGAAGCGAAAAGCCTTGCTGACTCAGTTTAGTAGGGAGAATATCTGGCTCCGGAGCACATGGATGCGCGTTCAAATCCCATAACGAACAGAAGAGAGATCGTCAGCTGTATTGGCTCTCGAACGTACAAAATATTCCCTGGCCATGAGATTCGTGAAAAAATGAGTATTGGTTCTTTCACACATTGTCTGACATTAGGAAACATTCTTTCTTCTGCAGTGGACTTTATCAAGAATGACTTGTCGGGGCTCCGAACCCCCCGTTTTTCTTAAGGGACGGTCATATGTGACATACGACAAAGGTGAAGAAGCATGGGTCAAAACCATTCTATACGATAGACGTTTTCGTCGTACTTCAGTTGGTAGAATATCAGATTCCGGAGAAGAAAGATGTCTGATCGAGTTAAACTATTGGCATAGAAGGCTTGCTTGCTATAAAATGTTACATAAGTTGAACCTCAATTTTTTAGCAACTTTTAGGTGAAAACAACATTATAAAACACCATCTCCACCTACCCAGTTTAGCTAGTAAAAACTCGCTGAATTTGTAGAACTACGGTTCTGAAGAGAACTAAAATTGATTAACTGATTAAAGAATTGTTATAATTTTTTCACAGAAAATAATGGGTAATAATTTCATACTCTATTTTTACATTACAATCTCTCATTGAACCTCATTTAGAAAATAAATGATCCATTAACTTCATTGAGCTTCTGTTTTCGTATGCTTGTGAAAAACCTTAAAGCTCTTGTTAAATGTATAACCGCTAAATAATTGTACTTTCAGCTTTGAAGCATTACGTGATTGTCCGTATAATTGCGCAGAACGGCACACAAAGAGAAAATCCTGTGATCGTATTTAGATAAGTTCTGAAATAGAGTGTACATCACATGGCAGCAGAAGATTTCCTTGGATGAATCAGTTTTGTCGTTCAGTCGCCCTAATTGATAGAAATGCATAAACCTTCCTTTACGATATTTTAATTTCAAAGAATGTATTAAACTTCTTATCATGTGGCACTTACGTATGACGATTGGAACAACACTGAGTTGGCATTGTCCCAAAGACATTTATTCTACTCGTATTCGAAAGTGCAGATATGTTTCAGATAGAGTAGTTAGCCAGGGCAATTCAGAAAAGTACGTATGTAGATTCAATAGCAGCAAGCAACCATTTATCCACGTATTAGACCTCAGCATGGTCATTTTTTATTTCCA
Source organism: Macrothele yani (assembly GCA_039090855.1). NCBI lineage: Eukaryota > Metazoa > Arthropoda > Arachnida > Araneae > Macrothelidae > Macrothele > Macrothele yani. The sequence continues at coordinate 14,693,652 of CM077018.1, forward strand.
CAAGAGGCTATAATAATGCACCGAGATCAGTTGCACCTCCATATAAATATTACAAAGAAAGATGTTTTTGCTTTGAAACATTACAGCAATTATTCTGTAATGTATTCTGTAGCAGTATCCTCTAACTGCTTTTTAGATAGGCATTTTTTCCTGGTTTAACGTTTTTCATGTAGCGAATATATACAATTATGTTCTGTTAACCAGAGGAGTAAGGAGATTCGTCTACATCATTAAGCTGAATAATTTTGCTTCCAACACTTCTCTTAGAATTTTATCCATAATAAATCTAGATATATCCTTTTGAAGATTGGAAACACTTGAAGGATGTGTATAACTTTTGTGCTTAGAAACATTCAGGGCTTTTAATTGCGTTCGGCCTTCGCTGATGTACAAGTTATTCAAGTATCCCAGGAGACCATTGGCTATATACTTTTTGGCCATAAATATACATTTCGCAGTGTAGAAATTACTGTTCCCTGGCTTTTTAAGAGGGTTTTTGTAAAAGCTCTTCGTGTTATACTTTTATTTGAAATTGTTTCAGCAGCTCCGCCCTGTTGAGATTAGAATACTTTTCATATCAAATTATATTTTCCTTTTTTTAGAATCGCGCGTCTAGTTGTAAAAACATCCGGAAATAAACATCTACGCAAACTTTGCAAAACATCGCGATTAGCTTCGAATCGTACGTTAACATTATATGTTATGGTCCTGCTCTAGTCTGAAATTTTTACGACCCTTTTCACTTACTTTGTTCTTAATTCTTGTGTCGCGTGTAGTATTAAAAAATTACGAGACAATTTGTAATGTATCAACATTGGTAATCCCTGAAGAATTAGAAGCCGGTGCTATTTCGCAAGAAGAATCCTGTAAGGGTGTTAGCTTATCATCCGTTTCATTTCTTGAAGTAGATGTCGATGATATTCTGCATGTAGAATCTTGTAATAATGGACGAAAGTCGGAAATCTGCGACACAAAAACACATTTTACACAAAGTGCATCTGCTTCCGGTGTTTTTCCTTTTTTTATTTATGCAGTTACACAATCAAAGGCGCAAAGAACCTCAATATCTACCCAGGCGGAATACAAATACCGGAATGGATAATTTGACTGATTCAAGGTTTAACGACCACCGTGAGCAAATCAATGGGCCATAATCAATCTCCAGACCCTGATTTAGAGCCACTGGTTCCAGGGAAAGGACATTTCCAATGCCGTAAGGCAAACACAATATCCATTCCTCACCTGGATTTGAACCTGGACCTTTCGCAGACAAAAGATCATAAGCCAACACTTGGACTACTGTGCAAGCAGCAAAACCAGTTTGCTGGAAGAAATGCGATTAAGTCGCATGATATCACCGATGATGTTACGAGAAAACAAAACCCCTTAAAGTGCTCAAGAAAGGTTAAGAAGGAACAAGGGTCCACCGCAGAGTTAAATCAATGCCAAACTGGACAAATAGGAGCATTGAACAGAAGGTTCTTACGTCAGGGCAGACGTCACAAGTTCCACGCAAACGCTTTCTGTCAAACGCGTAATGTAAACAAAGAAAAAAGCACATGACGTTCCAATTTCATTTTTCAAATAAAAATCGAATCAAAATAAAAAAATTGGTTTTGGTCAGATACTATTAGAAATGCAATATCCAGTATTTTCACCAAAACTCTTTATGTATGTGCAAAAACTGGATTTTTTTTTAAATTGCCACATGGAATCCGCAAAAAGATTTCACATTCGCCACCAAATAAATTTTTGTTATCATTAATTTCTACAATTAATTATCGTAAACTTACATTAAAATAATTTATAAACAGAAATAAAACAGCAGTTTCTCTCGTTTGCTTACATACCAGCTGTCTAAAGTGCTCAACGGCTTCTTCTTGATGCCGGTGTATTTGGCTTTGGAATGGGCACAACAGTAGTTATTCATTCCTCAAAACATCAATGCATCAAAAAGACAGGTAGAAATGTTCGATGTATCGGTAGAAGTCTCGATGGTTTTGCTAATATAAGCCGAACAATAACTATCTTTCAATCTCTAGTAGTAAATGAGCAATAAACAGTATGGTAAAGCCTTTGTTCAATATAACAGTGTCTATTCACCAATTCAACGTTGAGTATCTAATAATAATTGTTAAGATGCTGGTAATATCTGTGGAACCACCGATGTTTCTTAGATGCATCCGTGATAACCTCGTATACTTTGCTAATAAACTGAAGAATTCACACTTTTCCATCTGTAGCAACGAATGGAAATTCGATTTTTAAACTATCTGTTCAATATGAAAGTGATTTCTCACCAATTTCAACATCTAGTAACAAATAATATTTGTAAATATATTCCATGTATTGGTGAAAATCTCGATATTTATTTGCTGCATCGGTGTGTACCTTGATGTTTCGATGTTTTGCAAATAAAGAGAAAAATTCGCACATTTCCATCTGCAGCACAATTGGTGGGTAAAATCTCTATTCAATGAAACAGTGATTATTCATCAATTCAATATCGAATGACTAGTAATATGGTTAAAACGCTCAAAGTATTAGTGGAAGCCTCGATGTTTTTCGATGCATCGGTGGAAACCTTTACGTTTTTTTGATGTATCAGTTCCTGTAAAATCAAGGAAAAGAACACAATTTTCACAAACGAACAATCTACCAAAACATGCAATGTAAAGGTTATATTCCTTTCTCTTTATTAGACTACAGCAAAAAAGAAATTACTGTGCTTTTCGTAGAAAATATTGTTTATGAGTTTCAAACATCTGTCATTAAACCTCTGTATTTCTCCGATGTAGGATTCTGCAATATTCAGGTTAAGACGTCGATTTTTGGTGTCAAAACATCGCGATTTCTTGAGCATCCGTAATACGAAGTTTTTCCAAATCACAGACTGCTCCTGTCACATTTTATGGTTTTAAAGGCCAGTATCTGTCATTAGGCAAAACCTACTTTTGAAGAGGGCACTAATTTGTCCATGATAACTGCAAAACGTGCTCTGCACGACAGTTTCGATGTCTTATTTTGCGTGTTAATTTGTTTTTTAAAATTTTGAAATTGTGTGACCCCCAAGATTTCAACAAAATTGTCATAGGGTTTCCTGAACATATAACGCCTTATTGATATTGCCTTTTTTCTGTTTCCTTTGATTTTTTTTCTTTTCGTTGAAAAAGATTAACAATACATATTCCCACACCTAGAGCAACATCAAATTGTAATAAAAATAAGATTTCACAGAAGTGGTACACAAGCAAACGTGGCCCGCCCCGATGCCGCTTTGGTGAAAGCAATGGCTTATGACCATTCGTGCGAGATGTATCATGGTTTCGAATCTCGTTGTGACATGGATGTTTAGTTTGGCTTACGCCACTGCCTCTCTCCACTCTGGGGAACCAGTGGACCTAATATTTTAAAGATTGGAGACTATGTATGGCCCACTGAGTTGTTCACGGTAGGCGTTAAGCCTTCCTGCTCCCCCAAATGAAAAGAAAAGGTCTAAATAAATAAAAAAGAGAACACGACGAAAAAACAAAACACAGGCGCAACGAGCGAAATAAACGCCACATCAAAATGAGAATTCACATAACGATTCAGTGTGTCCGAGTCGTATAAATAAGTGGGTAAAGCCTAAAAGAAAAAGAAAAAAACACAGGATCTTGAACAAAACGACGAATGCAAAGCAAAACATGAAAAAAAATCAGAGGTAATCCCTAAATTATTTATTCTCATTATTGAGCACATTTGGTTTTCATTATGTCTCAAATAGTGCTTCTAAGGATGTACGTGGTCAAGGTTGCCATAATTAGGAGATCTGCGCTTCTCTGATCTTCGAGTTTATTAACTGTATGTACACCTACGGCATTATACGAAAATCCCGATACCCTTTTAGTAATGCTTAAACCAAAACGGAGTTTCTACACTCATACTGTATAATTAGTTATTTGTAATTATGTGGCTTTTTTTGTCTAACTAGTGTGAGACGGCTACTGGAGAAGAAGTAGTGACCCCAATTACAAAAATGTCGGCATAGTATAAGAACGGTACAGAAAGACATTCATCGGAAGCTAACTTCACGCACTCATTCCCTTTTAGATGAGAGAACGTATCATTAATATACGACTTCTTATGCGGTTTTGTTATGTTGCAGTCCCAGAGATTTAATTTAAACCTAAATACGTCAGTAAAACTTTTCAGTCCTGAATAAATATCACTATTATTGGGAGCATAAAATCTCCATCGCAGATAATAGAATTCATCGAATAGTATAAATCAGTAGAACCTGTTCCTGTCTACAACAGGCATGTTCGAGATACTAACTCAGAGTGATCACTAAATTATGACTACCCCTACAAAAAAGGGATGATGCCCGTTGACAACGTGATTTTTGAGAGCGAACGATTAGTCGACCGATGTAGCCCATATAATATGTGAGTGTCGCACTATATAAAATATTCGTAGCGTGATGTTTAAACGGAACGATTTACCGGTCTTTTAGAAAGGATAGCTATGGGAGCTCGGAGATCGGGTCCCTTGATTTCCAAAATAGCAGAACGTGTGTGTTATTTGCAAGCCGTTGTAGTTAAAGTGCATCAGGACTGGCACGAAAATTGTCAAACAACGACACCGAGGATAAACTTCAGAGGAAAGCAAAAGGTTGACGTGAATATTATGACCAGCGCATCTTTATCAAATTGAAGCAACTTCAGATGAACGACGGAGCACGGGAAAGTCATGAAACGGTAAAAATAAAACGTGATACTCTGTTCATTCAATCAGTTTTAATTTAATCGTTATTTAATAAGTTCATTTAACCAGAAAATTCCCTACCGCCCCGGTGGCGCAGTGGTCTAAGCGATGGACTCTGATCATTCGTCCGTAAGGGGTCCGGGTTCGAATCCCGGGGAGGCATGGATGTTGTGTTTGTCTTACGGCACTGGCTCTCTCCCTTCCCTGGAACCAGTGACCCTAAATTAGGGACGGGCGACTGCTTATAGCCCATTGAGTTGCTCACGGAGGTCGTTAAACCTCCAATCAAAAAAAAAAAATCCCCATTATGTCATAGAACAACAGAGTGCTAACCAGAAAGTGAACATAAGGTGCGGCCTGATCATAATAGAATCATCGGGCTCTTTATTGTTACAGAGTCCACTGTTACGTGTACCTCGACATGCTAGAACGTTTTGTAGCCCCTCAATTTCATGCATTCCAACCTTCGGTTATTTTCCAACAAGACGGTAACCCACCACATTGGTCAATAATGATTTGTGAGTTCCTGAATACCACACTTACGGACAGGTGAATTGGTCGCGACGGTCCCATGAATGGCCACCTCGATAGCCCGACATAACACGTCCAGACTTTTTCCTGTGGGGTCATGTGAAAGTCCTAGTTTACTCTAGTAGTGTTTCGGATGTCGAGACGTAGAAGAGCAGAATAGCACACGTCATTGGTTCTGTCTCTGCTGAGATGTTAAACAAAATATAGAGGGAAATTGATTATCGCTTAGATGTCCTTCGGACCAGAATTGCCGCCCATGTGGCAGTGTACTGACACTGGTAAAAAAATTTACTTGTACACCGGCATTGTGCAATCCCGATTTTTGTACCTGTAATGCATTTTATATTGATTTTTGTAATGCGGAAAACATTTTATGGACACCCGGTATATCAAAACAAATAGGTTTCATGAATCCACGCAAAATGAGCCTCGTATAATTCCTATGCGTGTGTAAAGCGGAGTTAACAGCCACCGTCAGCAACTGCATTGGCTATAACCAGTCCAGTTGCTCAAAGATTATAAATACAAGCAGCTCATAAAAATATCAATGTTATGCTACGAGCAATACTGCTATTAAGTTTGCACATAAAACTGATTAGAAAATTACTTTAACATAACAGGTGAAACGATTCTAATTTTTTAAATATAGGAAATTGTGATTGATTTTCTTTGTTTCTTTCAATAAGTTAAAAATTAAGTGTAGTTTGTTTAGCTTAAAGTTTTCATCACAGCAAAACAATTTGAAGCTACAGCCCAAAAAAGTTTATATATACATTCTTTAATTTTTGTAATACAAGAGAATTTTTTAATAAACTATGGCGAAAATGTTGGGGATGCACATGTTTTGTATTTTTATGGGATTTGCTACATTCACATCTGTTGAGAGAGCTCCAATGGAAAGCCAAAGTGTTTTGAAAATATTGTAAGTCTTTTTCGAAAAATTTTTTTTTTTGGAAATCTTGCAAATATTCATAATTTTACACTGTTCTCACCTTTTAAAATCTCATATAAATCTTTTTAGTAACAATAAAAGGAATAATTACATTAGATTCTTTTAAGACCTCATGGTGACAGAGCACCATGAACGCGATAATATACCGAACAAATATTATCTTGCACTGAACCCCGTTATTAAGGGAATGCAACTGACAAGCCTTATAATAGGATAAAGGGCATGAGTCGGGCACCAAGACATATAGAAACCCGCAGCAGGAGAAAATTGAGTTTACTGATACGAAAGAAAACGAGGTGGTTTCTGATAACGGATTAAAGGCACACGTTTCTCAGATAGGCAGTTTACCGAACAGTTAAGTGATAAAGTAAGAAACATACATATTAAGAAAATTACCATCCATGGTTTGCTTCTTTGGATATGCTTTTGGTCTCGCACGGATGCTGTTTTTTTCTTTCTTTTTTTTGTGGTTGGGGGATTAACGCCGACCTTGCGCAACTCAATTGACTGTGAGCAGTCGCCCGTTCCTAATTTAGGGCCACTGGTTCCAGGGAAGGGAGAATGACAGCGCCGTAAGACAAACACAACATCCATGACTTTCCGGGGTTCGAACCCGGACCCATCTTGGACGACTGATCAGAAGCCGTAGCTTAGAAACCTGTGCCACCGGGGGGCGGGATACTGTTCTTTGTAACATTTTACTAATACAATAGCATGTTCTTTATTAGAAGCTCCGGTTTCACAGAGCTTCTTGAAGCAATCTGAACGATTTGTTGCCAAAAATCCAAACGAACAGCAAAAACTATTCCATCTCACCGATAGAAGCGCCTTTCTTTGTTGAAGATAACTCCCAATAATTTGCTTATTCTTAATTACCATGAGCTCCTGCTCCTAATGGCATCACTCAAAGGTGCATCAACAATCACATTCTTTTAGCGATCACTAATTGAATGTCCATTTGGCCTGCAGATTAAGTGAAAATTGGAATTCCGACCACATTCAAATCAAAACTTTATTGCTAATCGATAGTTTTAAAACAGGCGTCGGAAGCAGTTGGTATGCGATGGGAGATGTAATTCGAATTTTTAGGTCAAAAGGTTTCCTTAGCAAAAAACATTCTACTTTTCCACAAATTGCCCATATTTTCCTTTAAAGTATAGAGCTATACACTGAGTGGCCACTTTATTATGACCACGCTCTCAGTACTTCGTCGGGACACCTTTTGCCTTTAATACTGCGTCGATTCTTCGTGGCATGGTCTCCACGAGATGTTGATAGGTTATTTTGTAAAATCTGAGACAATGCTTGATGAATAGCACTTTCCAGGAATGTGAGATTGCAGGGTTGTGGATCCAGCTGTCTGATGGCTCGTTCAACTTCATCCCACAAATTCTCAATGGGGTTAAGATCTGGAGATTGTGGGGGCCACCTAAGAAAAGCAAACTCACCATGATGTTCCTGAAACCAATCCTGTACAATACGAGCACTATGACAGGACGCATTATCTTGTTGAAAGTAGCCATCGCCATTAGGATAAACTATCCACATGACAGGATGCACTTGGTCCGCAACGATGTTTAGATATGATGTGCCAGTCAGACGTTGATCAACACCAACTAAAGGACTCAAAGCATGCCAGGAAAACATTCCCCAAACCATAATGTTGCCTCCACCAGCTAGAAGGGTTGTAGCAATGCATGTGGGGTCAATGCTTTCCTGCTGTTTCCGCCAAATTCTTACTCCGCCATCGGCATGGTGCACTGAAAACGTGATTCATCTGACCACATAATGTGTTTCCAATTATCGAATGTCCAATCTTTGTGCTCCTGTGCGAACTGGAGACGTTTTCTCTTGTTAACTGCAGACTGCAAAAGTGTTCGAACTGGCATTAGGCTGCCATATCCCATCCTGTGCAGTGCACGGTGAACAGTCCGTGCAGAGATCATTTGAGGGGATTCTTGATTAAGAAGGTCTGTAATTTGCTGCACTATTGCACTTCTGTTGTCTCTTACCAGTCTGGACACTACCCTTTCCGCCCGAGTAGTCACTAGTCGATGACGACCACACGTTGCACGTAGAGAGCCAGCTTTTTGGCGGACAGTCCAGTTTTTAAACACTTTACCAACAGCTGCTCTGGAACATTTCACGAATGCGGCGGTTTCGGTGATACTCGCTCCATGGCTCCGAGCTCGTACAATCATCCCACGTTGAAAGTCCGTCCAATCGCATTTTGTACAAATCTCGTTACCCAAAAATCACCACTGCTACTGTCGCAAGCACTATGCATTCCCTTTTTATACTAGCCTCACCATCTGGCGGCAACAGCGTGCAGCCATAGCTCATTTGCCTAAAACTGTTTGGTGGTAATAATAAAGTGGCCACTCAGGTATAATGATTATGTTTACAGAAAAGGGTTTCAAGTGACACATTTAATAATTAGAGATTTCGAAAGTTTAATGTAATTCACATTTTTGAACTCAGAATTCACAATATAGACACTAAACACGAATGGATGCTTTGTGGTTTATCTTTATTGACTTGGAATGAAAGACGCTGAGAAATACTGAATTTAAAATCTATATAGTGGTATAACCTGGAACTTCGAATTGCAGGCGCAAATCAAAAGCGTCTCAATTTTTATTTAAATAACTTTCGAATTATAAATTGTAAAATAAATACATAAACGTTCAGCTACCTGTTACACATATATGATGTATTAAATTGGTTTGTTTCACACATATTTTAAGTAAAATATCCTATTCGTGCTATCTTCTGTATATCAAAGAATTAAAGTTTGCAGTTTTATATGAAGAATAAAATTTAAAAATAGGAATTTCATACGATTATTTTCAATGTGTTGTGTAATTAACAAATTCGTCTGTCATAAGGCATTCTAATACGGGTTTTAAGCCGACGAATCTATAAGATATTTAGGGTCGTTTTTGCAAGATTGCTGAAATATATCATTACAAAAGTTACCAAAAATACAGCTTATAAGTGCTAATTTATATACTGACGGAAAAAAAAAATCCCAACACCAAGAAGGTATTGTGTTAGATAAACGACAGTTAGTAGGCGGTGAGAGTACATCTGTAAGATGACGTGTATGCAAATTTCGCGCTCGGCGCATACGTGTGGCGCTAGTAGCTCCCCTCGGAACATGCAAAGCAGGTTTGCTATAAATACGCGCTGTAACGTTCGTGAGCGTTAATTATCGTTGAGATTCGACGTAGTGTGTTGATGTTAGTGAAGAATGCCTTTAAGAAGACGAAGAAGCCATTATCAACAGCTCACGGAGTTTGAACGAGGTCGTGTAATAGGACTACGAGGAAGTGGATTTTCTCCCGAAATATTGCAGAACGACTTGGCAATGTAGCCACTGTGCATGATTGTTGGCAGCGGTGGTCAAGGGAAGGTACTGCCTCAAGAAGACCGGGTTCCGGCCGGCCACGTGGCACTACTGAGAGGGAAGACCGCCGTGTACGGCGTATGGCCGTGGCGCATCGTACCGCGTCTGCGGCAACAATTCGAGCTGCAGTTGCCACCACAGTGACACAACGAAATGTTACAAATCGGTTACTTGAAGAACAGCTCCGAGCCAGACGCCCTGTAGCGTGCATTCCACTTACTCCAAACCACTGCCGTTGGCGAAGTCAGTGGTGTCAAGCTAGAGCTCATTGGAGGACGGAGTGGATATCTGTTGTGTTTTATGATGAAAGCCGGTTCTGCCTGGGTGCCAGTGATGGCCGTGTGTTGGTTAGAAGCAGGCCAGGTAAGCGCCTGCAACCAACCTGAATGCGGCCGAGACACACTGGACTTACACCAGGAGTTATGGTCTGGGGGGCAATTTCCTATGACAGCAGAGCACTCTCGTGGTTATCCCACGCACCCTGACGGCCCAGTTGTACGTCGGTCTGGTGATTGAACCTGTTGTGCTGCCATTCATGAACAACATTCCAGGGGGTGTTTTCCAACAGGACAACGCTCGCCCGCATACCCTGTTGTAACCCAACATGCTCTACAGGGTGTCGACATGTTGCCGTGGCCTGCTAGATCACCAGATCTTTCACCAATCGAGCACGTATGGGACATCATTGGACGACAACTCCAGCGTAATGACCGACCAGCATTAACCGTCCCTGTATTGACCAACCAAGTGCAACAGGCATGGAACTCCATCCCACAAACTGACATCCAGCACCTGTACGACACAATGCATCAACGTTTGCGTGCTTGCATTCAACATTCTGGCGGTTACACCGGTTATTAATGTACCAGCATTTCACATTTTAAATGGCTTTTCTCGCGCTTACAATAAGCTGTGATCTCGAAACCTTAATCGATTAAATATGTTACCTATACAAATATATTGCCGCCATTTCATTCCTCTACAACTATTTTTTCGTGGTGTTGGGATTTTTTTCCATCAGTGTAGTTTCCATCGATAGTCATCGAATTGATTTTTACGCAGGAAACCGTTCACTTTCTAAGAAGACACTCTCTTTTTCAGTCCTTCATTGCTTTACTTGACTGCTTTTTCCAGGAAAATCTGAATGAGGCTTCTGAATCAGTTGAGAATCCTACATGAAGTGTTTAAGTGGTTTGTCCAATTATTTCCTATATATTTCAATTTGCTGCTATCCTTGTACACTGCTCCCCAGAAATCGACCGCTTTGCTTCCGATTCCAGTTCAAATAGCACTCACTTATATACAGTAAATATCTTATTATTCGGACCCTGAAACTTCATACTGACTTTCACTTTAGTTCAGAACGCAGCGTTAGTACGCTTAATGGTCAGATACATAAAAGAAAATCAGACATAAAATGTCAAAATAAGATTGTTTCCTTGATATCAGCAAAAAGTACAAGAAAGTGTGCAACTACAATACGATTATAGTACAGCTTATATCCATTTATATAGTGGTATAATATAGATTATGCAAACCGCTAAGCTTTCGCAATCACCGGGGACGGTTTGTCAAAATAATATTCATTCTGAAATATATCAAAATACTGCCTTCAAAATGCTTTTGAGTTGAGAACGAAATCTTAAGATATGTTCATACTAAACTGGACCACTAAATGAACTGTGATCAATGTAAATCTATAATGTAATGTACATCTCTTTGAAATGTCTTCAGATATAAATATTTGCGTTGCAGTATTTTCCCACTGTACACTTTCTCCATCTTTTTCACCTGAAAAAAGTATAAAGGATAGCCTACCATAGCAATTCATAAAGACAGATTTAATTTTTTTAATAGCAGATACATATAATAGTATTATTTTGGTATTTTATCAGAAAACTTTAATTTATTAAGAAAAATATATTGTTAAGATAGGTTTCCTTTTTTTCTACACTTTAGAACGCGAGTCTGAACTCGCCATGACAAGAGACTAGACACTATGATAGAAATACTGTCTTGCAATGAAGTGGATATTCATGGTTACAAGGAAACACTTATAAGATAACACTGGCAAATTCTCCTTTCATTCTGTATATGTGAAATTAAGTATCCATGCCACATACATTAAAGTCGCCTACCAATTAACTGGCAGAATATTTAGAAATAGATTCCACATGTTTACTTTTAAATTGTGAATTTTTTTCAAATAAACTCGAAAACTTAGTAAATATAAATCTTTGTCTGTCATTAATTTTAGTGGAAGACATTATAATTATTTTCTCTGTTAAAATGAATATGTAGTATTTAAACAGTCCTTGCAGTCGTGATGGATAAATGAGAAAGTTAAAAATATGTGGAGGAAAAAAATAATTCAAATTTGAATACAAGAGGAATATCCTTTTGTACAGCCAACTTTTCAAAATTATTAATAAAAAATGTTTTTATATATATCCCGATCAAATAAGATGTATAAATTTTACTTAAATAAATAAATTTCCTTACACATAAATAATATATAAGAAATAAAAAATAGAAATCATATTCAAAATGCATATATAATTAAACAAGAGTACTACAATTTTACTCCGTTCCGAACATAGCATATTCAAGTAGAAAGAATGCTATTATTCTACCTCTTCTTAAAGCAGGAAGTCACTCTTCCCATATAATTTTAACATAGCTTGGTTCTCAAAAATACGATAAGAATTTTGTTACTAGTTACTAACATGTATTACTTTCTATTACTACTGCGAGGATAATTGCAATTATGTAGTTAGTATTCAACAACTTGTACTGATATGACGTAAAACCAAGCTTTGATTTTAGTATTAAATGCATTTCTAATATTATGACCAATGTGACGAGAGGACTTATTTACAGTCATTTTTGAGAAAAAGCGTTGACTCGTGTTTCTCCTATTTATTCTACACCAATATCTTTAAGATTATTAGGACCGTTGTTTTCTGAATCTGTCCAGTCACCATGCGTTCATATTTCCGTCATATACATGTAACTGTAAGTGCAATAAGAAATTCAGTTATTCAGTAACAGTAATAGTAATATGAAAACAATGAAATGACAGTGAAATATAAATCTGCAGAGCAAAGTTTTGAAGTTCATGAATTTGTGAATTAAGTGGCTGCTGGGTACAAACACAAGAGATTCTGTATTATTTGACATTCGTCATGAGCTCGACAAGTTCAAGAGCTCTTGTGTTTGTACCCGGCAGCCACATAATTTTGCTTTGATTAATTCACAAATTCATGAACTTCAAACTTATTCACTGTTTTTCCAGTGGATAAGGCTGGTAATAACTTTGCCTTCTTTTGTAAACAATTCTATCAGGATCTCCTAATACAGGAGATGAATACCACAGATACTTACACTCCGGTTTCTCAAAACCATAAAGACATTGTTAAGAAAATAATCACTCTGCATAAAAGGATAAGGCTTAATGTGTCCAACTTAAACTTTCCTTTTATTTATGCCATCCTAAAGTTTCATAAGGAACATGTTTCCTTCCGTTTCATTACTTGTGGACGCAACTGTTATAACAGCAAAGCGGGTGGGTTGCTTCAGAGATATTTGTCCGTGGCTCTTCGCAGTTTGGGTTTAACTTGGATTATTGGGAGCAATAAAAGGGTCTTGGAGAAACTTGTCTCGGTGACTGTCACATCTGTAGATACTTACGATTTTAAAAACCTCTTCACCTCAATTTTATTGAAGGGTCTGTGGCAGGTAGCCCTAAATATACATACGAAGTTCGAGCCCGGGACTACAGAACAGTATTGCCATTTCCTACTGGATTTCTGTATCAATAACAATTTTGTTACCGTGGGCGATGGGCTTTACCTCCAAACTCGTGGTATCCCGATGGGCAGTCGCTTTTCTAGCAGTTTGGCTAAGCTCTCTCTACATTATTTTGAGGATAGATATGTTGCCAATCATCCTTTACCTGGGATTGCTCTAAGATATGTTGATGACATTATTGTCATTAACACTCCGGACTTTTTGCGTTGCGCAACTGACTTGTATCCTGACGACCTCACCCTAGACAAAACCAACATATCGTCTACTTGTGTTTGTTACCTCGATTTAGAGATTCAGGTGGACGAGGAGGGAAAAGGTGTGGTGAATTTATTTGATAAAAGAAACTGTTTGGAGTTTGATATCATTCACTACACTCACTGGTCATCCAATATTTCAAAAGTTATACATCGCAATCTACTCATCTCCCAGTTTCATAGAATGGCTAAAATTTGTTCTACACAGCTCTTACTTGCAAAACATCTGAAAGCTCTTCTTTCTAAATTGCAATCTGACAATTTTCCTTAAAATTTCTTAAGGCATCATTTTAACCATTTAACTTTGAATTTTAATTCGGTGTCCAAAAGTTTCAAATTACACATTTTTTTTGTTGAGGTTTAACGACCACCGTGAGCAACTCAAAGGGCTATAAGAAGTCGCCCGTCCCTAATTTAGGGTCACTGGTTCCAGGGAAGGGAGAGAGCCAGTGCAGTAAGACAAAAACAACATCCATGTCTCACCGGGATTCGAACCCGGACCCCTTTCGGACGAATGATCAGAGGCCAACGCCTTAGACCACTGCGCCACCGGGGCAGCAAATTACACATTGACATACTTTACTAACCTAGGACCTAACAATTTTAAATATATAGGTAACATAAAGTGCTTTTTGGTGTGTTCCTAATAGCTGAAGATCTTATCTACATACACAGTTTTGCATCTTGTCAATTCACACATTTTTTGGCTTACCAGGTAGTTGTTTAACCGTGACCACCTTTCTTATCAGTGTATATATTTGGGTTCTTGTGGGTGCTCTGTTCAGTCTTGTTTGACGTTTTGTCATGTCGGTTTTTGTTCTGCCGGTAAGCCTTTAATTCTTCTTTTTTTAGTTTTATAAATTTAATTTTTGTGCTTATTTGAATTTGGTTTTGTGGCCTAGGGAGCATGACCAACCGACAATTTTGGATTACCTTGTCGTTTTGTTGGTACTAGAAAGGCCACTCCCACAGGTTGATGCTCTCCTGATGACGGCAACCTGTTCCAGTTTTTTACTTGTTTGAAATTTTGTTTTTTTGTTCTGTAATATTTTCATTCTACATAAGCTACTACATGAGGTTTAGCATCATTCTGCGCTTCTCATGGTATTAGCCTGTTTTGTCTAATTTCCTTGTGTTAAAATAATTTATTTATTAAAGTAATTTTTTTGTTTTATTTATGTACTATACATATATATATATCTTTGTTACTTTGCCCAATGTTCTAACGCATGATGGGAAAATTCTAAGCTCCCTAACACGGACACAATGCCACTGGATATAAAAAAGTGTCTTCGACATCTCTACCTCTCGTCCCTCACGATCTATTCAATACGTATAGAAATTTTAACCGGTAATCTGTCAGAAATGATTAGCGCAGTGTTTACCCTAAATAACTACACTGTATAACAAAGCTAAGGGAAGGGAGACGATTTTGAATGCGCAGGTCCGCTCATCATAGCCTGCTTCTCCCACTTCTTAGACAGTAAATATTGTCGTTTAAGGTGAATTCAACACATTCGGCAATTCCCGAATTCATTCCTTCTCGAGGCTAAATGGTTGGTCAAATACGTTTGTAGAGAAGATTTGGAAATACAGAATATAACATGGAATAAACACTAGTAATAACATAATATAATGCATAGGTAAAAACCAAAGCCTTTAAAGATAAAATTCATATCAACAAAGCAATTTTACCTGGCAACATGGAAAATGTTGAAAGTAAATATAAGAACAAAGAATGGATAAACTTCGGTATAAATTTAAACAGAACAATTTAGATAATATAAAAAATGACATCAACATTGCGACTACAGGTGAGGAATAAGCCCAAAAAATTTTAACATTAAACGATTTAGTGTCTTATAAGATTGTACTTATTGTTAGAAATTAATAAAAATTGATTTAGTTGATTTCATTTAAACATTTAACCTTGCACGGAGTGTAAGTAAATTAACCCAACTTAGAAATGGGCAAATCCATTGACTTTAGGAGGAAAGCCCATTATCCTTTAAAAATCAGTCTATTAGATATCAACACTGAAGTGCCAAAAGTCATGAAATACGTACCTAGTACGGTGTAGGACATCCTCTAGCCCGGCTACGTGAAGCAGCTCGAGATGGCATCGATTCCACAAGTGGCCGGAAGACCTCTGGAGAGATGTTGAGCCATGCCATCTTAACAGCCGCCCACAATTACCAGGTATTTGTAGGTGCAAAATCTTGGGTGCGAATGTACCTTTCCACGATGTCCCATAAGTGATCTATTGGGTTTACGTCGGGTGAACGTGGTGGCTGCATCATACTTTTAAACTGTCCAGAATGCTCCTCCAGCCAGTTTTTGACAACTTGGACAAGATGACATGTTGCATCGTCCGCCTGGAAATCCCATCGTTGTTGGGGTACGAGAATTCAAAGAAGGCCTGCAAATGATCACCCTTCAGAGCAAAAAATCGAGGACCGGTTAATGACGTGTTCACGAGTACCAGAGGAAACACACCGTTCCTTGTAACGACACCACACACATGTATAGGACCACCAGCAGCTTGCAGAATGGTATATTGACAGCCTTGGTCCATGGCCTCATGGGGTCTGCGCCACACCCGAACCCGACCATGTACTCGTAACAACTGGTAGCATAACCCATCGGACCAAGCCACACGTTGCCACTCTTAGGTGGTACAATTATCGTATTCACGAACACAGTCGAGGCGTTCCATCCTATGTCGTTGTGTTAACAACTGCACCCTCGTAAGTATTCGGTTTCCATACCTCACGGACGATACATTACGCTGCACTGACCTGCCGGATATGTCTCTGGTACCTCCTGCATTGAATGTGGATATTATTTGAGCCAATATAGCTTGTCTGTTAGCATGGACGATCCTGGTCAGACGCCGCTGATCGCGCTCATTCAGCATCCGTGGTCGGAAACCGCGCTGTCCACAGTGAGTGGCATTGCCTTCCATGATATATTCTCTATACATCATGGAACAGATGAGGTATAGAGAATACCTCATGGAAGGCATTACATGTCGAGACGAACAGGACATGCAATTTCCTTTCGCACAACGAAAATTGCATGCCCTGTTCGTCTGGCTCTCACTACCATGCCTTGTTCAAAGTCGGATAATTCACGTCGGCTTGCTATAAACCTATAGGCGGTTGTTCAGCCTGACACTTGAGATTATACCTCGCCACTTAAAAAAATCATGGCTGGCGTAGAAGCCTTCACATGATGTCAGCTTCATTTAAAAATTTGGATCCCGCTATCCCAAGCCTTTTGGCACTTCAGTTTAATGTGTTTTCATCTAATTCAAAAAAGATGGCAAATGGACTGATCGAATAAAACTTACGTATTAGGTACAATTGGGTAGGTGTTTAATCTCCACGTTTTGAACCGGTGACAGACAAACCTATCTTCCCGGACACATAAGTGTTCGTATATTTGAATCCCTTGTCGCCCTCACACGTACCTTCGTTTGGTCAACGATCACACATAGTGCCGCCTTATGCACGATTTAAAAAATGAATACTATATACAACTAAAACACAATGATTTGATTTTATGAAGACGTCCATATATCACGAAGCAATTACTCTTGTTCACGCTACGTGATTCAGGAATCTCCGTCTCCAGAATCTACATTCTATAAATTCCTGAAACCTCATATTTTAGACAAAAACACCTCGATTCATAAACAGAACAGGAAATGCGAAGAACTTTCACCACAATGAAATATTATGCTGCCAACGCGATTTTCAGTCCCAAGCAATACTTTTCAAACCCTTATCATCTGAATAGAAGAAGCCACTTCTTCGTGAATTCCAGTGGCGCAGCTAACAACATTGACCCGGAGACCAGACGTCGCGATATCTGTTGTCCATAAAATAAAAACAAGGATATTCGCACCCAATGAACAACTGTGTTAATTGTATATATTCAGAATGATTACTCGATATTATTGACAAGGAATATGTTTCACCTTGTCGACTGAAATTGCAGTATTTCAGAAAAGGCTTATTAACATGTTAATGTCAAGTACAGTATGTTTTGTTTTGCCTTTAACGTGCTCAAAGTAACACATTTCTACCAAAAGTGAAACTTGTGGGTCAAACATTTCAATAAAATGTCCAAAATAATTAGAAAAATCAAAATGATATAGAAAATGTTTAATACCTTTCTCCCAGAGTGTATTTAGGAAATCCTTTCAAATCCATCGTACTTTTTACTTATAATTCCATTCCTTTTGGTTTAACACAGCATTACATTTTGCTATTAAAATATGATTCGAATATGAAAATGCAATTTTGCTTTAACTGTTTTATAGATTGTTTACGAACCTAATTATTTTTGTTTCAGTATACCTAAAATTTGTTCGCTAAATTACATATTGACCTTAAATAACTTGAAAATAGAGATATATACACCGAGGAGCCATTCCCTTATAACCACCCCTAGCCCAGAGAAAAGAGCGAATCTGAGACCGAACGGTGGCGCAGGTGAAGTTCACAGAGCAGTATATATACACCCTGAGGACAGGATTTTAAGTTATGTGTGAAAATGTATGGAAAAGTGTTTCCAAATAATACTCAATTTCTAAAGCTTTTCAAACATATGTATGTTACTAAACTGTTTTTTTTAATAGATGTTTCATGATATACACTGCTCAAAATAATTAGAAGAGAATGTGAGTTTGGCGCCATTATGCAAGCCAATTGTATGGTATCTTACTGAAACATGGAAAGCCGAAGTCAAATGTGATGTAGACAGCGAAATGTGCATATTCTAATGCTTATTAGCGTCTTTGACGACAGACTGCATAAAACACGGTATAGAATAGAAATGAATGTTTTCCGGGAACTCACTTATTCTGTTGCGTTTATCCTGACATTTATTTTATTAAGGTATTCAGTTTCAACGTATTCTGAACAGCATTCGTTACTAGAATCAATGGCGTGGAGTGTTATTGGCAGACTGGAACCATGTCAGATGCAGCGGGTTGTAGCACAAGCCATTAGAGTTTCACGAATTGTTATTTTCGCACGGCAGCCTCGGCACCTCTAACTTTCGTGGCAGTCTCGGCATCCCAATATCTGTCTTACAATTATACAATTATCAAATTCAAACATACCTATTCATATCATGTACATTGTACAGTTTCTATGAACCAGAATGGGTCGATTTACGATATTTTTGAAGCATAATCTCACCATTTGAACTAGTTTAAAAAGTGAGACGCTTATCCATTCATATCTCTGACTTCTTTTCTTTTTTTCACTTTTTTCAAGATGCTAATTAAAGCACTAATTTTATAGGAAATAGGTGTTGTACTTCTTATAAAGCGTATAACGTTCCTTTCGGTTTTATTAGTTTTTGAAAAATTAGTGTCTTTAACGAAAATGCAAATCTTTCACCCTGAGCGGTTGCCCATACACTTTTCTCCCGTAAATAATCACAAAAACATAATGAACGAAACAAATTTAACTCATCTTAATGTGATTGTTTATTTTAAATCATTTGATGAATTACGTTCGTTTATGAATACTATCTAGAATCCATATTTTTCTACTTTTGCGGATCGTCCACATTCTTGGTTTGCATGTGTTATGGGGGATCGCATCGGCGATGAATTAAGTTCAAATTTCTCAACAATATTAAATAAAAATAATAAAAAAATATACACATCGGATGTTTTAAATTTCGTTTTTTTTTTTTTTTTTTTCAATTATTTTGGCTACATACAAAAAAAATGCTCTCTTGGAACATAGAAAATTGTTAAACACAAAAAAAATTATACCGTGAAACAGCCCTGACTTTTTAAAATAGATATAAATTATTTCTTTTAAGGAAACGTTCCATATCTTTATTACTTCATTTCAAGAACTTCAGAGTATTTAAAAATTTACTATTCGTCGGAATTTCAGTTTTAAATCACAGAAGCTACTCTAGGTTTGAATAATTAACATCTCTTTATTTAACTTGCTGATAGGACATCGCTGTTTCTCTTACGAACTGCATTAATTTCCTGTTTTTAGAAATTATAGAAACCACAGAACGTATTCTGAACATTTGACTATTTTAAGGCTAAGTTGGAAGTTTGGATTTTCTTCAGAACTGGAAGTAGAACAATGGACATTTTTCTAGTAGCGATCCGTTACAATTAGAACTACTCACAAAATATATTATTATATAAGGGCTATAACGAAGTAAATTTCTCCGTCATTTTTGATCTACGCCGGGATTCGAACCCGGAACCCCTCATTCCGGAATAAGTCACTCTACCAATTGAGCTACGCGGACGTTTTATTCTGATTCCTATCTGCCTTTATGTCGTGTGCGTCCTTCTGGCAGGTACGTCACACCTCCTGGTACGTTACATCATCTCCCCCTTATTTATTTTTTTTTTTTTTGAAGTGCTGGAGAAGGGATGCTCTTATTTTTCCTATCTCGCGGTGTGGAAATAACATCACACCATTGCGAGATTTTGAACGGTCGGGTCATCCGGATAGTTCGGGCGCCATTATAACGAAGTAAATTTCTCCGTCGTTTTTATCCGCGCCAGGATTCGAACCCGGGTCCACTCATTCCGGAATAAGTTGCTCTACCAATTGAGCTACGCGGACATTTTATTCTGATTCCTATCTGCCTTTATGTCGTGTGCGTCCTTCTGGCAGGTACGTCACATCTCCTGGTACGTTACATCATCTCCCCCTTATTTTTTTTTTTTTTTTTTTGAAGTGCTGCTCTTATTTTTCCTATCTCGCGGTGTGGAAATAACATCACACCATTGCGAGATTTTGAACGGTCGGGTCATCCGGATAGTTCGGGCGCCATTATAACGAAGTAAATTTCTCCGTCATTTTTGATCTACGCTGGGATTCGAACCCGGAACCCCTCATTCCGGAAAAGTCACTCTACCAATTGAGCTACGCGGACGTTTTATTCTGATTCCTATCTGCCTTTATGTCGTGTGCGTCCTTCTGGCAGGTACGTCACACCTCCTGGTACGTTACAGGGCCTTCTAATCATACTGCAATTCCATTGGTTTCGCTGACTGATTCACAATCTATGTATTATGCGATAGTTTGTCTATATTTCTGTTGCTCTGAAGTCCCTAGTGTTTTTCATGGAGAGGAATTTGTTATTTTCTGAAGACTTTGATTCTGAAAACAGCTGCATCAATTCCCAGATCATATTCTTTCATGTTCGGGCTCATGTGTAACGGCTGCATGCCTATTGATTTATAAAAATAATTTATTTAAAATATTAATTCATTTGTTTCTCAGGTGTCTCGGAGTGTTTCTTTATTTGTCTGTATATGTTAGCAATTGTTCGGCAGTTTAAATCACTGAGACAATAGACGTAGACCTTTTCTTTCTCATGGTTTATCTTTTCTGACTCCGTGTACCTGGGGAACTGAAATAAAATTTATCATGCTTGGAAATTTTTTGGTATTTGCATAATATCTCAAATACATAGCTAAAACAACATCTATAGCTGATTTTCACATTTCTTTACACCCAATCATAACTTAAACATATATAATTTTTGAATTCAATCGTTTCCACCACTGATATAAATTCAAAAAACACTCTTCAAGTGTGTTCAGAAGCTATTCCCAAAATTTCACTCATTTTGTTAGTAGGATCACACTCTTTTCGAACTTGTTTTGAGAAAGTACAAACTCGCTTTTATGGAATTTTGCAACTCCCAAATATATGTGGGTTATTAATTTTATTATAATTTTTTCTCATATAATACTGAAACAAATATATATAAGGAATAATTCTTGTTAGAATAATTACCAATTTACAACCACTTTAGTCTATTGCTTAATTTTAATATGCCTTTACAAGAAAAATACCGAATAGAAGTTTGCTTGGAGAAAACAGTGATATCCAGCAAAATATTTAAGATATCTTTTCAAGCGTTTTATAATATCAGCCAGGTTTACGAGATCTCCGTTGATCTTTTACTTTAGGAATCGGAGAGCGTGTCGATTAAGATTTTATTCCGTTTTGAACGAAAAATTAGACAAAGCATTATTTCCATTGAAAATGCTGTCACTAAATGTACTTTTATTTTGGTTTTCAATTTTTCACTAATAACTAGAGAATATTTCTCATCCTGTGATTTAAAGAAATGATATACTTTGGTATGTCGAACGAGAAAATGGGAAGTTACCCACATGAATCTATAAAGATTTATGTGGAAAATACATTAGAATTATGTTAGTGTTTAATTCAATTCACATTCCTATTCACTTCAGTTCTGCATTAGATCTCCAAAGTAATAAGAAAAAAGAAAAACACCGTATTGTACTGCAGAGGTTGAGTCGAAAGTTTTGCAATATTTGGATCACTTTATGTCTTCATACGTAGCTTTACAATGAAATATGACTAGCATTCAATGTATAGGCCATATTGTTGCACTGTCTTGAGTACTCTGTCTGCTAGTTCTTCGATTCCGCGGTGGTATCAGTTCTGATCCTTCGAGGCTAAAAACGCCGTAAACTGATCTGTCAATTCCTCCTGGTTGTTGAAGTGCCACCCACGCAAAAAAGTGTGCCATAGACCGGAACAAGTGATAATCCGATGGGGTAAGACCCGGACTATATGCTGGGTGTACAATCATTTTGATACCCCAAATTCTTGGAGTTTTACCCAAGTCGTTCCTGCAGTTTAAGGTCGATAATTGTCTTGCTGTAGGACAGCGCGCTTTCTGTTCAACAGTGCCGGTAATTTCACCTCCAGAACGGAATATATCCGATCCAGCTATTCACAGTAGAAGATGATGGTTATCGTCCGACCGTCTGGAACAAATTCGTGATGGGTTATTCCAACCAAAATTAACCAGACGCAGATCATCATTTGGTGCTCGAAGAGACCACGTTTGGCAACAGGTTCTAAAAGCTGGCCAGGGTTCAACCACTTGTCATTGTTTGTTAGGATTACAAAAACAAGCCCACTTCTCATCGTACATAACAGTTATCTTGATGAAACGAACATCTCGCGGGTTTTCTGTGAGTTTCGTTCACACTTACACCCGGCGGTTTGCTTCATCTGGTGTCAGTTCGTGAATTGTAATGCTGCAGCTCCTGTAGACCTTGCTGAGGTCCTGAAGGTAACGAACCACTATCGTCTGTGATCTCCGCCTGAAGAACCCATGTCGAATGTGCCCAGCCCGCTTGATAATCTCCGTTTGCTGGTTGTCGGATTTGCCTCTACTGCCAAGAGTACGGCCTCCGAATCCAAAGTTGGCGGCTTACCTGGCCTCGGCTTTTCGCCGAGGTTTCTGTCACCTGAGGGAAATTTATGGAACCATCTTGTTAAGGCGCTTGGTTCACGAGACCGTCACCTTTCGCACGGCAAATGTTTTGTGTTGCTTGAGCAGCGTTGTAGTCGTGTTCAAACTCGTAAAGCATAAGTTCCCTAAATAGCCTGTTGTGGCTGTTCATCTTTCAGGTGTCCCGACAACAGACAGAAAGACTACCTGCGGTACTGTTCACAACAAAAAGTCCCACTTTATATCCCTTTCGCCTGACTGCAATGCGCCACTTGATCTACTTTCAACACCTGACATGCCCGCCGCAGCAAATGCATTTATGAAAATATTGCAAAACTTTAGACTCACCCTGAGTAAAACAGATCGGTAGCTGATTTACAACTTTCTTTACTCCCAATCATGAGGTCGGTGAAAAATATTTAATTTCTGAATTTTTTCATTTCCACCACTGGTATAAATTCCAAAAACACTCTAGAAGTTTGTTCAGAAAGTCTTCCCCAAAATGCCCTCATTTAATTAATAAGATCACTCTTCTTACGTGCTTTTTTCAGCAAGTATATATTCGCTTTCTCAGAGTTTACCAACCGAAAATAAAGGAAAAGAAATTCAAGCTTTATTATTTTATTTATAATTTTTTTTTATAATACACTGGCGGAAAGTGAAAAAAGAACACCAAGAAGGAGACGTTTGATACCAGCGAAATTTATACAGTATAATAACAGAATACAGAGGATAACGTGATCAAAAGGTTATGGCAAAATACAGCTGTATTTGCTGGTAAACTGAAAAATAACATTTCCATGTAACATGGTTAGTACGAGGTTAAAACCGCCATGAACTGCGTCACACTGTGCAATTATGGCATGGAGTCTGTCGTACAGAAGTTGGATTCAGGTTTGGGGTATTAAGTTCCAAGCATCCTCAACCTGGACGCGTAAATCGGGGACGGTCGTGGCTAGCCGTGGAGACCGGATAAGTCTTGTCCCATTAATTCCTACACGTGCTCAATGGGGGACAAACCCGGTGAACGAGCTAGCCATGGAATTTGTCTCACATCCTGAAGTGAATGTTGCGTTGCACGTGCCGTGTGTGGGCGTGCGTTATCTCGCTGGAAAACACCACGATGGACCGACCTCACAAATGGCACAACAATGGGCTGAATGATGTTGTTGATGTAGGAGGTGCTGTTTAACGTACCCGGTACAAACACTAGTTGTGTACGGGAGTGATAGCTGATCGCTCCCCACACCAGGAGACCAGGTGTAGGCCCTGTGTTTCGCTGGCGGATGCAAGAACTGTGGAGACGCTCCCCTGTGAGTCTGCGAACACACATACGGCCATCGGAGGCTCCCAAGCTGAATCTGCTTTCATTGCTGAACACGACAGATCGCCATTGCGTTCTCCAGTGCAAACATTGGCGACACCACTGCAGCCGTTAATGACGGTGGGCTGGAGTCAGAGGTACACGTACACGTAGTCCTGCATCCAGTAGATGGTGCAGATTGTTCAAACAGTCACCTCAGGTGCAACGGGAGCTCGGATTTGCGTCGCAGTGGATGTTCTGCTGGACAACGCTGCTCTTCTTATGCGTCGATCGGTCCGTTCATCAGTCCGTCTGTGACTACCGGTTCCACGTCTTCTCGTGTGGGAATGTTCCTCGGGCCTTCTACGCCACCATCGTATCACCACCGATACTTCCCGTCCAATTCGCTCCTCAGTACGACGATACGACCACCCGGCCTCGCGGAGTCCAACTAGACGACCTCGCTCAAAGTCCGATAACTGCTGAAATCGTACACGTCTTTCATGTCCAGGCATTGCAACTTCTTTAGGGTCTTCGCACGTGTCCGTACGCCGACGACTGATTACATTCACTTCGCCGTACTCCTTAAATACCACAGACGATAATTTGCATATTATGCCGTGCTGTGGCGTAACCGCTCACCGGTTGGTGCCGAAATTAACATAACATCTACGTAAACTCGACCTTATTAACATATGCAAATTTCATGATCGTCCGCCAATTCCTTCTTGGTGTTCTTTTTTCACTTCCCGGCAGTGTAAATTACTGAAACAAATTATATGAATAATCCTTGTTAGGATAATTACCAATATATATCCACTTTAATCTACTGCTTATTTTTAATATATCTTTTAGAAAATGTATAGGCACGTGTAGAATAATGTTAACTCCAGTAAAATATTTACGAAATTTTTGAAGCGTCTTGTAATATAAGCCAGGTTTACGAAGTTTCCATTGGTCTTTTACTTTAGGAATACGAGAATGTAGCGATTGGGATTTTATTTCTTATTCAACAAAGAATCAAACACAGCAGTATTTTCACTAAAACTTCTGCCACTAAATTAATTTTAGTTTTCACTTCAGATACTCACTGATTTCCAATGAATATTTCTCCTTCTGTGGTTTAAAAAAATAATGTTCTTAGGTATGTTGAATGAGAAAATAGCAAGTTGCCCACATTAATCTATAATGATTTCTGCAAATGTTAGTGTTTAATTCATATTCCAAATCACTCTAGCTTTTGATTAGACCTACAAAATAATAAGAAACAAGAAAAAAACCATTGCACTGTACTTAAAATACTTTACGTATACTCTCAAGCGAAAAAAAACAGCGTGTTGTTACTCCACTGTTGCGAAAAACAGTCTGTATAAGCCATGGCACCGCCTCCACCAGATGTTGGAAAGTTTGAGGAAGTAATTCCAGCCATGCTTGTTGCAGCATTATCCACAAATCTTCCCGAAGCGTCGGTCCAGAATCCATAGCCTGCTGTTCCTCCCGACGGCATCCCAGAAATCTTCCACAGGTATTAAGTATCTGGATCAAGAGTGGCACTCCGTGGTTCCCAACTCAGAAAAGTGTTTCTCGAGCTACGCTTGCGTGTTTGCGACCCGGTGCGTGGAGTATTGTTCTGGTGGAACGGATAATCGTCCGCAGGAACCACGAATGCTATGGAAGCTTGTAATTGATCAGTCAGCACGTGCTGATTGGATTTTCACATAAACATTTCTTTAATTTTTCTGTCCTGAATTTTAAGTACATTGAACGGATTAATGAAATTGGCCATTTACTTCAATCTCGAATATCGAAAATGTACAATTTGTAAAAATTGGTCACTTACCAAGCTCAACAGTTCGAAGTCTTCTGCTCACAAACAACAGCACGAAAACGTTTGCTATACAACATGCAAGCAACCTTCTGGACAAGGATAACCTAAACCCAGCAAGATCACACACAGGATCACCGAACAGGACACACAACAGTGATTGTCCGATTTACACGAATACAGAATTCCACTAACATGTGAGCTATAACAACACTTTTTTTTGTACTGACTAGAATTTGTCATCGGAAAGAACCAAACATGTGACTCACTCATGTCGAATAAAAATCGCAGACGATGTATGGAAGAACAGCGCATACGATAAAACAATCACACGCTGGAACAAACTGTGTAGGGGGTTCTTTTATCATTGTGTTTATTGCCATAATTACCCTCTGGTTACTTCTGTGTATTGATATGCGTGTCTACCTTCCACGCAGCGCGGTGCACAGAGGGTGTTGGTGCTTTTCTGCTCATGACGCAGAATGCTGATTACTTGCTTCCGAAACATCTGTTGAGCTTTGCCTCAATCTTTGTGGTGTTTAAACAATGTTTTTTTACACGTCTATTTTACAGTTTTGACCCTTTAATAACGGCAAGACAAATACACTTTTTTCGCCACATGAAACTTGAATAACTCCGTATGTACGCATTTGTGCATGAAAACCCGCCAGGGTTTCACTTAAGACATGGGTCTGAACCTATTTTATCAATTTCACGAATATCGGAGGGATCGCTATTGGAGACCTTCCCTTGTAAGTTGCAAAGCTGAAACCGCTGCTCCTATGTGGGGTCACAACGTGGCTTCTTCCTACCATTCGGTACCTTTGCGAGAAACCATCAACCATAAAGAAATAAGTTTTCGACTTCACACCTCCATATAAGTCAGTATTTGAGAAACGGGGAGAATTACATAAAATAATTTTATGTCCAAAAAAATGTGACAGAAAAAACTCAACATATATGTAACGTAGGGTGAAAATTAATTTTCAAATTCAGAAATCGTCGCCGAAAATTATTTCTGGCTATGGCCCTGCCTCCGAACTAATAGTCTACAAGCGCTGTCAGATTGGTAGGCAACGGGACCAAATAAGACATTTGCTTACCTCTGGGGAATGAGTAAAATTCTCTCCTTAAAAATGAAGTTTGTAACCCGAACTTTAAAATACATCCGCTAAAGAGCCAAAGAAAATATTTAAGGGGTTTACCAAATTGCATTTTAGTTTTATTATTTTTAATGCATAAGTAAACTCACATTGAGATTTCTTTTTAAATGGCGATTCTAAATTTCCAAGAAATTGTAGTTTTTCAAGTTTTCGCAATTTTGATTTGCAAAGGAGTCAATAACAGTATATTCTGGTGTACTTCGAAAACGCATTTTAAATAATGTTATCAAGTAAATGTTATATATCTTTCTGATACGTGCTTAGTTAAAGTCATTCCAATTTTTTTTTTCTTTCGACAATGAGGAAAAAAAATCTAACATTTTAATTGTTCAAAATGTGAAGGAAAGCTCTTTCTTTAACTTAACGACTTTGAAATATTTCTAACGTCAGGAAAGACGGTGACTAAATCTTGAACTGGAGGGAATCAACATGCGAAAAATCAGGAATTGCTAGCCTGCAGCGCGTTTAAAATATCCCACATGAAACCGGACAGGAAAAATTCTCAGAGGTCTACAAAAAATCAGAAGAAAACTTATGGAACACATGAATCAAATTGGCAAGAACAGTTTAACCTAAATGGCCTTAAACACGTTTAAGTTGTTCATTAATAAATTTCAGATAGGTAAAAACAGTGCTTCCAACCACTTTGCAACACATTCAAGAAGAAAAATAAAGGATTTAAAGTAATTTTTAACAATATTTAAAATTAATTTTCTGAATATAATACCGCATCTAAATCGACAACATAGAAGTATGATTCAAAAATTATTTATTTCAAACCTTACCATTTTTTCGGAAAGGGAAAGAATGAAAACTGCAAACCATATTTCATTGATTCCACTCAAACATAGCGTTACAGAGGGATATTTTCTGATGCAAACTTTCCATGGTGCATTACTTCGGAAAAATTTGCAAATATTAAAAAAAATACTTGTCATATTTAAACGTTTGCTGCCATTAGTACCATTTATCCAACCTAGAGTTACGCAAAGTTACAAATTTCGATTTTCGGTCTCTCTACTTTTCTTAATTAAACATATGTAATTTTCTAACTGTCTTAAAAGGGTTGCTACACACCAAAAGAGAATAAATCTAGTAAATAATTCTGTATATTGGTATAAAGACGCAACGGAATACAATTCCCTCAAGCTTTCACCGCCTTCCAACGGCTTCCTCAGACGGACAATACGCTATAAGTTGAGAAGAGAATCAAATGGCAAAAAATTTCATAAGTTTCTACAATTTTCAGTGTTCCTTATTTGCCGTTTGGCCTTCAGGACGAACATACTGTTCACATCTCAAGGTAGATGATTCTGGGAAATTAACTGAACAATTATTTTTTATAATTTATTATTGCTGTAAATTAAGATTCCGAAGACATCATAACAGTACTTAAAAAAGCCTGTTGAGCCTGTGTTTCAAAAACGTTCACACATGGGATTAACTTATTCTTTTCTAGGGTATTCTGTTTTCGTGAAACGATGTAGTAGGAAAGATGACTTTTAAATATAGACGCCTCAGGCTGCAATGGGGATTGGAACACAGATATTGAAGCACTAAATGGCAACAGTTTGTGTTTTCTGACGAGTTACGATTGAACTCTTTGCGACATGATAGTCTCATACCTGATGGAAGACGTCGTGTTGAACGGCAACTTGCAGTGTAATGCCAGTACAAGGCCATGCGTCATTATTTTGGGTGCCATTGGTTTAAATTCATGACCTCACCTAATACGAATTGAAGGAATCTCAATAGGCAGCAATACATCAACGAATTTTCAGAGTTAAAGGTGATGCCCTTCTTTCATAATTGTACTGGCGCTTTATTCATGCAGAGCAATATTCGGTCACACGTGGCCAGAAAAGTACAAGATCTCCTTTATGCATGGCAGACACCGCTTCTCCCCATGTGTGCACGTTCGCTGGATATGTCCTTTTTGGATCATGTGTGGAGCAACTTGTTGCTAAGTGAACGGTCGGTCAAGCCCCTCCTCTAAGCACTACAAAGGAACTTGGTCTCGCATATTTGCAGACTAGTAGTCTATTTCAATTCCTAGTTTGTCTGTATTTTTGTTGTATGATTCCGTGATGCGCAATGTATGAACTCACGTCTTTTTCGAGTGCAGTTTTGTAATCCAATTTGAATGAAAGGCGAACCACACAGTCAAAAGGAGGAGCAAAACTTTCATTTCTCGATGCCGTGTGTACTTCCGTTGGGGAGAACGCGACATGTACTTTAACGTTTTTCTGTAAAAAAGAAAGGTATCAGCATGCTTTCTGTTTCGTATCAGGGAATCATATGCGTCAGAATCAAAAATTGTCCCCATGTTTTTTCAAAAACTGCGACAGAAGCTAAAAATCTTACAGAAGTGTTCCCGTGACAGAAGTGAAGTATTTTCTGTCAGGCAGCACTATAAATTGGAACGCTTCGCTGACAAGAAGGTTCCCCTTTCGCTTTGTACTCTTCAGCCAGCCAAATGGCTGCCGTAACGAGAATTTCATATCACCAGCGCAAAGCTGGACGTTGTCGCCGTTGCGTTGTGTTAATCCTACCGCAAAGGTGTTCACGTCGTTGTACTTGGAGATCACTTTTATGGCAAAATTCTTTATAAGGCATTTCTAATACGAAACTTTTTCACAATTTGCCATGAAATTATATACTTTTAAATATGTATGTCTCACTTTTTTTCCAAATCCCTAACCATTTGAGGCCAAATAATTTAGGACGCTAAACTACACATTTTACCAGGTTAATAAGCGCCAGGTAAAGTTATTTTACTCTTAACACGTCCTGGCGAAATGCTAACTCTTGCATTAAGCAATGGAATATGTGAGTCACAGCGGCTCCTACGTACAAACAGAGAAATAACGATTTGCTTTTTCACATTCCATTCAACGTATTTTACTTGTTTTACTGAAATATATAAACGTTTTCTGTAAGAAATTCGATCAAGATTTGTATTCCATTGTGGAACTATTTTTATCGCTTGGTGGCCCACGGGGAGGAACCGGCAACCCCCGCGGAAGAAACACTTAACACTTCAGAAGAGTTCCCAACTTTGAAACACACATAGTAATTGGGTGTCAATATATTATGTTATTTCTTGAATAATTCCATGAGAAATATGCCTGTGACAATTTGAATAATGGAAATTTCTGGAGCTAGAACTGAGATGGCACTTTGTAGATCTTACATTCAAATCAATAAGGCCTTCTTCTTTCATCTCGGAGATTTTGACACCTCCCTCCTCCAAAAGGAGCAAATAGTCTGTAGCAGCTTTCTCCCTCTCACGTTGCTTAAAATGCTCACGAGTACATGCTTTTCTTCCGACTTCAATCATATGAGAAATACTTCCTAACATACCCAACTACCCAATTCGCAAGTTTCGACTGAAATTGATTTTGAGAATTGCCTCTTAATTTTTAACCTTTTTTTTTAATATTATAATCGGAATTGAGTGAATAGGATTTTTCCGAGTTGCTTGATTTTATCCGAAAATTAGCGTTGCCTTTTACCATTGGCCGATTTCAAGCATTATCTACTGCGAATAACATCTTATGATAAATGGCTCTTTTCATCATAAAATGACATTGACAGTGATTTTGTTCCGCACTTTTCGCCTAGGCATTCCTTGATGAATTTTTTTAATATAAAACTAAAACAATTATACCGTGCCCAAGAGGCGCTTCAGCTTTAAATTTATGCATCTTACTTTTCAATAATATTTCTAAATAAAGAATTATATAATTATTTAAATCATGATTTCTTTTGTTTTTGTGCCGCGTGTGGCGAAGTGGGCAACCTTAGTGACAACCACGTAAAGAACCTCAGGTTCGAACAACTAAATATCCGCCGTGCGTCGGACCCATGCTACTGGCCCCCGGTAATGAATAAGGAAGTCTTCCTACCCATTTCCACTTCGCTTCCGTGTCAATTTCCTATCGGGCACCCTACCTTTCTATTTCTAAGGGTTGTTTAAGACCTGGGGTGAGACACTACCTTCCTAAAATCCTCTACATCTGATCTCATCTTATTAGTCTTAGATAGAGAACCACTGTGTAAATAAAACTGAACTCATGTGTATACGTGGTTCGGCGAAGTGATTGTGTTGGTTTATCAGTCAGCATCTGACTTCATTTCTATCGGCGTTTTTTCTTTCTTTTGAAGACAAAGATTACGGTGGACGGGATCATATGAATGAGATTTTAAATACATCTTTGGAACCCATCTCCGGATCGGTTGTAATCGAATAGTAGACGTCTGATAAATTATCGGGCACTCCAATGTATTTATATCATACATTCGAAGATGATCTAACAGATGACCGAAACAAAGTACACATATAATATGTAACTGTTTGCTACCCATAAATCAGTTAAATACATGGTAATCATGCAATTCGTGTATTTCTTTAAAAATGTTTCTTAGGTTGTATGCCACAGAATGCCCATAGGAAGCGCCAAATCAACCTTACCCCTGGTTTCGATAACGAAACCAAGGATGGTGGCTATTGTTAGCTCGACGGTGTTACATTTCCCTGCCGTTCTCCAACATATGTACGCCATTGGCGGATGAAATATGGCAATTGATAGTAATTGATGCCACGGATATTCCTAGACTTGATACACTGTAAATTTCACGAAATTATGGGTATTACGTAGGAACTAAAAGAAAATTACTTAGAGTCGAATTTTCGAGTAGCACACTTACGCTTCCTTAAAACTACACTATAGTAGGTGTTGCCATCCATTAGCTAAATTCCAACGTTTGAGATCATTTAATGTTGTATCTCTTCTCTCAATTTCCAGGCCTTTTGGCAATTACTCTTAAAAATGTACTGTTGATGTATCACAATTTCTACAGAATCCCAAAACACTTTACGTACTGTATTTTGAACATGTCTGTCAATACCTGTTTTGTTTGCCAAACTTTTAATTGAAATTTTATGTTCTGCTAATCGGATCCTAAACTGTCTTTTCTCGGCAGGTTTGAGATATCCACTTTCTGTATTCCACTATGCCATATAAATAGTTCCCTAATGAAATGCAAAACAGGCAGGGGATTACTCATAGCCGAGCTTTAGATGGGAGTATCAGTAAGGCCTTACCTCTAGTTTCAACAAAAATTATTTAGAACGTTTTTTTCGGAAAGTGCATACACTGCCTGCAAGAGAAATTCCACACCACTAAGACGTGAACGCAGCGCCATGCAAATTGCATGTTGGGTGCACACGTACAAGTTATGCAAATGATTGCATTTGCTAGTCAATCGCACGAACGTGGAGTGGGATATAAGCCGACAAACAGCTCTTAAGGCCACGAGTGGAAACGTCGTCATGGCCGCGAGAAGTGAGTGAGAGTAAGAAGTGAGAGTAACCGAATCTGCAAAACGAACAAGGGATGCCAATGTCGTTAAGACGCCATCGTACGCGACTTCGTCTAAAGGATGAGTTCCAGAGAGATGTCGCGTAGGCGTTCGTACCGCCGGATGGTACTTGCGTCGTACTGGGGAGGAAACGCAACGTGATGCTACAACCGTCGGTTGCACTTTGTGACAAGAGGGATCTGAGCAACGTCGTAGGGGGACAGGACCATGGAGACGGACATCTGAGCGCACCGATCGTCGCATCCGACGTCGTACCGTTACGGACACACAGGCAACAACGGGCGACATCTTGCGGAGTGCACGGTGAGGCAGGCTTGGAATCTGCTATATCAACTTTTTATGTGTCGAGCCCTATTGGCCTAGTCTAGTTTGCTGTCCAGCAGTCCGTAGATCTCGGATCAAACCGCATGGTCCATGATACCCCAGAGCTCTATTCAGACTCTCATTTCCTCGATGCCACATCAGATTCAACTCTGTACACCCCAAAATGGTGGCCACACTTTATATTGATTAGCCTGAATATACATTAAGTCGAGCCCAGTCTGTATGTGGCAACTAAATCATTTGTTGAGGACCTACTTAGCTATCTGTGTTTGTGCAGTTTGTTCTGTTTTCGAGCATTCCTTCATGATGTGCCATTTTCTCTGTCAGACAGTGTACGTGTTCATGGCGAATAACGACTACAGAAGTTTGCGCGACGGAATTCAACTGTGGCTGGTATTTTACACGTAGGAATCAACAGGAGCCAGAGCTCTTTCCTTACTCAAACGCGCATACATAGATCTGTAGTAGACATTTGTTATATTCTAATTAGTCGTTCAGTTTAATCTGTGATAGGCTTATTAAATTGAAACGGATAAATAATTATATTTGCAGTTCATGCCTTTTATGCACATTTAAGTTATGCACTTTTGCAGTTATGTTTTTTTTGGGGGGAGGGGTATGCCACGAATCTTATTGTTATCAGTTAATTTATTGGGTGCTTGCGGAACAAAGCACCTATGCATTATGCGAATAAAAATTCTAATTTTGGAGAATTTTCCCGTAATGAATGGGGTGTTTTCACTAAAAGTCTATCAAGCAACCTGGGTGTTGCAGTGCCAAAGCGATGTCTTCTCATCATTTGTTCGAAATGGGTCCGGGTTGGAATCCCGGTAAGGCATGGATGTCGTGTTTGTCTTTCGGCGCTGGCTCTCTCCCTCTTCTGGAACCAGTGGTCCTAAATTAGGGACGGGCAGCTATTTATAGCCCAATGAGTTGCCTATGGTGGTCATTGAACCCCCAATAAAAAAATGTCTAACGGTCTTGCTAGTTGAAAAAGGATCACGAAACGGGGAATATAAAGACTTTTTGTATCTTTTTTTTAACATCCAAGATGTCTTTTTGCACAGTTTTTGCAAAACGTGCATGCCACCCATTTGAAAACTTCGATGGGTCCTTAAGCACCTGTGCAAACATGTAGCTAACATCTGCACATGTAACAAATAAAAGTTGTTGAATATGCACACTACTGAGGTGAAAACAGTGGAATCCTAAGAGACATTCAATCTAGTTTTAGTCTTGATCTATGGTGCTAATAGCTTCTTCTTTACATGACCAGCTTGCACATCGACTACCACCGGAAGTATGCTCGATGATAGCATGTTATTTGTGGGTCCAAGCGTGCATGATAGGTTATCGTGAACTAGGTGTGCTCACATCCTAAATTGATAAAGTGAAAAGCCCTGTTTTTTAGGGGTAAGGGATACACCTTTGATTACACTGATTTGAAGAACTCAACCAATGGAATCTTTTGGATTCCCTAACTGACTTCAGTGGTTCAGTAACAAAGGCAATGTGCTTTGAGCTTAGTTACACTAGTGTGAAGAACTCAACCAAGGCATGCTTATGGACACTATAACTGACTTCAGTGGTTTAGTAACAAATGCAATGTGCTTTCAGCTTAATTCATCATCATCATCATTGTCAACCATTATCAATCCACTGCTGGACGAAGGTCTCCCCAAGTTTCTTCCACAACGGTCTGTCTTGTGCCAGTCTCCTCCATGTCACCCCTGCATACTTTCGAATTTCATCTACCCATCTCCCATGTGGTCTTCTTCTGGGTCTTTTCCTGTTCCTTGGAATCCAATCTAAAATTTCGGCTGTCCATCGATGATCTGTCCTTCTGGCAGTATGTCCAGCCCATTGCCATTTCAGGGATTTAACTCTGATCATGATGTCTTCCACTCTTGTCATTTTTCGGATCCACGGGTTCCTCTTCTTATCTCTCCTGGTTACACCAAGTATGCACCTCTCCATGCTTTTTTGAGTTGTCTGCAGCCTTTGTATGTCTCTTTTAGTTAAGGTCCACGTCTCTGCACCATACGTAAGCACTGGAAGGATGCATTGATCAAACACTTTTCTTTTAAGACATAATGGCATATTGCTCTTGAAAATTATGCTGTTTCTTCCAAAAGCTCTCCAGGCAAGTTTTGTACGCCGATTAATTTCTTCATCAATGTGACCCTCACTTGATATCTGCTGTCCAAGATAAACGTACGTGTCTGTTATCTCCAGCATTTCTCCATCAATCGATAAATCTTCATTTCTTGTAAAAGCATTGAACATCACTTTTGTCTTCTGAAAGTTAATTTTTAATCCCACTTCTTCACTCTTGTCAGCAAGTTCCTGGATCATACTCTGCAGCTCTAATGGGGTAGTTGCAAAAATAACTACGTCATCAGCAAAACGTAGGTGGGTTAGATAATCTCCATTAATCTTTATCCCATATACCATAAATGAGTTATTGCTGGCCATATACCATAAATCAGTTATTGCTGTAACTGATTTATGGTATATGGCCAAATTACCAAGATGTTGATGACATCTTGGTAATTTGGCCATATACCATAAATCAGTTACAGCAGTTTGTCAACGCTATGTCTGCTCAATACCCTTCCATCAAACTCACGATAGAACTTGAAAATAATTGCGTCTTACCTTATCTTGACTTTCAAATTACTCGTACCCCTTCTGACAATTCCCTGTCTTTTGCCGTTTATCGAAAACCTACTTCCACACCCACTCTAATTCCGTACAATTCTGCTCACATTTTTCAGCATAAAATTTCTGCTCTGCACTTCCTATTTGGAAGAGCATATTCACATTCTTCTAGCCATTTCGCCAGAGCTCAAGAACTACAATGGATATCATCCCTCGCTAAAAACCATGGTTACCCGGACAATGTTGTTAGGGGAGTGCACAATAAAGTACGGTTTTCTATGTCAACTGCTTTAATTAGTGAGCAAGTGCCTAAAAAGTATGTTGGATCTGTTGATTTTAATCCACATATTGTAAACCTCCTTACCAACATATGTTCTCGTCATAAAATACAATTTGGAATACGATCATGCAATCTATATACCATTAACCGCAATGATCGTGACAAAATTGACAAAGGGAAAAAAATGGGGTGTGTATGTTATTCCTATGCTTGACACTATCTCTGGTGAACTAAACAATCATTATGTGGGTTCTACCAAAAGAAATTTGGATTTGAGATTAAATGAACACAGATATGATCTAAAAATGAATCACCAAAGCACCTCTTTTGCAAGAACCATAAGTGCTGGAAATTCCATCCCAGACTGGGACAACGCTAAAATCATAAACACACCTAACTCTGTTCATTCCTTGTTATTTGCAGAAAGCCTCTATATTTCGGCTTATAATACAAGTTGCTGTAATGACTATTATCCTTATGTTTTACCTGAACCTTGGGGCAATCTTGTTGGGAAGGACAGCACAATAGCAATTGCTTCTGTTAAATGATCATTGGCTAACTATGCCTTTTTTTGATTGTCTTGTTATCTGGTATATCATGTGACATTGACATTACCTTTCCCATGATGCATCTACTCCACGTACTTAAGACCAGCATGTAGCCACATGGTGAAATTACATCTGATGAAGGTGTCAATGTGACACCGAAAGTGCTAATGTGTTTTTAAACTGTATATAGATTTCATTTTTTAGCTGAATAAATATCATCGTGCAACAAGACGGATTTCTTTTAATACTAGTATTTATGCACGAATTATAGTGTCAACCGTCAATCTTTATCCCCTTGTTTTCCCAGCTCAGCGACTGAAAAACACCCTCCAATGTGGCATTAAAGAGCTTCGGAGATATGGTGTCACCTTGTCTCACTCCCTTTCCAATTTTTACGTGTGTTGTATTTTCAAACAGCCGAATCTTTGCACTTGCATTTTCATAGATGTTATTAATAATATTAATGTATGCATCTTCAATACCGCAGGTTTTCAGAGCCATTGTAACTGCTGATGGTTTCACCGAATCAAAGGCTTTTTCATAATCGATAAAAGCCAAGCACAATGGAAGTTCATATTCCCTCGCTCTTTCAATTAGTTCTCTCAGCACGTGGATATGATCTATTGTGCTGTAGCCACTCCTGAATCCAGCTTGTTCTCTCGGTTGAGCCACGTCCAGTGTTACCTTCCAGCGGTGTGAAAGAACTTTAGTGAAGATTTTATAAACTACTGATAGGAGGCTGATAGGTCTGTAGTTTCCGAGATCCTCAATGTCACCTTTCTTATGTAGCAGGATCATTGTAGCGGTGTTCCAATCTTTAGGAATCTTTCCTTCATTAAGGCATCGAGTGAAAATTTGGGCGAGTACTGTTTCGATTTCTCCACTTGCTTCTTGTATGATGTCTACAGTAATTCCATCTTCTCCTGGAGCTTTTCCCCGCTTCATGTTCTTGATCGCATATTGCAACTTCTGCTGGAAGGACTGGAGGAACTCTGGTACTGGTATCTTTCATGATGTCTGGAGTGCATGTATCATCCCTTTCATATAATTTGGAGTAGAAATCTTTCACTCTTGTCAAAATTTCGCCTCTATTTCTTGTTACAGAACCATCTTCTTTTCTCAGTCCCATAATCTGTTTTCTTCCCTTACTGAGATGTCCCTTTGCTATCTTTAGGCTTTGGTTGTTTTCAATTGCTTTCCTCACTAGTTCACAGTTGAATTTTCTTACGTCTTCAGTGATACTTTTTCTTACTGTCTTGCATAGCTCTATATATTCCACTTTGGAAGTCACATCTTCTTTAGTTGTCCTCATCTCTCTTCTTTTTTGCATCAACATTTTCGTTTTTCCTGATAATTTATTTACATGCAACTTGTTCTTAGACCCAGCTAATTTTGTTGCTGTTTCCATAAGAGCTTTGGTTACTTTTCTGTTAACTTCAGAGATGTCCACTTCTTCCGATGTTAGGCCTTCTAAAGCAGAGAACCTGTTCTTCATTTCCAACTTGAAGGTATTATGGTGTTTTTTAAGGTTGGTTATGTCAATAGATTTTGTTTGTCTTATGAGCTTGCCACGTTCAAGTTTAGTGTTGAGGTGCATCTTACATCTCACCAATCTATGGTCACTACCTGTGTTGAACTTGTTTAGCACACTGCAGTCTTCTATGAGGAATTTTTTGTTACACATAATAAAATCAATTTCACTTGTCGTCCCATTTGGATGTCTCCATGTCCATTTCCTGTGTGGCTTTTTCTTGAAGAAGGAGTTCAAGATGAAAAACCCTTCTGCCTCTGCAAACTCAACGAGAGTATTTCCACGCTGGTTTCTGTTGCCGTGACCGAATTTACCTACTGAAGTTTCATTCTGTTGCCGTTGCCCTATTTTTGCATTGAAATCTCCCATAATTATTTTCAAGTGCTGCTTACCTTTATTATTTAGATGACAAATTTCCTCATAAAATTCTTCAATTTCTTCTTCAGGATGACTTGTGGTGGGTGCATAAGTTTGGATAATCTGAGCCTGGTATCTTTTCGAGAGTTGGATAACAAGTCGTGCAGCTCTGTCAGAGGCACTTTCAACTTCTACAACTTTATCCTTCAGTTTCTTGTTTATTATAAATCCAACACCACTAGTTCTGCCAGTATCTGTCCCACGATAGTAGAAGAGATGTCCACTTTTCAGTTCGATGAGATCTTCTCCTTTTCTCCTTACCTCACTTAGCCCCACGATGTCCCACTTGATCCTTTGTAGTTCCTCTTCCAATTCAAGAAGCCTTGAATCAGAAGATAGGGAGCGTCCATTGTACGTAGCCAAGGTCAGCATCAGATGGCAGCCTAGTCCGGTCCTCCGGGGATTCTTAGCACCCTCTGCCTTCATGTCGCACTGGCCGCTGCCTTGGCCAGGTACATTCCAGCTGCCGGAGACTGAAGGCCAAGATTTAAGTTGTGGAATCATTTTGGAGTTGTTTGGCCATAACTCACCAAGCTGGCCAAGCGGGTTGGTGAGTGTGGGATAGAATTTCCTCTAATCCCGATGGTATAGTTATACCGCTATTGGCGGTCGTCAGAGCCCCTTTAGTGGGAACAGGATGCACCACGAGAAAGCGGGGTTGACATTTGTCAAGGAGAGGCTACACTGATCTAAAGAACTCAACCAAGGGATGCTTATGGACTCTATAACTGACTTCAGTGGTTCAGTGCTTTGAGCTTAATTACACTCATGTTACGAACTCAACCAAGGGATGCTTATGGACTCTATAACTGACTTCAGTGGTTCAGTAGCAAATGCAATGTGCTTTCAGCTTAATTACACTGATCTAAAGAACTCAACCAAGGGATGCTAATGGACTCTATAACTGACTTCAGTGGTTCAGTGCTTTTAGCTTAATTACACTCATGTTAAGAACTCAACCAAGGGATGCTTATGGACTCTATAACTGACTTCAGTGGTTCAGTAACAAATGTAATATGCTTTGAGCTTAATTACACTGATGTTAAGAACTCAACCAATGGATGCTTACGACTCTATAACTGAATTCAGTGGTTCAGTAACAAAGGTAATGTGCTTTGAGCTTAATTACACTAATGTGAAGAACTCAACTAAGTCATGCTTATGGACTATATGACTGATTTCAGTGGTTCAGTAACAAAGGGAATGTTGTTTGAGCTTAATTACACTGATGTGAAGAACTCAACCAATGGATGCTTATGGACTCTATAACTGATTTCAGTGGTTCAGTAACAAAAGTAATGTGCTTTGAGGGTTTAATATATGCCTCATTCATAGAATGTGGATGGCTGGGACATGTTTTTTTATATCTGGATTGGCTAACACACACACGTACTGATTTTTTTTTCAGGAAGATCACATTCGTAAACCAAGTAAACGTTGACTTCGGACGAAAAACTCTTTACTCGTTTGCATCACTAATTTCTATAATTTAATCAGTTATTACTCACACCTATTTTTTCTTGACTTTATTAAACAGTTATTTATTCTACATCTATTTTTTCTTGAGTTGTGTGGCATCAAAATAAAGTACAAGGTAAAGCAAATTTCATTTGTTCAGCTTCTTTTTATTTTAAATGTGAAACGGAAAACATTTGGATATGATAAAATGAGGCTCTTGCTGAGTAGAAGTTGCTGGTGAAAGTGCAGATGACTAACTTAAAATAAGGTATGTGCCTTTCATTCGGGCAAAACAATATTACTGTGCAAATTTTAAAAATATGAATAAGATTTTGATGTAAATATGGCTTGGATGGTAAGTAAGATAATTTCCAAAAAACATTGAAAATTTCGCTCTCGTGGAGCGGAAATCGAACCCGTGTCTCCCGCATAGCGCCCGAGTATGCTAACCACTACGCAACACAGAACGACCAAGTTTCAAATGTCCCATTTATTAACTATCGTAGGATTCGCTAATCAAAATAATTAACCATCGTAGGATTCGCTAATCAAAGCAACCGGCATTCGGGTTCAACGAATCTGGAGGTTAAAACATGCTGAAAAATTTTGTAGATATTTTACATGTTCAAATATCTGGTTACTTCGTCTTCAAAATGCAGATGACAAATGTTTTTACAAAACCTTATTTTTTGCAATAAGTATAGTTCCCTAACTCTCCATTCTTTGGAAACAAAAACTTTTTAAAATAGGTAAAAAGCGAATTTATTAAACAAGCTGATGAACATAATTAAATATAGGTGAATCAAAAACTAATTTAGACAAAGCTTCATTGAAATGTGTATTTGTGTCAATTGCCATGCATACCTGTATGTTTGTCATCCGTGGCTGACTGAGGATCTATTTATAGGGGTGACCCATGTATTGTCGATGCAAATGGAAATACACCACAAGAAAACATCTCCGAAGCTACGGGAAGCCATAAAGATATCTCCGCCATAGTAAAGTATATTTCCAAAGATTCCTAAAATTTGTGTTTTAAAACATGCTCAAATGCTTTTTTCAAAATGCGCAGTCACAAAGAAGGAACACTAAACACTTCGTGGAGGGTTTTCGGGTGTCTGAGCCACTGCGCAGTGAATTTTCAATTGAAGGTTAAGTCCGTTTGCGCTCATGTCAAAATTTTGATCAATAAAGAACTGGAGTATGTTTGTTTTGTTTTGCATAAAATTTAATGTAATGGTAACGATTGATCTTTTTTTTCGTATATTTGCTCTGCAATTGAAAAAAGCAAATAATCTAGATATGATGGATGACATTGGCTGATACAATACCGTGGAATGGCAGATATTTCGATCAACAAAACGGAACTACAGTTCTATAAAATTAAGGATAATGAAGGGGGATTTTGTTTTAGTATATGCTGATACAATGTAGAAAATGATACAATATACGGATACAGTTTAGAAAATTGTTCATGAAAATTAAATTAAGTCTTATATTTTATTTGATATTCTGAAAACATAAAGTTAAAGGAAAAGATATAGCCATGGAGAAATGGTGGAAAGCCAAGCTATATATATATATTTTTGGTAATACTGAACTGAGGAAAAATCCATGCTCTTAAATATAAATCACGAGCTCATATTTGGTCGTAAAGCCGAAAATTATCCTCTCAGAAATCAAGGACTCCAAAACCGCTTAAGATGTATTCAAATTATTAAAGTTTGGAATGTATTATCTTCTTTTTGAAGGGGTGGCAGTAGTTTGACATTTTTTATTTTGCAAGCTCGACATAAGATTCCATAGGGTCATTTTATTTTATTATCCGAATTTTCAGAGTAGTTAATATGAACTTCCTCTAATATTTGTCCCCATGACCCATTTTCGAATTTTCGAATTTCTTTTTTAATTTGTCTGTTTAGGGAGCAGTAAAGGTCATAGAAGGTTTTATTTCTTGTTCTTTGCCACTTGCGTCGATACCTGTTTTTTTCTTTAATAAGGTCCAAAATTTCTTTGGGTAAATAGTACGGATTTGTTTTCTCTTTGGCAGGAGTTTGACATTTTTCTATATTTTTTTAATGGCGAGGTTAAAGATATCAATAGCTCTGTCAATTTCTTCTTTGCTATTGCAGTCTCCAATTACTGGAGGTGGCACTAATTTAATTTTCTCTTCAAATTGCTTTAAATTAGTGGCCATTTTTGGTTGCTACCGTTACAGTTTTATCAGTATAAAGCTGGTGGTGAACGGTATTGTGATCAGAGGAGAGCGCTGCCGTAGTGTAAATTTCAAAGTAATATTTATTTTTCTTCAAGAGCGTGAAATCTAGTATGTTGCTAGTTCCTCTGATCGCCGTTCTTGTGGGTGCAGACGGTGCCCCCAAATCAATATTTTTCTTTCCGAGATATCGGAAGATATTGTTTCCACTTTTTTTGGCTCTAGGGCAGTACCAATAACGGTGTTTACTATTAAAATCTCCCGCTATGACCGTGGGAATATCTTCCTCGAAAAGAATATCTAGAGCTTCACTGGTAATAATGTGTTTGGGATGTATGTATAGCGCCGTAAATTTCATCGGGTTATTTTGCGTTTTAATAATAACCGAGTGCGCTTCCATGCCATCCACTGTGTTGCATGTTGCTTCACTTTGCTCTAGTTTATCTTTCACTGCAATAAAAATTCCCCCACTTTTCTTGGTTTTGTCTTTTCTGTAAGCCTTGTAGTTGGGAATTTTGAATTTAACTCTGTCTGTTAGCCAGAATTCATTAATTAGCGCAATATCTTTTTTTTTTTTTGTATTTTAGGTAGGCTAAAAATTATGCTGCCTTTTGATGGGTAGCGCATTCCAAATTAATATGTGAAGTCCATTTGTTTCAGAGTATAAAATTTCATCCTCATTTTTTTCTTCATCATTTTTTACTATTTCAATTTCTTTTATATTGTTGTTTCTATCGGTAACTTGGGCATCAATTTCAGCATGTAATTAATTGCTTCCATGTTTTTGAGCAGTTTGGCAGCTAAATCTGCTATTTCATTGATGGTCCATTCGCCATCGTTTTTTTTAACAGTTCACAGTTTTTTTTTATCAGTTTCACCATTTATTTGGTTTTACGTAAAATTCTCACTCATGGACCTTTCTTTAATTTTATTAATTAAAAGGTCAATTTTGCTTGAGTGAGTATGTTTATTATCTCGACCTACAATATTTGCTGTTTTAGAACTGTTTTCCCCTGTCTTGAGGCTCAGTTCTTCGGCGTTATTTTTATTCACATGTGTGAAGAATACGCCCAACTCTCTTTGCAGGTCTACATTGCTATCACAGCTTTCTATGTTCTTTACTTGTTGGCTTGCTATTTCAGTGTGTTTATTTTGCACATTATCATATAGAGGAGGTAGTTCGTTTTGCGTATTATGAAGTGTAATGTTATTGGTAAACTGCAATTGAGCACCTTCATTACAGGTAATTTTTTCTGTCTCTTTAGTTTCTTTGCTAAGCCTTCGAGTGAAATATTTTTTTTTTACAGTTGGAGAAGCTGTTTTTCTTTTCAATTTTTTTGCTTTTGTACAACATTTTCACCTAAATATTTGCTAACATCAGCAATCAATTTCTCTGTCATCACGTTTGTGTTTTGGAAATTTTTGCGATGTCTTTCAGTTCTTTCTTTTAGCACAGAATTTTGTAAATTGCTTTTAATGACAACTTTTGTTTTCTCTGTGTAACAAGTTAATATTACGCAGGTATTTATTTGCATCATTTTTCATTAATTCTGTATCATTTTCTGCATTTTTTTTATTTTTGAGCTTAATTTATGCTCATGTAATGCCTGAGGTTGTTCTTTATTGTGCGCTTCATTTTCAACATTTTTTTGTTTGCACAGTTTTCTTTTTCACATTCTCAAACTTTTTGAAACTTTCTAGTGTTTCAATTTTTTCTTTGTAAAG
Source organism: Macrothele yani (assembly GCA_039090855.1). Taxonomy (NCBI): domain Eukaryota; kingdom Metazoa; phylum Arthropoda; class Arachnida; order Araneae; family Macrothelidae; genus Macrothele; species Macrothele yani. The sequence continues at coordinate 14,737,474 of CM077018.1, forward strand.
TCTCGCTTTACTTGTGTGAATATGTGTTCGTGTCTGTGGAAACATAGTTTGCTTCAACTGCAAAGCACATATGGCAAATTCCTTTTTGAAAAAAATACCTGACAATGAAAAGGGCTTTCTTTTTTTAACAGACCGACATGGATTCACACCAAAATCCTTGCAAAAGCCTGACGCCGAAGCCGTCTCACGTCTATTTTCCAAAAAAACCTTCCTCTTGGGTAAGGTCGTCCGGACATCTCTCGGACTTTTCATAAATCATATCTGGTAATCTCTCAGATATCCCATTGCCCGGGCACTTCCACGGTTTTTTTAATCCTATCTCATATTTTCTCAGATATCCCATCTCCCGGGCCCTCCCCCGGTTTTTTAATCGTATCTGGTAATTTCACAGATATCATGTCTGGAATTGGCGCAGACATACAAGAAGAGTCATCGACAACTTTTTTGTCAGATGACGTGCCTGGAATTTCCTGAGGCACCGAAAAAGAAATGTTTTCATTTACCAATCTTCTTGTTCTTCTGGTTCATTTTTGGATACTATTACATAGTTCCGGAGGAAGGCTTCTAATTCTTCTGGATCGTCTTGGACCCGGATTTTTAGTTGACTGTCGATATCCAGTGAAAGGGGATGAGGAACGGGTAACGACATCACTTTTCTTGGAATCAGGTTTTTGCTCTACTACATATTTTGGTATTCCTATGAATTTGTACGATGGGCTGGCAGCTGAAACGAAGAGAAGTGGATTCGGGAAAATTTTAATTGAGCTTTCAAAAAAGCTTAGCAACTAAAAGATCCCCTAACCGGACTGATTCGAATAGACTCGTAACCCAGAAATTATCTAATCGCAGAACAAGACGCACGGCCGATGAACGACGAAAAGCTTGAACAGAAAGTTCACTCGCGGGAGCTCACACAACGTGCGACCGACCCGCTCGGAATCCAAAAAGCAACAGAGCATTTGTTATAAAAAAATTAAAAAAATATGTTATACTACATTTTTTTAGTAAAATACTAAATGAAAATCTCAAATTTATCTATAGCTTTCATAAGTTAATTCGAAGAGAAGGGTGCAAAACGTTTTATCATATTTCCTCCAGAGTGTAACTAATTTAAACACTAGCACTCGTGGTGTATAATATGGAGACAATATCAAAGTTACCTTTCCATAGTTTGAAAGATTCTGCACTTAAAGCTAAAAACATTTTTTTTACAAACTCGTCCAATTTCATGTAATCATGAACGCATTCTTTTGCTACGTTTACAGATTTGGGTAAAAACTTAGAATTAAAATAAACATAAACAAAAGTTTAGGGGATTTAGCAGTTCTCTTGATAGACATATTTTTAATATAAGACAAATCTCACTTTATTTGCTACACTTACTTCATTAACAAAAGCGTAAATGTGAACAGATGGCATATAGTGCCGTAATAGTGCTCGTTTCGTCTCATGTTATATACAATGTATATCATCGAATTTCATTGACACTATTGTTAATAATATGTAGTTGTTGTAAAGAACCGCAAGGGGAACCTTTTAAACTGATATGTTCTTCAAAGCATGACTTCCGCTAAGAAACGTAATGTGTGTGATTGTAATTAGGGTCAGTAGACAATATAACATTCAAAGCCACCTCATTTTTCGTCAGCGAAAAAGAAGTGCTGTTGTGATTTGTCGAATTTTTAAGATCACAGTGACTAATATAGGAAATGTTTGTCACGATGTGCAATAAGACAAACGTTTTCAACCAGTACATGAAATTTTATTAAATTTCATCTTACATTGGTTCTCACAACTACAATTCTAAATTGAATTTGTCTGTGCTGAAATTGCAGTCTTTACACAAGCAGCATAAAATCGAATTACAGTTCATTGAGTCTCCGAATAGAGGTCAACATGAGTACGGTATAGAAACTTACAAGATTTTAGTCAGTTTCTTTATCAGGTGAACTAACTGAAATTAGATCTTCGGAAGCACGATATACACTGAAGAGCAATTTAATTAGAGACAGCTGGCATTATGCAAATGTGGCGCTGTGGACGGCCTTGTAAACCGAAAAGACATGACGTATGCAGCGATCCGACAATATAAGTAGTATTGCGACGGAAATCAGTAAGAGTCGGACGCGCTATGGGTAAGATGAAGGATCTAAGCGCCTTTGATCGTGGGCAAATTTAGTTGTGCAGGTACTGGGATTTTCACGAGCCACTGTGTCATCGGTGCACAGTGAGTACATCAAATCCGGTGAAACCATCCCTGCCAGGGCCAACTGCCGTGGACAACAGAGTGTGGATGAGCAGGGTCATCATCGGCTAGCTGGCACTGTAACAGCTGATAGACGGGCCACAGTGCAAGAAATCGCTCAGTAATTTACCGCTGGTGAACAAAAACGTGTAAGCAGCCACACCAACCAGAACCATCTCCTCGCTATGGGGTACAGAAGCCATCGTCCCACGAGGGTACCGCTGCTGACCGCACATCACGGGGTGCAGTCAGCAGCGTGGGCACGGGAACATCGCCACTGGACCCTAGACATATGGAAAAATGTTGCCTGGAATGATGAGTCGAGATTGATGTTGGTACATGCGGATGGCAGGATACGAGTACAGCGCAAACCACATGAAGCGATGGATCCTAATTGCTAGCAGGGTACCCTTGAAGCTGGTGGGGGCCGCAATCTCGTCTGTCGACTGTTTACGTGGACTAAAATGGGACCCCTTGTATGTGTGACATCGTCCCTCACAGGTCAACGTTACCGGGATATTCTAAACGAACATTTGCTCCCATTCGTGCGTCTTCAACATCCCTCTGGAGTCCTCATTTGCAACAAGACAATGCACCACGACATCGCTCCCGAATTGTTTCCGAATGGTTGGATAAACACTCCACCGACGTGACCTCGCTTCATTGGCCAGCTAGGTCACCTGACCTAAATCCCATCGAGCACATCTGGGATGCCATCGCGAGAGATGTTCGAGGCTCTGACCCCCTCCATCAAATCTTCGTGAACTGTGGGAGCTTGTTCAGGGGTCGTGGATCCGTATGGCTTCCCAACGCTTCCGGTGTCTTGTCGAGTCCATGACGAGACGAATCGCGGCCGTCATCAGGGTGAAAGGTGGTGCTACACGTTACTAGACAGGTATCTCTAATTCCATTGTTCCTCAGTGAATGGTCAATATAATAAAAGGAACTCAGGCAACCAGCAATGCTAAAATTTTCGCTTGACTGCAATGACTTTTTCTAAACTGATGGATACAGATTAAGGAAGCTGAAGCAGTGATGATAGATATTGGAATTCACAAAAGAAGTATACGTTCATCGATGACTTTAAGACAACTTAAATTTTTTTAAATATCACTTGTTAAACAACTTAGTCATTTCATACTACCGTCATCTCAGCGTCAGGAAGATCTTAGGTAAAATAATTTCTGTAAGCTCAGAACTAAGAATAAAATCAAAATACATAAAAATACATTGTATAAAGATTTTTGAAAAAATTCACAAAATAATTTCTAGATCATTTTTCATGCAATCCGAGTCAATTGTGAGCCAAACTATGTTTAAATTTAGGAGGAAGCATAATTTCTTCTTCCGATTACTTTCCGTGCATTTTCTTTCTCATTTGATCTCTATTATTTATCTTATGAAATAACAGTAGAATATCGGAAACACTAAAAATACCACGTATGTTGTTAACTAAACGAAAGCGTTCCTCAGATTTCTCAGAAATGAAATTCTTAAATCCTCATTGCCTGCATAAACACAATTTTGCGCTGAATGTAAACTCAGCGTGCAATTAACTGTTGGGGTAGGCGACCTCGTCCTTGGGTGATAACGTCTTTGCGGTGTCGGAAGTTTGAGAAAAACTGATGTATTTGGACTCACCGTTTCAGTTCGTTAAAAACTACACTAGGCGTCGAAATGTCAGGTAGTAATTGCATTTGCTGTGAGGATATGGTTAATCATGAACTTCTTATATTTTCGCTAGCCACTGTGTTCCGTTTAATGTAATGCTATGAATTTAAACTTTATGAGTGGTATAATTTTTTAAAAGCCCAGAACCACGCCATTATCAATCTCAGTGATCTATTGAATTGCAATTAAGGATAAGTATTTTCAGATGAGATTTATCCATAACGAGGTTAAAGTCGCATGATTCTTGTTTTCACAAATCTTTTCTACCTACTGAATGAGTTTTACTGCTCTATAATCTTTTCTATATTGTCTCTATGTTTTAAATCTAATTTGTCTTATATCTAATCTAAGAACTCTCATCCAGTCAATTACAGAGTCTCAACCATATTTCAACATCTCAGCACTTATGCCATCAACTCCTGGAGCCTTACGATTCTGAAGAGATTTTAGAGCTTTACACACCTCTTCTCTTGAGATCCCACCTGTGTTTCCATCTCTAACTGTGGCATCATCTGTTTTTGCCTCAGAATCACCTTTGCTTCCCCATTTTTCACTTAACTCATTGGGATCACATATAATTTCTCCGATCCTATTCTTCACACAACTTGCAACTTTGTTTCACCCGCGGAGATTGTAATGAGTATCATTACGAATATTTACGTCTTTTGATTTTCATTAAAGCTTGTTACTTTAACCAATTGGATACTCCTAATTTTTCAAATAGTACTTCCTTTCTAAAGTAGTACTCAAGATAATCTCGGCCGCCAGTTTAATATGGACATTGTTAATAGCTGATCCGCAGAGTTATTACAGCGAGTGAATCGAAAGTTTTGCAATATTTGGATCATATCATGTCTTTATACATAACTTTACAACGAAAGCGGTCTACCACTCAAAGTGTAAGCCATCGATTTGCACCGTCCTTAGCCATTTGTCTGCCAGTTCTTTGATTTCATGGCGATACCGGTTCTTGCCGTTTGAAGCGAAGAATTCCTTCACCCGAACTGCAACCTCCTCCTGGTAGTTGAAGAGCTGCCCGCGAAGGAAGTGGGCCATGGGCCTGAATAATGAATAATCCGACGGGGCAAAGTCCGGACTATATGCTGTGTGTGTTGCATCAGTTCGATGCCCTCAAGTTCCTGGAGTTTTGTCCGTGTCGTTTGCGCGTTATGAAGCCAAGCGTTGTCCTACTGTAGGAGAGTGGGCTTTCTATTCACTAAGGCCGGGTACTTCTCCTGCAAAACGGCATACATCCTCTCCAGCCGTTCGCAGTAGTGGTTGGCCTCGATTTTCCGACGCTCTGGAACAAGTTCGTAATGGATTATACACTTGAAATCCAACCAGATGCAGAGCATCAATTTCTGATCGAAGCTTCCACGTTTGGTCACAGGTAAATGAAGGTCGCCCGGGCCCAACCACTGCCGGTGTGTTTTAGGATTACGGAAATATTTCCACATTTCATCGCACGTAAGAATTTTGTTGATAAAACGTACTGCCGCAGGTAGATCACTAAATATGATCGCGGTAGGTCTTGGCGTGTAAAGTAAAATTATACTTGCCCTCTTAAATTAAAATTTACAATAATATGTTTCATCGGGAAATTTCCGAAGGCAAAATCAACCACTCTTTAAAAGAAACGCAGTAGTTTATGGACTTAGGACTACAAGCTCTAATTCTGCTGCCGAGTTGACGTGGTGGCATCTAGTTGTATATTAGGAAAATAGAAATGCCGGAGTCTAATCTATAAATGAGACCAATATTCTTAATATTTTTATACAGATCTATTAGAAATTCGTTTGGAGAAGTATGTATGTTATTTATACTGTGTGGCAATAGATTTCGAGAAATTCCTTTTTGGCCTTTTTCGTAGAGCTCAATGGAATATTATAAACGCGTTCGAAGCGGAAAGTAAATTGCAAAATCAAAAGGAAAAGAAGGACGTGTTGTGAAACTGTTATAAATACTTTCAGGAATATTTTTCTTGTATTATAAAAGTTTGATTTTAAACTTTCTTACTAAGAATGAAGAGAAGAAATTAAATTGTGCAACAATCCTGCATTACAGAAAAATTAACAAAGAAATCATAATTTTATTTGTAAAAAGAAATTCAAATACAGAAAGGTAAGTAATCTGCAGCCTGGAAACCTAATATTTTAAGATTGTTGTTGTTCTTGTATTTCAGAAGTGAGTATGACAGAATTCAATACTGGAATCTCCGGGAACGCTCTGAATTGAAAATTGTGGAATCCAAAACTGTTATTACGGAACTGACGAAATCATGTTTAACATTGCATTAGAATATCGGATATTTCTCGATCCGTTGTTAGCTTTTGAAAAATATGTACATCGATTTCCTAAAATTTATTCTAGAATACTTTAAGAGACGGAGGAAGCGTTTACATTCTTAGCAATATTTTTCATATTTTTAAATTCATAATTCTTCTCTAAATGAAACGTTTTTCTGCTTTGGCACTACATTTCCCAAAACAGGAAAACTGTTCTCGCAGAGCGGCCCACTAATAGTAAAAAAATGACTTTTCGTTAAATAACTTTATCCTTTTCCCCAATGATACGCATACCTCAGGATTACTCTGCTTTGCTGAAGTTTGATATTAAATCTGAAATAATCGGAGTGAATGACCCCAGTGTCATCCACTCTGATCATATCCACGAGTTTCTTTTTCTTATTTTTCCTGTTTGAACCAAGCATGCATCTGTCCATGCCTCTTTCAGTTGTCTGCAATTTTTGTATGTCCTTTTAGTTAAAGTTCAAGTTTCAGCTCCATACGTCAAAAATTGGAAGGATTCACTGTTTAAACTCTTCTTCCAAAAGCTATCGAACCAAGGTTTAACCGGGGATTAAGTTTGCCAGGAGAATGACCCTCATTTGTTACTTGTTGCTCAAGAAAAATATAGGTCTCCGTTCCTTCCATATTATTTCTATCATTAGAAAAATCTCCATTTCTTGTAAAAGATTTTCACACCAGTTTTGTCTTCTGAAAGTAAATTTAAAATTCTACTTCTTTACTCATATCATCAGCTTCCTAGAATATATTCTGCAGCTCTTAAGGAGTAGTTTCAAAATTTGTTATATTGGCAGCAAAAAGAACGTGAGTTAACTAATTTTCTTTGACTTTTATCCCTTTGTTTTCGCAGTTCAATGATTATAAGAAATTTTGCAATGGGAATTTAAAGAGTTTGGAATATATGGTGTCACCTTTTCTCACTCTCTTTCCAATTTTTATTTACGCTGTATCTCCAAATATCCGAAACTTTCCACTTGCATTTTTTTTATGTTATTAAGAATGCTAATGTAAAACGTCTTCAATACTGCGAGATTTCAAAACCATCATAAATGCTGATGGTTTCTACGAAATCAGAAGCCTTTTCATAATCAATAGAAGACATGCATTATGTGGGAGTTCATATTCTCTCCTTCTTTCAGTGAGCTCTCTAAGTACCTGTATTAGATCTATAATGCTGTTGATACTTGTATGTGATCTATAATGTATGATAGTGTATGTAATCTATAATGCTGTTGAGCGTCTTCAATACTGCGAGATTTCAAAACCATCATAAATGCCGATGGTTTCTACGAAATCAGGAGCCTTTTCATAAAGAATAGAAGACATGCATTATGTGGGAGTTCATATTATCTCCTTCTTTCAGTGAATTCTCTTAGTACCTGTATGTGATCTTTCATGCTGTTAATACTTCTAAATCTAGCTTGTTCTTTCTGTTCAATCATGTCCAATGTTACTTTCAAGCGATATGATAGAGCCTTAGTAAAGATTTTATAAACTCCTAATAGGAGGCCAATGGGTCAGGTGCTTCTAAGATCCTATGTCACTTCTGTTTATGTAGCTGGATAGCTGTTTCGTTGTCACAATCATGAAGAATTTTCCCTTCATTGAGATATGTTGTGAAAATTTGGACAACTGTACTTTATGCTTCGCCGCTAGCTTCTCATATGTCGTCCACGGTAACTATCTCTGCCACTAGAGCTCTTCCCTCTTACATATTCTTTATTGCGTGTGTAACTACTGCAAGGTGGATTGTGGGAACTTGAAAAACTGCTTCCAATAGATACCGCGGCACTTATCTCCGTAACTAATTGATATAGGAACCGATATTTACCAGGTTTTTGTGGTTTGTAAAACTCCCCAAGACTATCCCCAGCATTTTGAATCACTTGTTTTCGTTTTAGATTTAGATTTGATAATATCTGTTTTAGGCACAATTTGGCGTTTTAGGCAGAAAAATAGCTTCCAAAACTTACGGTTGCATAAATATTACTTATCGCAGATCCATTATATCTATCTGTTATATCTAATATTTAATCTTATATGTATATTATGATCGATTGTTTATAGTTCTTGTATTTTCAGATTCAGCGTCCCAGTCACGTGGGAACGCTGCAAATGGGAATGGTGAGAAATAGAGCAGGTTTGTACACACTGGAAACAAATCACAAAAACGTATCCACGAGCAAAGGTAGTACGTTACTAAGTTTGACCGGTTCCTGATAACAGCTCCAAGGAAGGCCGTTTCTTCAATCACCGCAAATGCCGAAATATTGAGATTTGCCAGTCAGGCCGACGTCTTTGTATGCCAACACTACTTGTAATATGACAACGCTTCCAACTAAAGAGGAAAAAATTTGCCTTAAGTGTGTAATCGATTCCGGAAGTGAGACAAAAGCATCTCGCATTGTTAGGCAAAATCTCATGATTCCACCAAGCTTAAAACAGCCGAATTTAAAGTGGGTAAATACACAAGGTCATGAATAACTGTTTGTCCTACCCTGGAAACAACACCCTGCAACTTTCGACTCCAACATTGTTTTCATTTGTTAACTGCAAGGCTCCAAAATATTTTGCTGCAATTTGAAAATGCGTATTGCATCTACAGTGAGGAAGACTAGGCGCTCGCCATCTTTTCTGACGAATCACGGTTTCAACTATATCATGCCAAAAAGAGGGTAAGTTTGTGGGGTTAAAGGTAATGTCACATTTGCGGTTGATTTTAAAGGCTCTTCATGTTACCCCACCTACCCGTCGTGATCTTTTTTACTAACATGAGGTTTGTGAACGTTCTCATCAGACATCTACTAGCGTTAGTAAAAATCTACTTTCCGCACAATAATGACATATCACAACAGGACAACGCTGCATCGGATATTTCCCTAGTAGAGAAAAATTGTCTTCAGGAGTATTTAATAAAGGAGTATTTAATGAATTCACTGCACTGTTCCTCTCGATCATCGGATCTCAGCCCCATTGGTAATTTGTAGGAAAAATTTCAAACATGCGTTGAGGCTTTCGAATCACCATCGAGCACTGTTTATGCTCCCTGACAGGCGATTCTTTCTTTATGTGTGCCAATGCCGCCTCCGCGTTGTTAAGACCTGTTTGAGTTCTTTATAAGTGGTATAGCTTCTTTTGTGAGAAAAAGGTGTGGCGCAACACGTTATTATGTAGGTGTTTTCTACAATTTGTCCATTCCGTTTTTTACATATAAATAAGTCACATGATTATACAGTATATAGAACTTTAGGCTGCATGTTGCGTATAGGTCATGACTAATATATTTTACGTAACATTACATAGGATGCCAGTGAATAGATTGTTTGTATCATTAGGAATCATTCAGCTTCTTCTAATGTAAAATTGTTTAGTCAATTTCATGATTTTGAGAAGTTTACAATTATTTAAATTTCGCAACTCAGATCATTGTAAAACCTATCACTTAAGACAAGGTTAAAGGTTTTCATTTAGTATCATGAAAAATATATCATTCTTTCACTGTTACTTTACTGTATAAACAAAACTAGAAAAAAAATGATTTTGTATGACCTACGTGAGACCTGATAGACTGTTCATAAGCTTCAATTTCACTTTTACGTGGTACATAGAAAAATTAGGTACTGCACATTTTAAAATATTTAAGAACACCAAGGAACATCACCAAACAAATACAGGATCACAACATATCCTTCTTTGCCTTCGAACTGATAAAGTTCGGCGTTGTTGGAAGTGGCTGTTCTAAAAACCCGCAGCACTGTTTCAACTTGTTTATGAGCAGCGTTTTGATAGCAACTAGGTTTTATATTATGCATGAGCAACACAAAATGGATATACTTGTAAGATGACGAAAGGCGCATTGTACACATGTACGACACAGAATGGCAACAGATTGATGATGACCATATCATTATACGACGTACACAAGGAGAGCACAGGACGAGTAGACATCGAAAGTAGTAACCGCAGTTGAAAAGTTGAGCAACACTTGCCTCTCGCATTGATTACTAAACGACCAATCAAATGCAGAATCGCGGTGTCTGCTTTATCGCTCACACATTAGCAAAACTCGGCCGTCATGGAAATGTCAAATCGAAAAGTCGCCAATGGATTTCAATGGGAGTTATGCAGAACTTGTCTTGAAGAGGCGATTTCATTGCAAACGAACTGATTTTATCTATATGGTAATCTAAGTAAACCGAAATGCCAAAAATCTGTTATTGGATATCATCAGCAATAAAGAATTATAAACACGTGCCCATAATTTTATATCAGTTCTGCATTAAGTCGAGGTCTATAGTTATACACTGGTGTGCAACAATTAGGAACGAAGAGGAGAAATCAGCATAACAGCTGAACGTGCAGGCAGAACGGACCGAAAGACCACTCAGGAGATGGACTAGTGTCGCGTATGGTAGGGCTGCGTATATGCGAAGCATGACGTAGGGAGGGGAGGGGAAGAGTGTCGGAAGGGTATGAAGCACACGGGCGGTGTACTGTCAGCAATTTGGTGAAAGCTATTGCACGGTGTACATCTGTTTGAACAAAGTCGAGTTGCTGCCACCGTGTGATATGGCCAACACTCAATCCAGTAGACGACATCTGGATTACTTTTCCCGAGGTCGCTTCTTTGCGAAGTTGGAAGAAGGTCGAAGTGTGACTAGTGTGGCCGAGGAGTTCGGGATCGCTCACAGCATCGTTTCACGAGCTTAGAGAGCATTTCAAACGACAGGAACAGCTGTCCGAGAGTTTAGCACTGGTCGTCTACGAGCTTCCACTGCGGTGGACGACCAGTATATTGTCCATCAGGCGAGAAGAGACAGACAGAAAACAGCGGGAGAAATCGCAAGGCACATGCAACAGACAACTGGACGTCCGTTATCGCGTTTTACAGTGGCCAGGAGGCTCCACAAAGGTGGTCTGTTTGTACGACGACCAGTACGGTGTGTGTCATTAACGCCTGCTCATTGGAGACGGCGGTTTCTGTGGTGCCAGGAACACAAGAAATGGACAGATCAGCAATGGAGTAGTATTTTCTTTACGGATGAGAGCAGATTTAATCAGACGAGCGATTCTTTACGTATACACATCTGGAGAGAGCAGGGAACACGCAATCACACCTCCAACATCATCGAAAGGGACCGGTTTAAAATTGGCGGAGTTCTCGTTTGGGGCGGTGTCATGCTTAGTAGCCGTACTGTCATCCACATCTTCCAAGGAGGTTCAGTCACTGGTGTCCACTATTGTACTTAGGTTCTCCTGCCTCACGTGTGTCTGTTTATTGGTGCTGTGGGTCCTGAGATCCTCTTCATGGACGACAACGCTACACCTCATCGTACAGTGGCTGTCGCAGAGCTATTGGAGAGTGAAGATATTCAACGCATGGATTGGCCCACAAGGTTCGCGTACCTAAATTCAATCGAACACGCGTGGTACATTCTCGGGAGACGCTTGGCAGGACGTCACCAGACGCCAGCAACTATTCCGCAGCCGCGATTGGCGCTACAAGAGGATTGGGCCGCGATGCCTCAACAGCTTCGTGACAACCTCGTCCTCAGCATAGACAGACGTCGTAAATCCTGCAACGCAGTCAGGGGTGATCATATCCACTACTAAAGGCTGGATTTTTCTTGGCAGCCGCCTGTCACATGGAAGTTCCTGTCCTCTGTCCAGTTGATCGCGAAGCTACCTTTTCAATAAAGTGCCTTTGTATCCTTAGGATTCCTTATTTGGACGGTTTTGCTCACTTGTAACATATTCTTACATCTTGGAGATCTTATGGTATGATTTGAGTAGATGTGGAGCACTTCTGCACGACGTTACATTCGAAAGAACCGTTTCGTCCTTAATTTTTGCACGCCAATGTAGAAGTACAATTTCTTTTCGCTAATATGATGTCAGTAGTTGGAGGAGGACTATTTCTTTTAAACTAATTTCGAGAGCTCCATCAATACGGAATAATATAACATTGTTGGAAAACCGGTTTGTGCTCGGCCACGAAACGAATGTTTTGTAAATGCAGGAATAAAATAAATTGACTGAAATGAAATGAAGTTTGACTGCATGATATTTGTGCCTGTCCTGCACTGCTGCATAACGATTTCCTCTAAAGCATGGAAAGAACCCTACCGGACGTTCTTTCAGGCAGAAATAATGGCACTGAGTCAGTCTTCGAGTAGCACTTTCACGAAAAATTAGATTTTACCTCAACGAAAAATATTTTTCACAATTTCGGTGATTACGAACAGATCGTCACCGCTTCTAACAAATAATCCCTGTTGTAGTATATTGAAACATATTTAACACTGCATAAATCATATTACTCACAAAACCTCTGACAGATCAAAAAGGTAATACTGACAAGGAAATCAAATGATTAACATGTGAGTGTGGGAGATTGATTTCTCAAAAAGAGAAATATGCAACTTAACACTTTTGCTGATCGCTCGTTCAGTGAACCGACATATGATCATTACTTCTATTCAACTGAAATACAGCAGGTACTGCCAATAAATAAATGGAGAGCAGTGGCGGCTCGTGGTTGAAAAAATAGGTGAAGAGCTACAAGAGCAATATGAAAAGATATCTACTGTCTTCAATGAAAATCACTATATGAGGACTGACCTATTTTTTGTATATTAGAGTAATTCTTCTTTCTTTTAAAGCTGCAAATTTGTAGATTATGTCGCCATAGAATGGTTGTTTCTTCGTGAGCATCTATAAAATATCTTTCTGAATAGAAATATTTGCCAAAGAAGCAAGTCTGTCTTGAGAAATAGTTTTCTTCAGTAAGTTTGTATTATTTTAAGGCACGAAAAACTTCTTTCCACTAACACACTTGCAGATGGAATGGTTAAAATGAGGGTAACCAATTTATAAGCTTGTGTAAAAATGCCTTTATCTTCATGAAGCACTTGGAGAAGTACTTGAGTCGATATATTCCTTTATTTTTCGTTGGCATATACATGACTCAGTTCATTTTTAAGGCGCTGGAGTTTTGTAATTATTTTTCCGTAAAAATGTTGTAGATTTTCAAAAAAGTGAGAGGGAAAGCTTGAATTAAATTGTTCGAATTTGGTTCTGTCAGCAAGACAAACAAATTAAAGTTTTTCACAGTCTTGAAATCTTATATCCATTTCCATAAGAATGTGGTCTAAAATTTCAAAATACAACTGTCTATAATTTTGAAAAATTCTTTCTTGTGTAAAAGCAGCATATTCCGGTTTAGATCTACTTATTTCTGTGATTTTGCTAGCTTTTCCAAACAGTATTTCAAATACTTCACCGTTCCTTTTATGACTCGAAATTTCACGAGTCTTTTTAATCTGAGCACAGCAGTTTAGGCCTAGTGATTTTTTTGCAAAATTTCGAATAATAGATCGGCGAGGCCAAACATTTCATTAAATACTATTGCCAAAAATGTAAATTCAAAAGTGTTCATATCTTTTAAAAACCCCTTGGCAAGTTGAATTGATTTTTTGTCTGATTGCTCACTATTTGTCAGAAATTCGAATACTTCCTTAAATTTATCCCAATCTTCAACAATTACACTTAGTAACTTCGAAGTGGAGGACCATCGAGTTTCTGCTATGGTTGGTATGCGTCTTGCGGTTGTAGATGTGAGTGTATAAGATCGCTTTTCTGAGTGGTGAAAAAACGAAAGAATTCCAGTGAGACTTGCGTTAAATATACACTTTGAAATTTTAGAAACACTGTGCTGTAATACAAGGTTCAAACGATGTGCTAAGCAATGAACAAAAACAGCTTGAGCAGCTTTATCCTTGATTTTTTTCTGTAGCCCATTCAAGTGTCCAGACATTACACTTGCTCCTTCGTAACATTGTCCTATTAATTTGTGTTGATAATCGAATTGTTCCAAAATTTTGTCTAGCAGTTTGTATAAAGCTTCTGACGTTCGATCTCCACTCACGTCGTGAAAACCCAAAAATCGCTCATCCAATACACCTTCCGAATCCACAAATCTTATTATTAAAGAGCACTGAGAAGTCTGATTTATGTCTGTGGTGTCATCTACTTGAATAGAAAGGCATAGAACTTCATTTATTTCATTTTTAACGTGATCGTTTATACACTGGCGGAAAGTGAAAATTGAACACCAAGAAAGAATTGCCGGACGATCATGAAATTTACATATGTTAATGGGGTGGAGTTTACGTAGGTGTGATGTTAATTTCGGGACCAACCGGTGAGCGCTTACGCCACAGCACGGCATAATATGCAAATTATCGTCGGTGGTATTTAAGGAGTACGGCGAAGTGAATGTAATCATTCGTCGGCGTACGGACACGTGCGAAGACCCTGAAGAAGCTGCAATGCCTGGACATGGAAGACGTGTACGATTTCAGCAGTTATCGGACTTTGAGCGAGGTTGTCTAGTCGGACTCCGCGAGGCCGGGTGGTCGTATCGTCGTATTGCGGAGCGAATTGGACGGGAAGCATCGGTGGTGGTACGATGGTGGCGTAGATGGTCCGAGGAACATTCCCAAACAAGAAGGCGTTTAACCGGGAGTCACAGACGGACTGATGAGCGGACCGATTGATCCATAAGAAGAGCGGCGTTGTTAAGCAGAACATCCAATGCACGCAAATCCGAGCTGTCGTTGCACCTTAGGTGACAGTGCGAACAATCTGCAACCGTCTACTGGATGCAGGACTACGTGCACATGTGCCTCTGACATGTGTACCTCTGACTCCAGCCAACCGTCAGGAACGTCTGCAGTGGTGTAGCCTACGTCTGCACTGGAGAACGCAATGGCGATCTCTCGTGTTCAGCGATGAAAGCAGATTCTGCTTCGGAGCCTCCGATGGCCGTATGCGTGTTCGCAGACGCACAAGGGAGCATCTCCACCCTTCTTACATCCGCCATCGACACACATGGCCTACAGCTGGTCTCCTGGTTTGGGGAGCTATCAGCTATCACTCCCGTACACAACTAGTGTTTTTTACCGGGTACGTTAAACAGCACCTCCTACATCAACAACATCATTCAGCCCGTCGTTGTGCCATTTGTAAGGTCGGTCCATCGTGTTGTTTTCTAGCAAGATAACGCACGCCCACAGACGGCACGTGCAACGCATCATGCGCTTCAGGGTGTGAGACAACTTCCATGGCTAGCACGTTCACCGGATTTGTCCCTCATTGAGCACGTGTGGGACTTTATGGGACAAAGACTTATCCGGTCTCCACGGCCAGCCACGACCATCCCCGATTTACTCGTCCAGGTTAAGGATGCTTGGAACTCAATAACCCAAACTTACATCCGACATCTGTACGACAGACTTCATTCCAGAATTGCACAGTGTGACGCAGTTCATGGCGTTTCGACCTCGTACTAACCATGTTACATGGAAATGTTATTTTTAAGTTTACCAGCAAATACAGCTATATTTAGCCATAATGTTTTGTTCACCTTATCCTCTGTATTCCGTTATTATGCTGTATAAATTTCATTGGTATCAGACGTCTGCTTCTTGGTGTTCTTTTTTCACTTTCCGACAGTGTATATTCAGAAATACATTCAACTAATTCATTTTGAATAGTTTTTGTGTCACTTGTGAAAACATTTTTTATCTTTTTCGTATTGATTTTGAATTTATAAAGGACTTCTTGATATCAACAATGAAAGTAATTCCTTGAAATTTCCACGATTTATCGAGTCCATGCTTTCGTCGTGTCCACGGAATCCTAGTTCTGGTTTGCTCATACATAATACTGCATCAATCACTGTCTGCAGGAAAATTCTATTTAAACGAACGTTTTCGTTGGAATACATTTCCAAAAGCCTAGCATTCTCCCTCAGGGCATCGGCAATGGTGTTCTGATTTTTTTGAGAATTCCTTAGCATTAACTCGCATTTCAGGTGTTCGGTAGAATCACCATGTTTAGGAAGTGAGCATGTTATATTTTATAAATCTGAGAATCCGTCTTTATTCCACGCCGAATGTTTATTACTAAAAAGTAGGCCCGGCCAACAAATAATTTTTGAAACACAGAAGTACTGCAAAGCTATTTATATTCAGTAAACCAACAATTTTAATATTGATATTGTAAGATTTACCGCTCTTCTTAATTTTTTTTGGCAACATATGTCAGTGAATCGGTCGGTCGTCCTTGAAGTAAAATGTCCCTTTTATCTTCATCTTTCCACTGATTAAATGGAGTTTGTAATAAATTACACACAATGTCGTTCACAGGATACATACTTTAATTAAAACTATCACTAACTGTTAAACTGTACACGAAACTACAGTAACAGCCAAGCCTTTTGACAAATAATCACAGAGCACGAAAACACAAATCTCTTTCGGAAAGCATGTACCACAACACTGCAAGATACCATGGGTAAACCGTCCCGTTTCACCGTGATCTCCTTCGAAGGTCACGATTCCATCTGCAGAGTTTCGGCGCCGAAAGATAAAACACTTCACTTGCGCGCCAGATAGAGGAGGTTGACTTCACGGTTACCATAGCAACTCGGTCGAAAACTGCAGACTTCCAAGGGTTTTCGTTTCGGCTCTTCACCTGCACTGTTTTGCGTACGAGGACTTGTTTTCCGTATGCAACGCGCTATGTGAATTGATATCTAATCAAAATTTTGAGTATTTTGTAACACAATAGAGACAAAAAACATATATTATACAAATTACTGCATAAAACTTTATTTTAAGTAAAATAGGTGAAGAGGCACTTCACCTACTTCACCTGAAAAGCCGCCACTGATGGAGAGCATATAAAAAGATAATATCCTCCTCCTCAAGCTGTCTTTAATAAAAATAAATACACTTTGTAGCCTGTCCAGCGCAAGGGTAATATAACAATGAGCGATATGCTGTATATACCCTGCTTTAAGAAAAAGCACTTTCTTCCACAAAAATAACTTTAATTACCATTCGATGATAAAAGGAAATATTTCTTTACAACGCATGCTAGTGAAAATGTTACTTACAAGGAGCTAGAAGCTACCACTCTGGAGGCGACAACTTACTGAATGGGCTACAGAAGCATGCCGGACCGCTGCGTTTCCAACTAAGCATACGGACAGCACAGCAAATTCTAACTGCCCGTTTATTTAATACGGTTTTACAGATAAAAATCAATTTGCATTTAGCACAATGTAGTACCGCACCCTCCCCGAAAAATATGATGACACTTGTATTGGCATAGGAGTTCCTATAACTAAATCAATACGATAACTGATGAGAAATCGAGATATAGACTGGAATCCTAAGCAAAAAAGAATAATAAGCATACAAATAAATTAATAAAATAAAGAAAGAAAACAGATCTCCCTCATTTACAAGCAGACAAAAATGTTCATTGAAACATACATTTGTGCCATTGCTTTTCAACTAAAGTACTGCAATAAGAAATTTTCCCCAAAGTTATTCACATAGAAATCGATCTGATTACGAGTAAGTACTTCAGAAGACTCCAAGCCAAAGTTCACAGAAAGTTCCTCTTTACCACCTAGACCCATTTCGCCGACACTTTGTTCTTTATTCTCAACAAGACTACTGTTTTTTTTTTCTGATTCTTTAATATATACCTCATCTCCGATAATTACAGAAGTGCCGACGCATGAGGGATTCTTAAAGAATTGTATAAGGATGCTATTAATCTTTTTCCTTTTTAATTTTCATTTAAACAGACATTCACACAATGTTTTAGTAAATTTAAATATTCTGAGGGGAATTGTTTTATAAGAAAAATTTAGGTAAATTATAAGAATGGAACCTATATCGGTAACCACTTTCGCACACTTCCATTCAGAGCAGGCAACCAACTGGGGGGGGGGTAGCCTGCGCAGGAGTAACCGCTTGCAACAAGAAGTGAACAATTGCTCTAGAAACCCCTTCTGGAACACTCCACACACTTAGTCAGAGGTTCAAATGTAAGGGATTTAAAAAAACCAACAAAAAAACAAAAAAACAGAGAGAAAAAAAAATATATTTCTATGAAAACTAAAATGATAGAATAGTGGTGAAGCAACAATAGAACAGGAAGTATGAAAGGTAAATTAATAACTTTAATGGTTCCAATTTTTATTTAATTTCATTATTAACATTATTTGTTTTAGAGTTGATTAATTTTGCTTCAAACGCAGATGGACGTGTTACTCATTTGTCAGTAAATTCTTAAAATAGCTAAAATATAGTCAAAATTGAATTTCACATTATATTTACATTTTTTGAATAACTGTGTCTAAATCTAAGATAACGGTTTTATGTTAAATAATATTATTCTGAATTTTTACTTTAGGATTTTATGTGCTATTTTGTATTAACATTAAGGTTTAACCCGTTTAAGATGTGTTAACCCTTTAATACCTTTAAGCTCTATTGGATAACATTTCCTCGCTTATAATTTTTAGACTGCACTTATTCTATTCGATGATTCTATTTATAACTCTTGCACCCTTCTTAAATATGATTGGAGCTAACGTTTTCCACTTGTTGTAAGTTTCTTGTACGCCACATTTTCTTGTTTGAAATTCCAAATATCTCCTAAGATTACACTTTATTGCTAATTGAACTTGTTCGGAATTTTTTGATATTTGTTCAAATGATAGGGCATTTCTATTTTTCCATATGTTATACTTTGTTATTGCAATTACATGAGGTATAGAAATGTTTTTTAGATTAGCTAATACATATAATGTAAAATTGAATTATCTGTGATTTCTTTCCATATATTCTTCATTTTTAAATATTTATCTCCTGTAAAATATACAAATGGTTTTTGAAGGAGGAGTGAGCTAAAACATTGCATTTCTCTGCCCACTTGAAATTTTAATAATTTATATGCAGGATGTTTCTCATTCTGAAAAAAATTCCTTAAGGTTGGGATGCGAAGTAGATGGCTTTTCAATAAAAGTTTAACAATGGCCAAACCCCGATGTTCAATATTGTTATACATAACATCTCTTCTTATTTTATCACTCTAACCCTCCCAAATAAATTTAAAAGCAAGTTGTTCTAGTTGATTAGTTGGTTATTAGATTTTATTGGCGCAAAGGCCATGGTTGGCCAAAGAGCGCCAGATACAAGACAAACAGACGAAATTAAAAAACGGGGCATAAATCGCAAAATCTGGCTGACCAAGTAAAACCGAACCATGAGTATAAAGGAAGGGCCAAAAAAGACAATGAAACAAACAGTATGAAAAACATGGTACAATGGTGAGAAACAAGCCGATTAAGTAAAACTGAGGAATGAGAATGATAAAACACATTACGAAATCGAACACAACTACACATAGGATGAGTCACTCTCCTCCCCCACACACTCCAATATAATGCTGGCCGAGGGCGAGGACGAACTGTCACTATCCTCCCCCTCATGTTCCTCTGCAATGTTAGTTGAGGCTGGGGACGAACTGTCACTCTCCTCCCCCGATGTTCCTCTATAATGTTGGGTGAGGGTGGGGACCTCGCTGAGTCCGAGACAGTTGCAATGTTAGTCAGGTGGACCGCGACAGTTGGATGGACACGGCACACCTTTGCGGATTGAGGGCCGGGTCTTCCGCACGTACAGGCGGTCTGCTGGGAACCGGAAGAGTCGGTCGTCTTCAAAAGAGAAGGCGCAGACTCAGCTGGTCGAATAAGCTGGAGCTCGGTGAAATCCACCTGTGTCGCTTGTTCAACTGTAGATCGCTTGGCAAGTGCGGCGAGAGCTACAGGGCGCGGAACAAAGGGCTGCACGGGTTGCGGCAGAGACTGAACCACTGCGGCAAAAGTACGCTGTCGGTTGGTGGGTATACCCAACTTGGCCTTGGCAGCAGGGTACGAGAGGCCTTCCAGGGTCTTGAGGCGCTGGATTGCCATCTCGTCCTTCCATTTCATACAGTTGCGGGAGTAAGCTGCATGGGCCTCACCGCAGTTAACACAGCAGGCCGCAGAAGTGCAACCATCCCCGTCCTGTTCACTGGAGCCACAATTTGCGCAACGAGCGGAACTCTTACAGAAACGCTGGGAATGCCCGTACCTCTGGCACCTGAAACAGCGCAGAGGACTGGGAATGTACGGGCGAACTCCACATACCAAGTAGCCAGCCTTGATTTCGGTCGGAACTTTCGGGGAGTTAAAAGTCAAGATTACATTTTTAGACTTAATCAAGGAACCATCGCGCCGGAACATCATACGACGAGCAGCAATAACACCTTAATCTGCAAGTTCAGTCACCAATTCGTCTTCACTGCATGGCAAGAGATCAAACTCCGAAATAACACCCCGAGAGGTGTTAAGAAACGGGTGAGGTGTCACTTTTACAGGAATGCCTTGAAGACTAGTGAGGTGCAGAAAAGTGTTACTCTGAGAAACACTGCAAGTTTGGACAAGCAGGTCCCCAGAGCGAAGCTTCCTCACAGACTTCAAGGGGCCAACCGCAGCGTCCAAAGCTTTAGAAATGAAAAATGGAGATCTGGTGGACAGTCTCTCATTCGGATCGATGGATTCTACAACTAAGTGTGTAGCATGCGTATTCACAGCAATCGAGGGGAGACGACGCTTCGGAGCGACTGGTACAGCTGCCGAAGAATAGGTTCCACATTCTTGGTCCAAGTCATGGTCTAAAGATCGTTTAAGGGTATGAGACTTGGTAGGTTGAGAAGACGAAGGAGAGTCGTTGTCAACGATCATTTGCTCAGGTGACTTGAATTTGGAGCGTTTGTTTTTGGGTTTACCCATGGAAAAAAAGGAGAACGATTCGTCTGCAGACTACTCCACCCACCACCGAGCCCTACAAGGGAGAACTGGAGGTCTGCAAGCCAAGAAAATGACGCTGGACACAGTTCTGGAGCTTATACGTTGTAGATATAGTCCGTTGGCTGTGATCACACGCACTCGGCGGACACTTCGGCCTCCGGGTACCGTCATGCAAACGCCTTTGGCATGATCCCACAGCCCCCGGGCTCACCCTGCCGTGCTATACTACAAAAAAGCCGCTAAAGCCCTGCACACAACTTGGTACAAGACTACTGACTAGAGGTGGGTTAGTCTCTAGCCTCCCGTTTACAGCGAAGCCGGGGTCGAAGAGGAGTGTTGGTACACAGGAGGCACTTATCCGGTCTCCTGCGACCTCAGCCGCCAGACATCCCATTTCCGCCTCACGGGTCTCCGCACGCGGCAAACATGCAGGTAGGTCTAGCACCCAAACCAGCTAAAAGGAAAAAAAGAAATCCAAAGAAGACAAATCCTGGAAATGAACCTAAACGGAATCTCAGCAACCTACGAACTGAGCGGTTAATATAATACAGTTAGTGGTGGAGGGTAACAAAACCACAAGACCGGGGTGTGAGTGCATAACGTGGTAGCGATTAGGTAGAGTAAACAACACGGGCAACTAGCCAGTGGAGAAAATAAATAAAAACAAAAAAGCGAGACACAAGACCAGCTAGGGATCGTGGGGCCGCAACTCCCCAACAGCTGGATGAACAGCCGTCCCTGCATACACCAACAGCACCGAAACAAAAAACAAGCGGTGGCATGACATCAGATGTTGACCAGTCACAAGGTCAGCTCGGGCCGTGGGGGCGCCGCTCCCCAAGTAACTGGTAAACCAGTTATCCCCGTGCGGGGCAAGTTGTTCTGCCTCTTTAAGTATATTTCTGGGAATTTCAAAGATTCTTGCATAATAATAAAACTTAGAGAAATGAAGAGAATTTACAATTTTTGCCTTTGTGAATAGTGAAAAGTTTTTTGTCTCCAAGTCTTGATTATAATGTTCCATGCTTGAAATACACTCTCTCAATTTTGATGACAGGTTGGGGCCAGATTTAGAAAATGGAATTCCCAAAATATTAATATCAGTAGTTGTTATTTTCAATAAGTTATAATTAAAGTTTTTCCAATTTCCGTAAGTAAAACCTACACTTTTTTCAACGTTCAATTCCGCACCAAATAACCCACTAAAAATTTAAAAAGTTTGCTCTATGTGAGTAACTGAATTTTCATCATTTGCAAACAAAACTATATCATCGGCATATGAAAGGGATTTAATTGATTGAGTTTGGCCCGGGACTGAAAATCCTGTAATTTGAGCATTATTTTTTAAGGATGTCAAAAAATGATTTATGAGTAACGTGTATAAAATGGGAGACAATGGACATCCTTGTCTAACTCCACACGTGACCTTCATTTTTCGTGATAATTCAGTTTTAAAAATAACCTTTTTCTATGTGCTGTGATAAATATTTTGTATAACATCCACAAATTTTTGAGGAAATCCGTATGTTACTAATAATTTATAAAGTTGTTTTCTATTTACCAGATCAAAGCCTTTTTTTTTGGTCTAATGAAATTATCGCCATTTTGACTTTTCTGTCGTTTATATATTGAAATGTCTCCTTTAATGCTAGTATATTTAATTGTATATCTCTGGAGGGATAGAGCACATTTGACCTTCATCTATTAGTTGATCTATGATATTATGTAATCTTTTTGTTAATATTTTAGTATAGATTTTGTAATCAACGTTTAAGATTGCTATTGGTCTCCAATTATAGGGAGAGAAAAGATCTCCGCCTTTAAATTTTAATTTTGTTAAACCAAACTGAAAAGATTTTGGAACATTTTTTCCTTCTAACAATGTATTAAATATTGTATTTAACTTTGGGATTAGCTGCTTTTCAAACTTTTTTATAAAATTCTGTCGACAAACCGTCAATTCCTGGAGATGAACCATTTGGTAACGAGAACAAAGCCTCTCTAATCTCTGAGTTTTTAATGGGGGAGGTAAAATTATCTTTGTCCGCTTCTCCAATTTGGAGTGGGAAGTCTAAATCTCCAGAGCCTCTAATAATTGTGGGGTTAACTAATTTTTCTAATGAATTAATAAATTTATTACGAATTGATTTTTCTGTATTTCAGGGGCACCAAAAGCTGGATCTGTAATGCATTCCTTCTCCTTTTTCCTGATTTTATCAAAGAATTAAAATCTATTTCACCCAATCTTTCCGAATCATACAGGTCTATCATTACGTCCCTTGCTCTATCTTGTAAAGCAGAGTCTAAATTATTTGAAAACATTATATGTAAATTTTGAGTAAATGGAACTGTCTTATTGGATTCTTTAATTTGTTTTATTAACTCTTGATATTTTAATATATTTATTAATTTTCTTTTAATAAGTTTTCCTTTGACGCTTATAGCTTTATTTTTAATTTTTAGTTTAACTGCATCCCAATTTTCGACTGCAATTTCTGAGATGGTTATTTTTGACAAAAATTGCTCTATTTCCTGGTGTGATTCTTGATCTTCTGAGACTGCATTTGAGATCTTCCAATATGAAGGCTTTGACATTTTTGCATGCAGTTTTAACTGCAAGTTAAGTAGCTAATATGTTCACTAATTCTCTGCATTTCTTCGTCAAATTCCTGTTCATATTGTTTCCCACTATTCATTTAGCAGGAAGCGTTTCTAATATTCTGGATGGAACAGAAGTATACGAAAATTCATTACATTGCATATATATATCATTTTATTAATAAATAACTGCAAAGTGTCATACGAAATTTCACACGTAGTGAGCAGACTTAAAAAGATGTTTCTGTGCGATTACCGAGACTTCACAACAAGTTTTCTTTCCTGAGAATATACAGATACCTACAAATATTTTTCCAGCGTAAAGACACAGTCAGATCTATTTCGGAATATCTGCATAACTTGGACGTTATCATGGAACTAGCTAAACACGATGTCAAAATTTTGAAATATCTCTGCCTCAATCCTTACACTATAGATTTTTGTAACACTTTTGAATGCTGATAATTCTGAAATTGATAGTAACGTGTGTAAGGTTAGAGAAAAATACAGAACGAATATCAAGGTTTTAAAAACATTGGCTGTGATACACCGAAAATATTTACAACACGAATGTGCAGATTTTCATTTAATTGGCGTAAGAGTACAAACTAAAATACTAAAAAATAAGAAAGCTAACTTCAAACGAAATTTGAAGATTTGCTGGAAACTCTTGTTGGAAATTGCAAAGATAAATGTGCTGCTTTCCTACATTGCTGGACAACTACAGCAGAAAATTTTATTTGCTTCAAGGAAGTTGCGCTTGAGTTATTTGCGGCTTTTGAATTTATACACACCGGTAAGCAAAGGTTCTCAAACATTTTCAAATTTTGCAAGAAATTACTTTTCTACTTTCAGAGACTTTAATTTTTTAATATGCAAAATCCTGTTTTTACTCCCGAAACACATATTACAGAAAAATCCTGTCGACTATTAACATTAATGTGCTCTTTAATGCCTCACAGCATTGAACAGGAATTTGATTTTGAAAAATGAGCTTTTTTTAGGAAAAACTGCAAAATCAAATGCGTTTCTAATGTCTGATTAAAGAAAAGAAACTGCGCACCAACTACACTTATTGTATAACTTTACATACCAGCAATCTGAATTCATTAGTGTTGAATAAAAGTAAAAAATTCCTAAGCCTTTGCGCATCAACCAGAAGGCTTTTCAAATAGAAAGGCACACTTTTTCAAGAACGGTAGTTGGAAAGATAGACCTTTTTGAGAAAGGAAAGAAGAAAGGTGGATTTTTTCAAGGAAGGTGTAGACATAAGGATACACATGGAAAAAATATAGTCCAAGGACTGAGAAATGC
This sequence comes from Macrothele yani, assembly GCA_039090855.1. Lineage (NCBI taxonomy): Eukaryota > Metazoa > Arthropoda > Arachnida > Araneae > Macrothelidae > Macrothele > Macrothele yani. The sequence continues at coordinate 14,762,327 of CM077018.1, forward strand.
GCACAGAAAGCAAAGCAAATAATTTATATATATATATACCATCATCATCATCATCATTGTCAATAATTATCAATCCATTGCTGGACGAAGGTCTACCCAAGTTTCTTCCACAACGGTCTGTCTTGTGCCAGTCTCCTCCATGTTACTCCCGCATACTTTCGAATTTCATCCGCCCATATTCCATGTTGTCTTTTCCTGAGCCTCGGTATCCAGTCTAAAATTTCAACTGTTCATCGATGGTCTGTCCTTCTAACAATTTGTCTAGCCCATTGACAGTTTAAGGATTTTACTCTGTTCATGATGTCTTCCACTCATGTCATCTTTCTGATCCACGAGTTACTCTTCTTATCTCTCCTGGTTACACCAAGTATGCACCTCTCCATGCTTTTTGAGTTGTCTGCAGCCTTTGCATGTCTCTTTTAGTTAAGGTCCACGTCTCTGCACCATACGTAAGCACTGGAAGGATGCATTGATCAAACACTTTTCTTTTAAGACATAATGGCATATTGCTCTTGAAAATTATGCTGTTTCTTCCAAAAGCTCTCCAGGCAAGTTTTGTACGCCGATTAATTTCTTCATCAATGTGACCCTCACTTATATATATATATATATATATATATATATTCTATTAAGAAGAGACCTAAGCAAAAATATTTTTGACTCATACCTAGTACAACATAGAAAAAGTTATGTATCTACCGGTGTGAGTAAAAAGAGAAAAATAAAAATAAAATAAAACAACTGAATGTGGAAAGTGTCGAGAATACTGAGCCTTGGATTTATCAAGGACCAGCAAAAACTCTGCATTTTCTCACTTCTACAAAGACCTAGTTGGAAATGGGTTTCTGCAAAGCCATAGATGCAAGTAATTAGCCCACCAAAAATTTTTAAATATATATATATATATATATAAGTCATGCCCTCCTCCGAGTTGTATGACCTAGCTCTAGTTTATAATTTAGCTTGCATCCATAACTTTTCTGGCCCGAACCATGCTCTTCATCTGTTACGATTAAACAGAAAGAAGAAGATTAAAGAAAACTCAAGTTGAACTTGAGTTTTCTTTATACCAAATTAATCTTAAAAATTATATCTTATCATAAAAAATGATTCAACGTCATTTTTTTTATTTTTTGTTTGTACAGCGTTCAGAAAAAAAAACTACTATGGTTACAAAAAAATTATCCCATCACTGCGAAACTAAATTAAATATGTACTGAAGTAGTTAAATAAAAATACGTATTGTTATATTTTACCAGCTGACATTCATGATTGCTGGACAGGAAGAAGAAGAGAAACTGCTACATCGGTGAAATTTAGATTCAGTCATGGTTTTCCAACATGCTGAAATTCTGAAAAAAATATTATACTACTCACACGCAAATAAGTTATTATAAATTACACACACGCACTCAGAAGTGAAAGAACTCCATCAAAAAACGAGAAATACAGTACATTCCGGATGTGTGATACTCTTCTGACTCTGGAATAATCCGCCGCATTTTGATTTTCAAGTGAAACTGTCCAGTGAAATAATTCTAAACTTTATTAAAAAAAAAGAACAGTGCACATCTATCTGATATTCAACCTACATTTGGTTTTGTCATCCTTTATGCATAATTTCCCATGCACCTTAACGAATATCAAACATTAACAGTCAAATGCTTTTCTCTCTTGCTATTGTGAAATGCAGCTTTAAAAAAAACAGTCCATTTCTACATATTCAATCATCTAACACTCTCAATACACTGCTGGATGTAGATCCCTCCAAGGTCCTTTCAGATTATTTATCTTGAGCAGACAATTATCTTCTGTGACCCCGGCATACTTTTGAATTTCATATGTATGTCTCATACGTCCTATTATCTGGTCTCTTACTATCAACTCATGAATTTCAGTTGTCCAAAGGTGATTCCGTCTTCTAGCAATATCTCGATCATCATTGCCATTTGAAGATCTTTACCGTAAATCAGATATCCCCAAATGCTGTCATGATCCCGTTCCTTGAGTTCCATTAGCTTGTTACACCAAGCATCTAGGCTGCCCCGGTGTAGCAGTGGTCTAAGCGATGGCGTCTGTTCATTTGTCCGAAATATGTTCGGGTTCAAATGTCGGTGAGGCATGGATGTTGTGTTTATCTTACGGCACTGGCTGTCTCCCTTCCTTGGAACCAGTGACCCTAAATTAGGGACAGGCTACTGCTTATAGCCCATTAAGTTGCTGACGGTGGTCGTTGAACCTCCAATACAAAAAAATAAAAAAATTACAAGCATTAGATTTTGATTCCAACAAATCCCCTTTGAGGTATTTACGACGAAATTACAAATTAAGGGAACTACCATTTCCATTACGTGCCACAACAGTCATCTGCAAACGGAATCTTTCACAAACGACGTATATATATAAAAGCAGACATCTCCGCAACACAAGTAGTAGTATTCGCAGTTAGAATGGCAGCTTATCGTGATTTAAGCTAATTTTAACGTGGTATGATGGTCAGCGCCCATTCCAGAAATTTCCAGGAAATCTTGACTTATGCGTTCAGCAATTTCAAGGAAGTTTCAGCACTACACACATTCAAGGAAGACATACATGGTGCGAGACCGGCGGCCTTAAAAACGCTGGAAAATCGCAGGAAGCGGCGTCTGCACGCATTGTAACAACCTCCAGGCCTGCAATATCCCCACGAGTCACAGCGTAACTCAATGCTGGAGCAAGTAGTAGCATCCTCGTTCTGACAGTGCAAAGTTCCTTTTGTTCTATGGTGTTCCGCAGCAGACGGCCCACACGAGTGCCATTGCTGACCCGATGTTACAAGGCTGGTACCCTCGCCTGGGTTCCGGAACACCACCATTGGACGCAAAATTACTGGAAACGTGTAGCTTGGTCCTACAAATCCAGCTACCTACAGTTTCGGGAAGATGGACAACTCCGCGTGTAGCGAAAACTCTAGAAGACAATGAATCCCGCTTGCCTATTAGGTAAGTGCAGACCGTCAATGGCTCTGTTATAGTGTGGGGTGCTTTCAGCTGCCACATATTAGAACCTTTCATACGTCTGCCGAACGCTAGTCTTAGTAACCATCATTGAGGATATTTTGCACCCGTTCATGTTATTCAATCATTCCCACCATTCCCACCACTTTCGACACGACAATGAAACTCCACACACGTCCACTATCTCACCGTTATGGATGCAGGAACATTCCACGGAGTTTGGTATTCTTTCTTGCCTCCCTTGTTCGCCGGAATTTAACGAAGTCGAACACATTTGATATGCTGTTCTACGTGCCGTCAATGTCAGGAATCTTCCACTGGCGATGATACGGAATTGCTTGACGCTCTTTAGGCTGCATGGTGTGCACTTTCTCTACAGTGCTACAAACAGCACGTAAAGTCCATGCCCCCTCACGTTGCTCCGTTATCTTATCGCGAGAAGGACCAGCACGGTATTAGGGAGGTAAACCTTTTTCTTTTCTGTTTTGTCACTTCAGTGTTCAGTGTCATATGAACTTCGGTAAGGGAAGATATTTCTTCTTGATAAAATTCACGCTCAAAATGCCAAATAGCCAAGCTGATAAGTAGAGAAGTGTATAACAACATTATTCATGAGTAACAATTCCCTGATGTAGCATTAATCAAATTGACTGCAGATGAAATTCCAAAAATTAAGTGTAAAGTTCTTCTCATGTAACGAGTAGCAGGAGAAAATATGAACAACAATTTTTAAGGTTTATTCACTCCATATGCACGATTCAACAACAGCTGGTACGAATTATGGCTAAAGTGGTATACAAATGAAAATAACTGCGATAGTATTTCGGAAATAAAATAATTAAATTTCAGGATTTAACAGAGTCGCTTCCTAAAGATGGATATGTAGATGCTAGAGATAAAATGTTCTTAATATGTGTTGCGTTTGTTTCCAGAAATGCTAATTTTATACATAATGCGCTAGTGTTCCAGTAGTCACCCGCAGTACTGTTTAAATTTTGTTTTCTCCAGTTCGTTTTGTAACAGAAGTTCCACTTATTCCCTGTTACTTAGAGTTCTGTGCAATCATAATTACACAGCAATACGATCTAATTAATCTAACATCTCAGAGATGCTCTAATTAAAATTATCGGTAACGTACTTTGCGCGGAATTCGAACCGCTCACCGGAATAATACACAACACAAAAAACAGCGAAACTACCTATAATATTCATTTTATATAAATTTATCGTTTACATTAAAATACTGCTGGTAATATCTGTGGAAATTAGTTGGGGAGAACCTGATTTATTTCCACATGGTAAATTATATATATTCAACAAGTTCAGTCTTTCAGAATAAAACAGCAAAGGACATGTAGTTCGCTCTCACGAAAGCAGATTTTCTTAAGAGAACAGAATCTAAAAATTGAATAGGTCGCACCACTGTTATACTAATAATTACTTTAACATTATAAAACTATGTGCGGGTTCTCAGGTTTTGGACCCGCAGGTAAGCATTTGAATACTTGAATCTTGAGTAAAAATAAATGATTTTATGTTAGCGAGATTTTTTTGTCGAGTTGATTTTTCGTGCTTAACGGCTGTTCCTTTCTCATGTTTAGGACGTTTGGGTTTCTCAATTACAAACCTCGACTTAGTTTTCCAGTTTCTAGAGTCGAAGCTAAAAGCGATGACATATTTTGCATGCATAAGCCAAAAAATTATGAACACTTTAAATTCAGAAGCGCGAATGTCAGTATGAAGAAATAAAACCTGTAATGAAAGCAAAATGTAGAACTGGAACAACAGAGGAAAAGGAAGGAGCAAAAATTTAGCTACTGCGATAAGCTTTGATTTAGTAAATACTGAGGCAATGGCAGAATATGTCGTGCTGTGGCCCGTGGCTGGCACTGAATTAAGGCCGCTTTTAGAAACACTTCCTATTTCTCTGAGTTCTTTTGCTATGAAATTTTAGTGAAGCATTTAAAGGATATCCCAGTTACGGGAAGAGGGAAACTAACCAATAAATAAAACATTCCATCTCTATTATTATTGATTTGAAATCATAGTCATACCATTTTTTATTTTTAACGCTCATTATGCTTTACCAGTGTAGCGAATTGTGCATTTGCTTTAGAAATCAATCGACTTGACAGAAAATCGCCTTTGCTTTGGGGAAATATCGATGGATTAATGCAATACAAACGTTAACTCTAGCTTCGTTTTTATTATTATCGAAAAAAGGCACTAAACTAAATATCCCTTTAAACAAATATCACTAAAACAAATATCACTTTCCAGCAGTATGCATTTTCTTCAAAATTATGATTTTCAAAAATGTGCTGATTTTTAAAGGATTATTTATATTTCAATGCAATTATGAATTCAGATTTTTAATAATGATAATATTGATGATCCTCACATTTGAATCGAATGGATAAAAATCCCCTGAACAGGAGGAATAGCGATGAGAGATGGTAACATATTTGGAACGACGATCTCGGAACGCAGATTCGAATACCTTGCAATGTGATAAAATTCCATTACTCAGTTTTAGGATAAGTGTATTCAGTACTATCAATTAACAAATATGACATGGCTACTGTAAATGTAAAACATTATTCCTTCGTATCATAATTATCATTATCATAAGTTATCGGTGGGTGCACACTGGATAACTTATGACCGCTCCAAAATTCATACCGTTCCTTCAGGAATGAAGCCCATTTCAATTTTTCAGTTCAAACGGGAACCGGGCCTATCAAACGAAATTTAAAGCCCGAAAATCTCAAGAAAACATGAAAATATTTGTTCTTGTGCACATATGCTGATTGCTAAATCGTGATAGAAAAAAATTACAGCAAATACAAAGGGTGATAAACTATTACCCGGACTTGACTTATTAACAAAAAAGCACAAGATTTACAGATTTGAAACTTAATCGCCTTCGTAGTAGTCCCCTTCCTAAGTCACACACATACTTAGTCTAGCGCTGTTTTCCATGCTCGAAGCAGTTTTGAAGTCCTCTTATGAAGTTGCGACCAGATGCTTCATCGCATTCTGTTGTATCTCCTCAACATGTTGAAATCTTTTCTCTTTCAAGTGGTACCTGTTTTAGGGAAGAGGAAAATGCCGCAAGGAGCAAGATTTGGCAAATAGGTTGGCTGTCAGACCATTGCAATATCGTGCTTAGCAAGCAACTGCCTCACACGTTCCGACAAATTGGTAGGCGCGATATTCTGGTGGAGATGCCACTGGTTACCCTCGTGCAATGCTGGACTTCTGCGACGAACTGCATTCCTCAAACGCCACAAAACTTAACAGTAGTATTCCTTGTTGATTGTCCGGCATGATGGAGTATATTGTTATGCTCAATTCCCTCATGATTGGAAAAAGAAAGAGTGAGCATCGTTTGGACTTTGTGAGGCTATGTTGTGCATTTTTCGGGCCTCAGATTATTTGGAGTATTCCACTCTGAAGACTGCACCATAGTTTCGGGGTCATACCCATAAAATCACAATTCAAAATCAGTTTTAAACAGTTTTCGTCGTTTTCTACGCACTCAAGCGGGTCACTAGCAGCTGGAATATGGACCTGTTTTTGCCCAGCTGAGAGCAGGTTTTGCACAAATTTCGCTGAGTCACGGTTCATAACCAAATCGTCGGTAGCAATCGACTGAACTGAATTAAACTAATGTTGAAGCTTTCTGATAACTCATGAATAGTGATTCGGAGATTTTCCCTCTCAGCTGTGTGCACAAGTTCGACATTGTTTTCAAGTTTGCTGATTGCGGGACCCCCTGACGGTTCATCACTATCAACGCTTTAAAGGTAATTTTTAAAGCGTTTGTAGCACTCATAGACTTGTTCATTGCTAATGCAATCCCCCATATATACTCTCTGATACTTTGAGGGTGTGTCTTTTGCAAGTTTCGTCCAGTTTTTGATAGAATCTGACGCAAATTCGTAGATCAAATATTTCCGCTGGCAATTGGTACGAACTGCTTCACATACGTAAGAACAAAGCACTACTGTAAAGAAACCGGAAGAGCAGGAGAGACGTACCTCCCGACATGCAGTATATGCGTAGTAAGTTCCAAGGAAAACCTGTGCCAAACCTATTCCGGCTGCGATGCGATTGTTTTTTTATTGGAGGTTTAACGACCACCGTGAGCAACTCAATGGGCTATAAGCAATCGCCCGTCCCTAATTTAGGGCCACTGGTCCTAGGGAAGAGAGAGAGAGACAGCGCAGTATGACAAACAACAACATCTATGTGGCAACGGGATTCGAACCTGGACCCTTTTTGGAAGAATGATCACAGGCCATCGCTTAGACCACTGAGCCTCCGGGGCGGCATGTGCAATTTGGAACCTATGCAATCAGTCTGGATAGTTTTCCATCGCATCTAATATACAGCCGTATTCAGGCATTACAGATTATAATGTCTTTTCGAAGTCTTTCTGTTACAGACGTTCTACATCGTAAAAGTAAACCGCTTCGGAATTCGACGGGTCTATTATAATAACAGATTTGCGTTTGTCTATGATACGTATGCAGTAGTTTAATACCCAAAGAGCATCCTGAAAATAATGCCTCGTCCCTCGTGAGATTTTTATTTGCAGCAGCCAAAATGCGAAACTTGCTGGCATAATACTTGGACATATTCTTAATAATGCTATTCAAATTATTGTCCAACACTTTCTATACATTTCCGCCATCTTTGAAACCATAGGTAATATCCATTTTCGAAAAATTCCTGAGGCTGTCTTTTCCCCCATGAGTTCAAACCCAGTTTAACGTCTGTCACGTCGTCCAAACGTTCCCCACGAAGGGTGTTTTTCAAAGATGCAAACAGGAAAATTTTTCAGGGAGCCAAATCAAGACTGTAGAAGGTTTAGCGCTCAACGTCCACCCCATTTTGGCAATAGACTCTGACGTCTGCATTGAGGTGCCCGTTATCATGATATAAAACAACACTGTGAAGTGGAATGTCACGTTTTTTTCGTTCTGATAGCTTCCTTTAGCTACTTCAATGTCTGCACATAGTGAGCACAGTTCATTTCTGCATCCCGTTTAAGGAAAGCAGTCAAAATGACACCACGTTTGTCCCAAAAAATGTCACCACCACTTTCCTTGAAGAACGAGTTGTTTTCATATTTTTCTCTCAAGGTGAAGATGTGCGATGCCATTCCATTTTCCCACGTTTTGTTTCTGGGTCATGAAAGAACACCGAGGTTTAATCCCCGGTCACAACATTGCAGAAAATCATCTGATTCTCCTTCCCATAACAGTCAAAGAGGTTCAGGCACATGCCCACCGTTTCCTCACATTGCTTAGAGGTTACGTTTCTTGAGATCCACTTTGAACAAATTTTTCTGTAGCCCAGATCTTTAATTAATGTTTCGCTAGCACTATGACCACAATGAATTGCATCACACAACTCCTGGATGGTGATACGACAATCAGCTGTGATGAGGATTTTTACGCGTTGCCTGTTGGCATCTGTCACTGCTGTTACGAGTCTTCCACTCCGTTATTCGTGCGACACTGAACTTTCTCCCTCTCAAAACCTTTTTATCCATCTTCGGCCATTATTTATAATATCGCTTGTGGCAGCGACATACACAACGAATGGTCTTCTGAGGACTTCTGGAGCCTCACATCACTCTTTTTGTAGGAATTAGAATACAGCTCCCTGCTTTTCTCTCTCATTCATGTTACCTATTTCCAACACTGAGAAATAATTGTTCCCATATTGGTAACATATAGTATACGTCAGTGCAGTTTCATTAAAATCACTTCAATAGTTTAAACGTTATTAAGGAGGAGGCATTACTTTCAGGATGTCCCTTGTAAATGCAATTGGTGCGTGCAGATATTGTGTTAATAACTTTAGCAATCAATAAATGCTGGAACGGTGAAAACATTTACTATGCAATAATCAGCAGGAAAGGCTCGCAATGTCTTTAATTTAATTTATCAGCTCTCGTGCTTTATTTTCATCTGACAATAACCACTCTTACCAAAATGAATACCAAAATCACACGTTCTCAGCATTTAATGAAAACGTTCAACACATGCATAATATTTAAATAAATCGCTTAACTTTACTTTACAAGAATAGCAAGACATGAAACGTTTCAAAAGCAGACCTACACTTCTCGTGGGTATCTGAAAAACAATATGCTATAACTGGTACAGTTATTCTTACAAGAAAAAACAATATATTGCAGGTACATTATTTCGGGATTGTTTTACTGTTTTCGATGTCCAAGACGTAAAATTCGTTTGTAATAGGACAGAAAATACTGCGTTCGTTTTCTGTAGTCTGTAAACATGCATAATTTTTTTTGTCTGGCTCCTTCATGTAAAAATGCATTTCATTATTCAATTGACAGAGATTTTAGCTTTTTCCTACGCTTTCCTTTGCTACTTAAATTGTAACTCTAGGTAAACGGTCTGTATAATATTAAAGCGGGAAAAATCAAATAACTTTCCAATTTATTGACCACTGTTGCTTGAGAAAGAATTAAAATATTTCTATTTAATGTATTTTTACGCATCATTTAAAAAAGTTGAGCAAAAATGCACATAATTGCAATAATCAATTTTGAAATTTAACAAAACTTTTGGAGTATAGTTAAAGATATTAAGTTTGCACTTCTCAGTGCAAAGGTCTTTGCAACATGCTGTTTAATTAAACACCGAAAGCAGTTTCAAGAGCATACCTTACGAATTTCCGATTAAGTTCAGCTATATTGAACACCTCGGTCTACACTTTTCTTAAAATGGATTATAGGTATTAGTTAAAGAACCATCAGAAGTAGAGAGTCATGGAACTGTAGGAATCCGGATAGGTTGTCGGATTTATGAATGAGTCGGAGAGTGCTCTTTTTTCTTGCTTCGAGGTTTAAAGTATCCCATGAACAAAACTTAATGCTATAAGCTGTCTCTCATCCATGTATTTGGAACACAGGGTACAGACAAACTGATACGCCACAGCTGTAGAAGGGAATTGTTTATTACTTGTGCCTCATCCGGGAGTATAACCCGGATCCAACCAACCGAAAACTGCAGTCTCTGGCACCGGGGTGGTTGTTGGAGCGTTTAATTTACAGGAGCTGATTGGAAGATCCTGGAAAAGGCTGCAGAAGTATGAGGCACGATAAGCCAAGATCCAGGACTGTTGAAGACGATCACTTCTTTAAACGAACTTCAAAAAGGGAGTTAGCATCTGAACTTCTATCGGGGTTGTAAACTTCGCAAAAAATTTCTCGTTGAAAACTGTGTTTCAATTAGCTTATGAAAGAGGGTTTTATGCTAGAAGACCTGCAGTGCGTGTGAGACTGACTTCTGATGTACGGCTAGCATATTGTAAATTGGGACCGTGGAACACAATTAGACCAATAATAAATAGGAACAGATTCCATTACCAGTGAGCCACGATGATGAGTGGTTAAAACTTACATCGGACTGATATATTCTACTAGGTTCCTGTTTCGTTCATACTTGGATGTTTAGCGCAAAAATAGCAAGGTAACTAGTTTGCTCTACCAAAATCAACTTTTGGAATTTCGGAATGAGATCCATTTATTGGAATCGGGTAATTATAGAACATTCTTTAGCATTTAAATATCGGTGTCCCTTACAATTTCCTTATAACATACACACACGACATCTTCTGTTATTACGGAAAACACACGATATTACCTAGTTATCGAGAGATCAGGGATTCGATCCTAGCGGTTTCGAAATACAATGCTTCTGTTGCTGTGTGTTAATTAAAGAAAAACTGGGAAAGAGCAATGACTTTGTCTATTTACATTGTCTCCACGTATTTGGAAGTTTTTCACTATTACCGAGATTTTTGTGAGTGGCAGTTTGCCGCTTGAGCTTTCAATTGTTTCTTGTATTTCTAAGGTACATCGTGGTAAGATTTGTTTTATATTCGAAATGAAGCAAAATGATGGGAGTAGTATACATTATTTAAATGTTAGCGGGAACGATTTCAATGTATCCAAGTTTTGTAGTTGAAATTTTAAAAGATTTGTCGATAAAATGTTATTCCTTTGAGTACGAAATGAACCAGAGGACTTCCTAAACAGAAACTAGCAGACAAGACCATCGAAATCCATTTAACTTTTTAAAAACATTCCAAAATGGAAGTCCCCAGCGATTATTTAACTAAATTTTTTTATTTAGCTGCACACCAAGTTTTAAATAAGGATTAGTTTGTTGTGGATTATAAATAAGAAAGAATAAGAAAGTATATGTTGCTTTCCTGCGACAATAACACGATGTCGAACTATTTAAAAAGAAGGTAACGTTTCTCTGGTATAATAAATGAATGGAGAGAAACACACCTTTAACATAAGGAACGCAAATAAGTGTCGTGTTTTTGTACATTACAAATACTAAAATTATCACGCTTTCTAAAACATCGCATCCAAGAAGGGATTTCTTAACCGGAATTAAAGTTGTCGTACTATAAAGCTTGCACTACGGCCCTGGGCCTTCGAAATATAAGAGCAGCATTCTACGCACAGGATACTTGGAATTAATTCCAGTTAAAATCAGAATTATTACCTTAGGCAACTCCTCCATAACGTATTACGTACTATTGCAATTATGAAAACAGTTGGAAAAATGATTAGTTCCTTACATTTTTACACCACCTCCTAGAAGAGCGTTTTCAAAGAGGCACATAAAAAAATAAAATGCTCATGATATAAGCAAAAAGTTTCAATTAAACATTTCAGTTAAAGGTGTCTTGTGGCATCTGGTACCATCGCGTACACAGTAGATCCTTTAACACATGTAAGGTACGTAATTGAGTTGGCGCAGATAGGATTTGTTGTACCAACACAAACCACAAATATTCGATTGGGCTGATATTGCTCTCCGCTGCATTTCGATAAAAATCCGTTGTATCTGACTTTTTACAAGATTTTTGGAAAGCTGAGCAAACTACCTTATTCTACAGTGAGTTAGCTTTAAATTAGAAACACCTACTTATTAAAACGTTGGCCCACATTTCTGTGTAATTATGACTCGTAGACAAACAGGAACAGGGTCTACAAGGTGTCGAACATTCTCCGTACCGTAACTTGACCCACGTCCACTGCATCAGCTTCGTCACTTCATTCCGTGGATGAGAATCGGCAGTTCTCACACCCCGTTGTAGCACATCCACAAATGTTCAGTTTGGTTTTCTGAAAAGGAACTTCGTGCACGATACAGTATTTAAAAGAGAGCCGTCTTTGCACCATGAATGATGATTAATAATGATGACCACAAAAAGTTTTGTTTTCGAAAATGAATTTCGCTTACTTGAATTTTCCAAAGTGGAGAACTAAGTCATCTGTGCATTTAATTAAATTAAAAAATAAAAAATAAATAAAAAAAAATTGAAAAAAATAAAAGTTGAAAAAATTAAAAGGTTTATAAAAAAGTTTATAAGTTTTCTAAAAAGATAATTTACTCAAAGTGAGAGAGAGTTTGGAGGCCGTATTTTGTTAAATCAAGTACTTACCACTACAATCTCATTGATTTAACAAATCATCAATACATTTATAGGCAAATACCCTAATTGGAGAAAACAGAAATTAGGCATGGAAAATCAATGATAATTTCAAAATATTATGTACCTAGCCTCAGTAAAAAAAAATCGGAGAAAGTCCTGCAGAGCAGTTTCCGTATTCCAGTGATTATGCTTACAGATAATAATTAGTATGAATGATTTTTCAGGTTCGCACTCAAATGAGTTTTAAACTAAACCCTTTAACTAGTTTTTTCTTGAAGTTATATGGGACCGATTGATTTCAATATTATGCATTTTTTGCAATATGGCCAAAAATGTTTCCTGCAGCTTAGAGTGTTGTTCTTGAGCTACGTTCATGTACTTTCATATTTGATATAAAAAATTCCTGTGCTTAGGGAATACGAAACTGCACATGATGTAAAATTGCACAAAATGTACAAAAGCAATTTAGACGATAATGTATGTACTGCTGAGTTCGTGATCCTTTTGCAACGTACATTCGTATTCTCAATACCCACCCAGTATTATTTGAAAGATTAGAGATTAAAATTTATGAGTGTTAGCAATTATTTTGCTTATACTTCGTCACCGAGTAAATTATCGTTGTTTAAATGGTTTAGAAAAATCCAGAGTAAGGTAAAAGAGACAGCTTCGAGAACCAGGGGCATTATGTAATCCTAAACTACTTCAGAGGTCAGTGTTACCATATAAAGGTTAGGAACAGCGTAATGTATCACGACGTGTCGTACTAATCATTTTGACATGCTAATGCTCGTAAATTGCCTTAAAAGGGAGGAGTGACGGAAACAACTTTTTAAAGCAATAAATTCGACGAATATTTTTGGTGTTTGCAGTGAAAACAAATAATCGATATAATGTACCAAAAAATGGCAAAAGTTGTTTTTATTCCGAAGAGGAAATACTTGGTTTTCGTGTCTTTTTCCAGATTGTACCTACGCGTGACTTAAAATTCAATGAAGGACCCAATTTTCGTTTACGAAACCGATTAAGTCAAGCTAAGCTATTTTCATCAACCTGCTTTTCCCCGTCCTTGAGAGGTGTTCCTTTTCCTTAATGGAACAATGTCGCACCGGTGGCGCATTAGACTAAATGATGGTTTCAGCTCATTCGTCCGAAATGGAGCCGGGTTCGAAACCCGGTGAGGCATGGTTGTTGTGTTTGTCTATTCCCCTTCCTTGGATCCAGTGGCCCTAAATGAGGAACAGGCGCCTGCATACAGCCCACTGAGTTGCTCATGGTGTTCGTTAAACCTCCAATCATAAAACAAAATTAGCGGAACGATTGACGTCCGCATTCCAGATCATCTAGAGTTGGAGGAACTTGCTTCTTTCTTTCAAAGGCGTTCTTCTCTTCAAAGCTGAATGTAACTAAAGTAACTTCACACAACATGCGTGTGTTCATAACATGGATTATCCAGTCAAATAATTTATTTTTCAGCAAGGAGCTCCGTATACTGATATCGTGAGAAGTGTGACCCACATTCTCCACGGTTTGTATCGGTTGTGATATTTCAATTTATGCCAACTGAATGCTAATATTATTAAATATATTTTCCGAAGTGTTCTCCATAAATTCTCATACGATGAAAATTTGTACAAAATATAATAAGAGCTGGATAATTTGTACAATATAAATGAGACATGGAAAATAGGCTTTAGTATTTATTCACATTTCTGTATTTCCCAGATGTGTTTCCGTATAACTTAACGCCATGGAGAATTTCTTCAAAAAATTATCATTAACTTTGGATTTTATTTAATGCCTGTAGTTCAGTTAAACCATACATTCGAATAATTTGTTTGTACTACTTGTCGTTTTGCCAAGATAGTTTCCCATATTAAAAAAAAGTTTTTGTAGAAACGTGTGTGCTGAGAACCTTGCGCGTGTGCTACATGAAATATTTGATGAAATCGACGTATCTCGTCAAAGCGAGAGAACGAAACGTGATATGTTTGTTATTAAAATTATTATGGTTTGACCTTCAACACGGCACTGACTTCTCGTCTGAGCACAGTATTGCTGTGGTACAATAGTTACATATATTTGGTAGAGCGAAACTTTAATTTAGTGTTGCGAATTACTCAAGGTGTTAATAAACACCGTGAGTAATTCAAAGCAGTACAAGAAGTCGTCAGTCTCAAACAAACAAGCACTGTAACAGGAATAGGAGAGAGCCACGGACGAACAACAAACACACCGTTTATGACGCACAAGTATTCGAACCCTGACCCCTATTTTGTAAATGTATGTACGGAATCGCGACTTAGGCAATTCAGACCACGCGATTGCCTAGCAGCTGTTTTATAGATTGTGAGAAGGCAGAGCTTAGGATGTTTGTCTTTTGACGTGAACATGTTCGACTTGCTGTATTGTCTTGTCATTTAATGCTTCAGTGTTTTCTTTGCGACCATGATAATTTTACTTGTTCATCCCGTACACTGGAAATGAGATAAAAGGTAAATGGAGATAGTATTTTACGGGTAGAGAGACTATGGAGTTTTTACATTAAGATGATTTATTTCACGTATATTGACCGATCTTCCGAATTAGACATACTCGACCTAGTTATCGCAAAACGGAGATATGGCAACACGCAAGCGCTGACTCCAGTTCTTATTTTATGTTCCCCGTCGGATTCAGTTTACTACTGTTGTGCTTTTTAGCGAGTAAAAACCCATAATAAGTTTCAACGTTTTGTTTGGTGGGTGTGGGAGTGATTTAAGATGTGGAATTGAACGAATTTCGTGATGAAATTTTTAGCGACGAATATATGAGGATTTCCTAAACTTTAGAAGCAATATATAATGTAACAGACAACATACTATCTAGTCAGACACAATGTGTGACAGATCATGTTCTGCAATATTTAGTGCAGAGGAACTATTGATTTCCACAGGATTGTGCTCGTGAGTAACTTCACTTCCATTAGACAGTTCTTCCCTAGTAGAAAATCAATCTAGTTAATATTTTCTGTAAGATAGATATGTTCACATTCACAAGCGAAACAAAATAAAAAACTGTAAAGTAAAAAAAAATCAGTGTGAGGAGACACCTTTCAATTTTAAAGGTCCCTTTAACGATCAACAAAAATCCATAAGTTCGTTTTAAGGAACCTTCACAACACAACCAGTAGACATTAGTACTCAGCAAAGGTATTGCAGAATTCCCCGCAACAAGCTCGTTCCTAACATGTTGTACAGACCATTCTCATACAAGCAGCAACTATTGCAGCTTAACCGATTATGACGTTCACGTGGGCCAATCATCTCGTATGTGGCTACGAGCGGGTTGGCCTGCGAGCATTGTGGGAGAGATGAGTGTCACACTTCAGAACATCGGACAATATTTTCCGAACTACCTTATATAAGGCTTAAAAAATATTAAAATATCGCCCAAATTTCTATAAAATGCTGGGAGCTGGAGTATAAGCTAAAGCTCAGCCTTGTTGTATTTTAAAATCGGGAAATACACCAAAATAGTTAACAATGCTTAATATTTTAAACAATTTCTTTTGGTTTCAATACTGCTTTTAAATTTAAATATGCATTTTATAATATTTGTCACCGAAAAACACCTGATTTATAATCTCGTAGTAGCCCTTATGGTGATATTCTCCTCTTTTATTTCAAATTTAGCATTTTATCATCAGGAAAAATATCGTGTTTCCCTAATTCTGATAGCTTTCTACGCAGTGAAAGCGTTCTATTTTAAAATGCTCCGATGGACGGAAACGGTCATGCTTCATACAAATATCATTTAACGGTTAATATATATCGGAACAGTTTATCTAATCAGAAACAATTTATTAAGTACAGAATCTAACACTAATGAAATTGTTAAAATGTTCGTAAAAATGATTTATAAAAATTGTTTTCGAGTTTCTGTTGCAAAGTATTATGATCGAACACTTTGTGGGTATACGTACAACTGATATTGCATGTGTTCATTAGGAGCGATTTACTTAAAATAACCGATTTCACTAATTGAATATATTTATTATCTAAGTATATTAAAAACTTACCGCAGTTTAAATTATGTCTAGAAATATTTCGTTTATTGGCTGTGATTTCTTACACAGAAACAGAAAGCATTTAAAACAGATTAATTAGTACAGAAATGTCATAAGTTACTTCCTTTTACATCTGCTTTTATATAGAAAGAAAATGTTTGTAAATGATTTGTTTGGTACAAAGAAGATGATCTTATGTTTCGCTACATAAAAAGAGAGACTTTAAAGTAAACATAAGACTCTCATTAAATGGTCGATTTGAAATGGAATACGAGTTAAGAAAGATTTTACAGCTCCAGTTCGTGATGGATGCATAGTATGTATTTACAGACTCCTTGAATTTGATATGAAATTATATAAAATATATGTAAGGCAACTTTCTTGCGAGTGAAAGTTTCTGGGTTCTCCCGTCGTCAATATGTGATAAATTAATTGCATAAATGTAATTACATAGCTGTCTCATTTGAATTAATATCTCATCAGAAAAACAAAACATTTCATACACTGCAATGTCCGCCATGTCATTCACTAATCACACAGAAGTTAAAATAAACAGCTACTAACATGAATGGAAAGAGTGGATACATTTATATTATTTTGTATTTTAGAGAGCAGCATGAATGAAATAGGGGAACATTAAAACCCTATATTCACCCTTTACTAATCTATAAAAATGAACTTTCTCATGTGTTAACATCCAGAGCTCTACATGATAATTTTGTGGAAGTAATACCCATGTGTAATATAAAACGTTGATCAGAAACCTCATATTATAAAACAGTTTTGCAATTTTGAGAAACACAAGAGCGTGACTCCCTCATGCAAACTTGACTTCGAAGCTTCAGAAATATGACCCTCTTTCCAGTTTTAAAACAGTAAATTTTGATATGCTGTTCTGAACTGAGTTTCCATCAACCATTCAAGTTATTTGTAAATACCAAATGTGACATTTTGCATTATACAACGGCAGAGCGTGTAGACGAAACACGAAGAAGTGGTAACATGAATAATAATCTAAAATGGTCCCTTAGTTTTAAAAGAATGCGTAATATTATCCAGGTACCTTATTCCTTCTGTTACATTAATAACGTAAATTAAACTTTTAATAAATAGGTTTTGATTGCTATTTACATTTTTTTCTTCAGGAAGTATTACGTCTGTCAAGCAAAACATTGATTACTTCTTCCTTTATTTGGTTGCTTAAAATTTTACATTTTTACAAATTGTGATTCGGAAATGCTGTAGGAATCGTTTCGTTCCAAAACGGTTGAATACGTACGCATATCAACATTTTAGCTGACTATAACATTTAAAGTCGTGAATATGCTATTTAAAATGTCTTCATAACTTTAATCGAGTCCTGACTAGCCCATAAAATTCAACTCTATTTTTAATAAAATAAATGTTATTAGATTCTTTCGTAAACGTCTGAGAGTATCCTGATAAAATGAAAGTCCGGCCATTAAGTTACCTTGAATGAAATTCACTGAGATACATTTGTGTATTTCATATTGAAAAATGCAGATGCTGAAGTAGGAATTTATTAAGAACACCTACGTAATATCGTCCTGTTTCCCGCCGGGCATCAAAATAGCCTGGACTTGATATGTCATGAATTAAGTGCGGCCAAGATATTGTTCTGCAGGTATGATCAGAAAAGCATATCCGATAGCGTCCGTCATTTGCGTAATTCTAGGTTGAGGAAGATCTCTTTTCCGAATGCATTTCTCAATGATCATCAGATAGGTATTCAAATGAGTACGTTTTTGAGGACTGTTGGGCCATTTCAGCTATTTAAAGTAATTGTCCTGCTTTTTGAGCAATTATGGGACGATCTGAGTCCTGTAGAATGGCTTCTTTCAATGTTTGAAGTAGCCCCCTTCATAAGGATACATCTTTGTAGACTAACGGGTGTGCTTGAACCTCGGTGACGTTCAGTTACCACGTGACATCCAAACGCCGTTCCAGTGGTATTGACTGTAGTAAATATCGGCAATGAAATTCGAATTACAATTACTACACGTACACTGGCTTGTGTTAACTCACAATTCGATTCGTCGGAAAATTCAACATTTTACCAGTCCTCAAGTGTCCAGTGTCAATGTTCCGCAGTGAGGTTTTATAGGGCCATCTTACGTCATAGGGGCATACGTAAGTGAGGATATCACGTGTCTGATTCTATAGCGTGTAACAAGTAATTTGCTACTTCAGTGTATATTGCAATTAACTAGCCCATGAAGACAATTATCCACGGATATGCTTCCATGGAATATATAGTCCGATCACTAAAACGTTAAAAACTATTTACGTAATATTATCCAGGTACTTTTTTCGCAGCGAAAGTACTCTCGACAGATTAGGCATAACTCAAACGAGATGTTGGCAGGTGTCTCTTGATATTTGGTACCCTCACTGCAACAGACGATCCCGTAGTTTCCGTAAAATGCGTATTTGGTGTGATGCTGGTCGTACCCGTTACTCCAAATGAAACCACAGATGCGTAATAGGATTCAGGTCAGAAGAATTTCGGGGTCAGGGCAATAAAAAGAACTCATCTTCATGTTTTTGGAATCATTCCTTAACTTTCTTCGCATTGTGGCATGGAGAATTGCTATTTTGAAAAGCGCCATCTCCGCAAAAGAATACAATAGCGAAAGTGTTATACTTAGTCATCCACAATGTGCAGGTACGTGAGGGCTGTCAGAGTTGGTGCTACATGTAAAATGGGTCCAAATGTTCCCCACTAAAATATTGTTCAGACCTTCGCACTCCCTCCAGCCTCCTGCATCCTTCCCACAGTGCATCCAGGTGTAAAAGATCCCTTGGGTAAACGTCGCGCATTAACTTCTCTGTCAACATTGTGGAACAAAAGACAGGTTTCGTCTGATCATGAGACCCTGTTCCAGTCTTCTTTGACCCAATGTCGATGATTCCGTGCTCACGGTACGCGTTGACGACGGTGAACGGATGTGATGATAGACACAGGAATGGGTTTGCGGCTCATAGGACCCATATCACGGAGCGTACGATAAACTGTGGGGTTTGTGACACATTAAGCCTTTCACCACAATTGAAATTATGGACTATGGAAAGCAGAGTAGCCCTCATGTTGCTGCGGACAAGACGAAATAATCTGCAATGAACTTTGGTATCATTGAGGGGTGGCCTACCAATGCATTTATGACGGCTCGAAGTATCATCTGTTTCGGATCATGTTTGATAAGTAATTACTAATGCATAATGTGAGCAGCATATCAGCATCGCTTTTTCATAGATGCTTTTACAAAGGCGACTTGCCACACCGACTTTTCGTTGTCGAAATCAGAAAAATTGTTTTCTTTTCCGATGTTTAGACGCAACGAAATTCTGACTCAGAAAAATCCGATCCAGATAACATATATATAAATAATTATCGACTTTGATCCGTGACGTTGATTGGGTGCCCGCGTTATTATTTGTATAACGCACAAGTGGTGTTAATCTTTTAGCTGATTCGCGTAACGTGTTTCTTTTTCGCATGAGTATAGCGACAAGTACCTAAATACACAGTATAAGATTATCATTAGATTTAGACAAAAAGAATCCATTATAACATTTAGTATTTTGTTAGAAACTATTATTATATATAAAATAATGTCAAAAGATTGTCAATCCAAAGAGATAAAATTTGATGGAAATTCTTTCGCCCTTACAATGCGGTGAAAAGAAGTAGGTAGTACAACTGTACGTAATCGTCTGTTCAGAAATCGTAATTTTGTGCTTTTTTCACACAAATACGTATATACAAGCCATTCTCAAATCGCTACGGTACAGGTGGATTTGGTTAAAAAATATCTGTCCTGTTATACTTTATGTGTTGCCTCTACGTAAGAATTCAGTGTGGTCTAGTGGCGTCGGAAGCTTTGTCAGACTACTTTGAAGTTGCTCCGGTTGCTCTATTACGCCAGGTATACCCCTTTAATAAAATAATTGATGGTTGTTTATTTGTAAAAGTTATTTGTCTTTATAAAAGCAATTCAATGAGTTTTATTTTTTTCTCAGGGTTATTGAACGGTAGGAGATTAGTTGAATGTTTATTAGCTAATTACTCGTTACATGTGTGTGCTCGATATTAGATGTTTAAATTCTACTGTGGTTAAATAATATTCAATTTTTTTATTTCGTTCCTTAAATCTGGTGATTTTCTAGAGATGTTCGTTTGTGATTTTGGTATTATGCTAACTGTAATGGTGGCACTCCTGTTCACAAATGCTTTTAACAGTTATTAAGTCTTCTGCTTTTCCTAACCGGTCGAAATATTTTTAAGTTGTGGTCAGATTTCTGTAAGTTTTGAATGTTTGCCGAATTCGTATGTGCGAAGCCTTTTGCCAAATTATTAATATTCATGAAAAGTATTCATACTCGTAATTTAGGTTTAAAACGATTTTCTACATCACGATATACCGGATACTTTTCCAAATGCTGAGTGCACATTTTATTCGAAAGACATTCCTCATCCTTCAGTATCCTTCAACTCGGGGGTCAAACATGAGAAAACATTTGATACAAATTAAAAATAGCTTTAGGCACGTTTTCCGATTGAAATGCGACAATATATATATATATATATATATATATATATTTATTTATATATATATATAAAGGGAGTGAGACAAGGTGACACCATATCTCCGAAGCTCTTTAATGCCACATTGGAAAATGTTTTTCAATCACTGAACTGGGAAAACAAAGGGATAAAGATTAATGGAGATTATCTAACCCACCTTCGTTTTGCTGATGACGTAGTCATTTTTGCAACTACCCCATCAGAGCTGCAGAGTATGATCCAGGAACTTGCTGACAAGAGTAAAGAAGTGGGATTAAAAATGAACTTTCAGAAGACAAAAGTGATGTTCAATGCTTTTACAAGAAATGAAGATTTATCGATTGATGGAGAAAAGCTGGAGATAACAGATACGTATGTTTATCTTGGACAGCAGATATCAAGTGAGGGTCACATTGATGAAGAAATTAATCGACGTACAAAACTTGCCTGGAGAGCTTTTGGAAGAAACAGCATAATTTTCAAGAGCAATATGCCATTATGCCTTAAAAGAAAAGTGTTTGATCAATGCATCCTTCCAGTGCTTACGTATGGTGCAGAGACGTGGACCTTAACTAAAAGAGACATACAAAGGCTGCAGGCAACTCAAAGAAGCATGGAGAGGTGCATGCTTGGTATAACCAGGAGAGATAAGAAGAGGAACTCGTGGATCCGAAAAATGACGAGAGTGGAAGACATCATGATCAGAGTTAAATCCCTGAAATGGCAATGGGCTGGACATACTGCCAGAAGGACAGACCATAGATGGACAGCCGAAATTTTAGATTGGATTCCAAGGGACAGGAAAAGACCCAGAAAAAGACCACATGGGAGATGGGTGGATGAAATTCGTAAATATGCGGGAGTGACATGGAGCAGACTGGCACAAGACAGACTGTTGTGGAGGAAACTTGGGGAGACCTTTGTCCAGCAGTGGATTGATAATGGTTGACAATGATGATGATGATGATGATATATATATCATCATTGTCAACCATTATCAATCCACTGCTGGACGAAGGTCTCCCCAAGTTTCCTCCACAACGGTCTGTCTTGTGCCAGTCTCCTCCATGTCACCCCTGCATACTTTCGAATTTCATCCACCCATCTCCCATGTGGTCTTCTTCTGGGTCTTTTCCTGTCCCTTGGAATCCAATCTAAAATTTCGGCTGTCCATCGATGGTCTGTTCTTCTGGCAGTATGTCCAGCCCATTGCCATTTCAGGGATTTAACTCTGATCACGATGTATTCCACTCTTGTCATTTTTCGGATCCACGTGTTCCTCTTCTTATCTCTCCTGGTTACACCAAGCATGCACCTCTCCATGCTGCTTTGAGTTGTCTGCAGCCTTTGTATGTCTCTTTTAGTTAAGGTCCACGTCTCTGCACCATACGTAAGCACTGGAAGGATGCATTGATCAAACACTTTTCTTTTAAGACATAATGGCATATTGCTCTTGAAAATTATGCTGTTTCTTCCAAAAGCTCTCCAGGCAAGTTTTGTACGCCGATTAATTTCTTCATCAATGTGACCCTCACTTGATATCTGCTGTCCAAGATAAACGTACGTGTCTGTTATCTCCAGCTTTTCTCCATCAATCGATAAATCTTCATTTCTTGTAAAAGCATTGAACATCACTTTTGTCTTCTGAAAGTTCATTTTTAATCCCACTTCTTTACTCTTGTCAGCAAGTTCCTGGATCATACTCTGCAGCTCTGATGGGCTAGTTGCAAAAATGACTACGTCATCAGCAAAACGAAGGTGGGTTAGATAATCTCCATTAATCTTTATCCCTTTGTTTTCCCAGCTCAGTGACTGAAAAACACCCTCCAATGTGGCATTAAAGAGCTTCGGAGATATGGTGTCACCTTGTCTCACTCCCTTTCCAATTTTTATGTGTGTTGTATTTTCAAACAGCCGAATCTTTGCACTTGCATTTTCATAGATGTTATTAATAATATTAATGTATGCATCTTCAATACCGCAGGTTTTCAGAGCCATTGTAACTGCTGATGGTTTCACCGAATCAAAGGCTTTTTCATAATCGATAAAAGCCATGCACAATGGAAGTTCATATTCCCTCGCTCTTTCAATTAGTTCTCTCAGCACATGGATATGATCTATTGTGCTGTAGCCACTCCTAAATCCGGCTTGTTCTCACGGTTGAGCCATGTCCAGTGTTACCTTCAAGCGGTGTGAAAGAACTTTAGTGAAGATTTTATAAACTACTGATAGGAGGCTGATAGGTCTGTAGTTTCCGAGATCTTCAATGTCACCTTTCTTATGTAGCAGGATCATTGTAGCGGTGTTCCAATCCTCAGGAATCTTTCCTTCATTAAGGCATCGAGTGAAAATTTGGGCGAGTACTGTTTCGATTTCTCCACTTGTTTCTTGTATGATGTCTACAGTAATTCCATCTTCTCCTGCAGCTTTTCCCCGCTTCATGTTCTTGATTGCATGTGCAACTTCTGCTGGAAGGACTGGAGGAACTCTGGTACTGGTATCTTTCATGATGTCTGGAGTGCATGTATCATCCCTTTCATATAATTTGAAGTAGAAATCTTTCACTCTTGTCAAAATTTCGCCTCTATTTCTTGTTACGGAACCATCTTCTTTTCTCAGTGCCATAATCTGTTTTCTTCCCTTACTGAGATGTCCCTTTGCTATCTTTAGGCTTTGGTTGTTTTCAATTGCTTTCCTCACTAGTTCACAGTTGAATTTTCTTACGTCTTCAGTGATACTTTTTCGTACTGTCTTGCATAGCTCTATATATTCCACTTTGGAAGTCACATCTTCTTTAGTTGTCCTCATCTCTCTTCTTTTTTGCAACAACATTTTCGTTTTTCCTGATAATTTATTTACATGCAACTTGTTCTTAGACCCAGCTAAATTTGTTGCTGTTTCCATAAGAGCTTTGGTTACTTTTCTGTTAACTTCAGAGATGTCCACTTCTTCCGATGTTAGGCCTTCTAAAGCAGAGAACCTGTTCTTCAGTTCCAACTGGAAGGTATTATGGTGTTTTTTAAGGTTGGTTATGTCAATAGATTTTGTTTGTCTTATGAGCTTGCCACGTTCAAGTTTAGTGTTGAGGTGCATCTTACATCTCACCAATCTATGGTCACTACCTGTGTTGAACTTGTTTAGCACACTGCAGTCTTCTATGACGAATTTTTTGTTACACATAATAAAATCAATTTCACTTGTCATCCCATTTGGATGTCTCCATGTCCATTTCCTGTGTGGCTTTTTCTTGAAGAAGGAGTTCAAGATGAAAAACCCTTCTGCCTCTGCAAACTCAACGAGAGTATTTCCACGCTGGTTTCTGTTGCCGTGACCGGATTTACCTACTGAAGTTTCATTCTGTTGCCGTTGCCCTATTTTTGCAATGAAATCTCCCATAATTATTTTCAAGTGCTGCTTACCTTTATTATTTAGATGACAAATTTCCTCATAAAATTCTTCTATTTCTTCTTCAGGATGACTTGTGGTGGGTGCATAAGTTTGGATAATCTGAGCCTGGTATCTTTTCGAGAGTTGGATAACAAGCCGTGCAGCTCTGTCAGAGGAACTTTCAAATTCTACAACTTTATCCTTCAGTTTCTTGTTTATTATAAATCCAACACCACTAGTTCTGCCAGTATCTGTCCCACGATAGTAGAAGAGATGTCCACTTTTCAGTTCGATGAGATCTTCTCCTTTTCTCCTTACCTCACTTAGCCCCACGATGTCCCACTTGATCCTTTGTAGTTCCTCTTCCAATTCAAGAAGCCTTGAATCAGAAGATAGGGAGCGTCCATTGTACGTTGCCAAGGTCAGCATCAGATGGCAGCCTAGTCCGGTCCTCCGGGGATTCTTAGCATCCTCTGCCTTCATGTCGCACTGGCCGCTGCCTTGGCCAGGTATATTCCAGCTGCCGGAGACTGAGGGCCAAGATTTAAGTTGTGGAGTCATTTTGGAGGGGTTTGGCCATAACTCACCACGCTGGCCAAGCGGGTTGGTGAGTGTATATATATATATATATATATATATATATATTATGGGATGTAAGGTCAGGTGATGCGTAACATCACAGCCTCTCCTTGACAAATGTCAACCCCGCCTTCTCGTGGTGCATCCTGTTCCCACTAAAGGGGCTCTGACGACCGCCCATAGCGGTATAACTATACCATCGGGATTAGAGGAAATTCTATCCCACACTCACCAACCCGCTTGGCCAGCGTGGTGAGTTATGGCCAAACCCCTCCAAAATGATTCCACAACTTAAATCTTGGCCCTCAGTCTCCGGCAGCTGGAATGTACCTGGCCAAGGCAGCGGCCAGTGCGACATGAAGGCAGAGGGTGCTAAGAATCCCCGGAGGACCGGACTAGGCTGCCATCTGATGCTGACCTTGGCTACTTACAATGGACGCTCCCTATCTTCTGATTCAAGGCTTCTTGAATTGGAAGAGGAACTACAAAGGATCAAGTGGGACATCGTGGGGCTAAGTGAGGTAAGGAGAAAAGGAGAAGATCTCATTGAACTGAAAAGTGGACATCTCTTCTACTATCGTGGGACAGATACTGGCAGAACTAGTGGTGTTGGATTTATAATAAACAAGAAACTGAAGGATAAAGTTGTAGAAGTTGAAAGTTCCTCTGACAGAGCTGCACGACTTGTTATCCAACTCTCGAAAAGATACCAGGCTCAGATTATTCAAACTTATGCACCCACCACAAGTCATCCTGAAGAAGAAATTGAAGAATTTTATGAGGAAATTTGTCATCTAAATAATAAAGGTAAGCAGCACTTGAAAATAATTATGGGAGATTTCAATGCAAAAATAGGGCAACGGCAACAGAATGAAACTTCAGTAGGTAAATTCGGTCATGGCAACAGAAACCAGCGTGGAAATACTCTCGTTGAGTTTGCAGAGGCAGAAGGGTTTTTCATCTTGAACTCCTTTTCAAGAAAAAGCCACACAGGAAATGGACATGGAGACATCCAAATGGGACGACAAGTGAAATTGATTTTATTATGTGTAACAAAAAATTCGTCATAGAAGACTGCAGTGTGCTAAACAAGTTCAACACAGGTAGTGACCATAGATTGGTGAGATGTAAGATGCACCTCAACACTAAACTTGAACGTGGCAAGCTCATAAGACAAACAAAATCTATTGACATAACCAACCTTAAAAAACACCATAATACCTTCAAGTTAGAACTGAAGAACAGGTTCTCTGCTTTGGAAGGCCTAACATCGGAAGAAGTGGACATCTCTGAAGTTAACAGAAAAGTAACCAAAGCTCTTATGGAAACAGCAACAAAATTAGCTGGGTCTAAGAACAAGTTGCATGTGAACAAATTATCAGGAAAAACCAAAATGTTGATGCAAAAAAGAAAGAGATGAGGACAACTAAAGAAGATGTGACTTCCAAAGTGGAAATATATAGAGCTATGCAAGACAGTAAGAAAAAGTATCACTGAAGACGTAAGGAAATTCAACTGTGAACTAGTGAAGAAAGCAATTGAAAACAACCAAAGCCTAAAGATAGCAAAGGGACATCTCAGTAAGGGAAGAAAACAGATTATGGCACTGAGAAAAGAAGATGGTTCTGTAACAAGAAATAGAGGCGAAATTTTGACAAGAGTGAAAGATTTCTACTCCAAATTATATGAAAGGGATGATATGCACTCCAGACATCATGAGAGATACCAGTACCAGAGTTCCTCCAGTCCTTCCAGCAGAAGTTGCACATGCAATCAAGAACATGAAGCGAGGAAAAGCTCCAGGAGAAGATGGAATTACTGTAGACATCATACAAGAAGCAAGTGGAGAAATCGAAACAGTACTCGCCCAAATTTTCACTCGATGCCTTAATGAAGGAAAGATTCCTGAGGATTGGAACACCGCTACAATGATCCTGCTACATAAGAAAGGTGACATTGAGGATCTCGGAAACTACAGACCTATCAGCCTCCTATCAGTAGTTTATAAAATCTTCACTAAAGTTCTTTCACACCGCTTGAAGGTAACACTGGACATGGCTCAACCGAGAGAACAAGCTGAATTCAGGAGTGGCTACAGCACAATAGATCATATCCACGTGCTGAGAGAACTAATTGAAAGAGCGAGGGAATATGAACTTCCATTGTGCATGGCTTTTATCGATTATGAAAAAGCCTTTGATTCGGTGAAACCATCAGCAGTTACAATGGCTCTGAAAACCTGCTGTATTGAAGATGCATACATTAATATTATTAATAACATCTATGAAAATGCAAGTGCAAAGATTAGGCTGTTTGAAAAATACAACATACGTAAAAATTGGAAAGGGAGTGAGACAAGGTGACACCATATCTCCGAAGCTCTTTAATGCCACATTGGAGGGTGTTTTTCAGTCGCTGAGCTGGGAAAACAAGGGGATAAAGATTAATGGAGATTATCTAACCCACCTTCGTTTTGCTGATGACATAGTCATTTTTGCAACTACCCCATCAGAGCTGCAGAGTATGATCCAGGAACTTGCTGACAAGAGTAAAGAAGTGGGATTAAAAATGAACTTTCAGAAGACAAAAGTGATGTTCAATGCTTTTACAAGAAATGAAGATTTATCGATTGATGGAGAAAAGCTGGAGATAACAGACACGTACGTTTATCTTGGACAGCAGATATCAAGTGAGGGTCACATTGATGAAGAAATTAATCGGCGTACAAAACTTGCCTGGAGAGCTTTTGGAAGAAACAGCATAATTTTCAAGAGCAATATGCCAATATGTCTTAAAAGAAAAGTGTTTGATCAATGCATCCTTCCAGTGCTTACGTATGGTGCGGAGACGTGGACCTTAACTAAAAGAGACATACAAAGGCTGCAGACAACTCAAAGAAGCATGGAGAGGTGCATGCTTGGTGTAACCAGGAGAGATAAGAAGAGAACTCGTGGATCCGAAAAATGACAAGAGTGGAAGACATCATGATCAGAGTTAAATCCCTGAAATGGCAATGGACTGGACATACTGCCAGAAGGACAGATCATCGATGGACAGCCGAAATTTTAGATTGGATTCCAAGGGACAGGAAAAGACCCAGAAGAAGACCACATGGGAGATGGGTGGATGAAATTCGAAAGTATGCAGGGGTGACATGGAGGAGACTGGCACAAGACAGACCGTTGTGGAGGAAACTTGGGGAGACCTTCGTCCAGCAGTGGATTGATAATGGTTGACAATGATGATGATGATGATATATATTATACCTCAAAATGCGGCCACCTCTCTGTGCTTTACATGTCAGGAGTTGCATGCAGACATCTTCGGTCGCTCGGATTTTTATACAGTTCTTGCTGGCACAAAACAGGATTTATGCACAATTCAATATTCATCGTGAATTGTGCAAAACTCAGGTTTTGTGACTATTGTTGTGTGGTCCTTAAAAGAGCTTTTTGGAAAGCTAATCATGTCCCTTCGGCAAACATTTATTACGACGGAAAAGGTCTGTTTCTTTATGAATGGGACAGTTTCTATTTGCATAATAAATCAATTGATTACCGAAATTTAAAACCAGTTGATTACATGCCTGGGAACAACAATCTGATGATGCGAATCAACACATGGAAGTAGTTTTCCGAGGAGAGGCAACAATTCCGTCGGAATCAAAATTCTAAAATATGGTCTGTCACATGAATATTTAATTTCCGTCTAATAGTGTATTTGAAGGGAACTAAACTAGTTATGTGTAACACTGATACATGCTTCTAACTGTCTCAGTGGTCCTGGAAACTTCAACCTACGATGATTCGTTGGTTGTTCATTGTAAATCAATGATTTGACAAACAGTACATTAATTAAATAAATAGCCGCATTCCCAGTTGACTTAGAGCGCGGTCATCATGGAGTATTCATTCTTCCTCTTGATGGTTAGCTGTAGTAGAACGGTTACGTCAGCACTCATCCCATACCGTCGTTCTCGTTTTCTCTATGTAAGTATTTCAACATATCATACATTGAAAAGGCCGTTTCTTTCCTTTTATTTTACCCTTTATAATATATCCAAAAGTTTCAAGTATTGTTTTATGAGCCATATGTTGTAATTCTGATCCAATAGCTAATCGCTACGAAACAGCTGACATGTAATGACATTAAGTGCTACACTGGAGTGTGTTTATATCTAGCACTGGCCATATTTCCAGAAAAAACATGATGTAGAGTGCTTAGTCCACAGAGAATTACATTACATTTCCGACATCATTTTTATGGTACCTTAAAGAAATTGAATGGGATTATAAATAAATAACGAAATCCACAAATTCGCAAAACTTTCAAGAAGAGTAATCACTACTTATGCTGTCACCTTAATAATAGCAGAATTAGTGGAATGTGGACAGGTCACATGTTATTTAAGTGTACACCATACATAATTCCAATCTGTCATATGCTCTTGCGGAGAGTGCTTACTGATAAAGTAAGTATCTTAATACACGTGGTGGTGAACAAATCTTACGAGAATTGCGAATGAAATGATCATATGTAGAGGATTTTGTGAAGGAAGTGTCTGACCCCAGGTCTTAAACAACCCTTACAGATAGGAAGCTAGGATATATGGGCTAGAGTGCCCGATGGGAAAGTGACTCGGAAGCGAAGTAGAAAGGGGGAGGAAGACGCCCTTATTTATTACCGGGGTCCGACGGCTAAACAAGCCCTTTCGACGGCTATTTAGTGGATCGAGCGTTCATACCTGCCTGGAATTGAACCTGAGGTCCTTTCCGTGGCAGTCACGAACGTTGCCCACTGGGCCACCCGCGGTCCAAACTGTGAATCATATCCGCATTTTGAAAAATAAAAGGCTGATTGCTAGACTTTTATTAAAAGCAATTGCTTAATAAATTTTATTTATTTACTTAATTACCGTAAATATTTCACCAGGTATCATGAAATGCCTCATGTGTAAAAAAATATCACTCTTACATATCACACTGTAACAGGTACTGATTTGTAAAGTATTGTCCAGGAGGTTTTTAAAACTGTATGTTCTTGCTAAGGTAATCCAAAATTTTTGAAAGGAAAGAGAATTGCGTTCTCACTACGGAAGGTTTGTTATATTCCAGTTTCGTTTCCCTTTTTTTCGCTTATATACACAGCCATAATAAAAACATTGTAAGAAGAAGTATACTTTTAAAGAGCCGTAAACACAGGTTTTATTTAATCGCACGACGTTCAAATACACTCACGGACAATGAAATTTTCGGACCAAGAAAGAAGCATCGGATTCAACTGACATTTTATGGACGTAATGATACAGGTGAATGATACATATGATGGCAAAAACAGAGCTGCACGACAACTACAGATAGATCTCTGGCATGCACTCCTGTCATCTTCAATTGCGCGTGACACCGTCTCGTGTGGCAATACATGCTGCAATACGGTCCGTCATGGAGGTGAACAGACGCCTGATGTTATCCTGCGGCAGACTGGCTCACATATCTTGGACGGTTTGCTCCAAATTCCAGGTAGTGAGGCACGGCGGCAACTGGAGTTTCAATTGGTTCCACACATGCTCGATATGGGACGTGTGCTTGGAGCGGGCAGGCTAGGGAAGTGTCCGGACATGACGTAGGCAGCTCTGGGCAACCCGAGTTTTGTGCGGGCAGGCATTATCCTGCTGGTATAGCACACGTGCAATCCCGGCCAGGAATAGGAGCACGTTGGGCCATAGGATCTCACTCACATACCGCTGGCTAGTCAATAATCCACGTTTCGCTACTAAAGCTGGTCGGTTTTCGTAGGGAAATGTTCCCCAGAGCATAATGCCAGCAGTGGGGGAGGTGTCGCAATCGATTGCCAGGTTGCGTTTGTGCCGTTGACCCGGGAACCACCACACTCAGGCACGATGATCATCTGTCCCCAAAACAGTTGGCCACAGATCTGTAAACACCACAAGCCGCCAGTCAGTGGCATTCCACATCGCTCTGACCTGGCCCGTACGTATTTGGCGAAATCCAGATGAGGCTCTCGATTTATCCTTCATGGTCCGCAGAGTGAAAGCCGGTGAAGACGGTAGTATGATGTTGATAATGTTTACCTTATAGAAACTTGCATCCCTGGTGCATGAAGAAGAACGTAGATGTGGTGCCCACTATCTTGAATTGCTCAATGACTCAGTACAGGTAGCAATGCTGCACTTTTTCCCGAATGAAGAAGGGGTCATCTAAGGGGGCAATATGCGGAGCCAAGGGTCCAATATACTGCAAAAATAGGTTGAGGAACAGAATTCGGAATTCCAGCACACCGGTTAGTCTACTAACTCCCCGATATCAATCCCATAGAGCACTTGTTAGGCACTATGAAACGGCATAGCTTGCATCTGGATGCATTAATCACATCCATATCGGCATTGAAGGCTTTATTACGCACAACGTGTTTAGCCATGTTTCACAAATACTTCCGTCATATTATTGAATCAATATCAAGTTGGATTGTTGCTGTACTGAGAGAGAAAAGAGGATTTATGAAGTATTAAATAATTTGTTATAATTGTAACCACTCAGTGTGTATAATCGTAATGTTCCTCTGAAGTCACCCCGATGTGTCTGCACTCTCGGTGTATTGAACTTTAGTTTTCACAACTATAATCAATTTTACTTTATACAAATAACGATAATACCATTTCACTTGGTAGAAGTTTTTTTTTATTTTAATTTGTGTTTTCAATGCCGAAAATATTTTTCATTTTTTGTTTTAACATTTTTCGACTTATGGTGGAACATCAAATGTGTTTCCGTGTTCCTGCCTTGCATGTAACATCATTATTTATATATCGTCACGGAGATATAATTTCACTTTGCTGTACACACATTATTTTTTAATTGGATGAATTGCCTTAACGTTGTAATTTAGAATATTTTCATGTTATTAATTGGTGAATGATTTACAACACAACGCTTAGCGCATCACTGAAATTTCCTATTTTTTGTTCACAACTGATTACTGTTTTCTTTCATTAGGAGTTTTATCCATTTTCACCATATGTACATATTTCTTTTGATTCATATCTCGTCAGTATGTTGTGATAACCACGCCGACCACCCAAACAACTCCTGGGAGATTATCTCTGAGTCCGAATTTGGAGTTTCAAGACAAAACGTTCCCTTATAAATTAATGAAACTTACTTTATGTTATTCAATGCAAGGTTCGTTCTATTATAAATTGTAACGGTTTATTTATTAAATAAAATTTCGTGTTCATCTCCAGAATCACACTTTTGAGACCTTTAATATAACAGTACGGAGTCTATTTGTCTTGAATAAGGACCCGTTTAAAAAATGCACATCATAGTGTTAATTATTAAGAATAATACCGTGGTCCTTCGTCAATTCCGTGGTTCTTCGTCATGTTTCTCCTTGTCAGTGATTTAATATTTCTTTGATGTGTGGCAGCTTTCTTAATTTTTCCTTCTAATATCACCAGTAGATTTCAACTCCTTGTGTTAAATAAATACTATTGAGAGAATTCTGCTTGTTCGCATTCCATTGTAGCTAATATTTTATTAAAATGCTTTCAGCCCTGGTTATTTTCTATTTTTTGGTACTGGAATTTCCCGTCAATATATTCCTTTGCTCTTAGTATATAAATGATTAAAATACGTTCTTTAAACTACTTTTTATTTACTTTTAAATGTAAATGCCTTCTACTATCAAAGCATCTTCATACACGTTCAGAGGATCAGGTTAGAGATGCATTACCAAAGCACTAGCAGAAACCACCACTGCAGTTTTAAATTACAGAAGCAAACATTTTTATTATAGTATACAGAAGGTATTATATTATAAAAAGCAGAATACTTTCATTTAATAAAATGGACGTATAAAGCGGAATGCAGAATACAATGAATTTCTTATTTTGTAAAAAAAAAAAAGAACTACAGTACCTTCAATGTCAGAGATTATTAAACTTTATTTCTCCTGTTTGAAAGAAATGCATAATGACTAATGCGTAAGATGAGGAGGAGTTAATATATTGGTTTGCACTTTTTTTTTTTGATTGGAGGTTTAACGACCACTGTGAGCATCTCAATGGGCTATAAGCAGTCGCGGTTTGCCCTTTAAATTCCTGTTTAGAAATTTATTTTTGTTAATATATTCGGAAAAATAAATATATATATATATAGATAAATCATAAAATTTTATTTTCGCCTGTTTTTGTACGAATTAGTTATATCGCGGTCTATGAACTTATGGACCACAAAGTCTTTAAGCAAATTTCAATAGAAATGTATGGAACATATCTACTTCTTTTTCACTTTATTTCTTTGAGCTGTGAAATATTATGTACTGGGTGATCACAAATAAAGAGGAGGTGTTCAGAAACTCATAGCGAAACACTGGGGTGAATGGGAACCAAACTTAGTAACAACATGAAACTTGAGCCCCCAATTTTTGAAAACAAAAGTTCATTTTACGGTACCAGGGGATGTGAAGCGCAGAAGAGCCAGAGAAGTATAATTTAGTAGGTGAACACATAGGCGTCTGAAAACGCAGTATGCCATTCTTGCAAATGGTATCAGCTGAGGTTTTTACATTACGTGAATATGCCTTGTTTGTCTAGATTTATCACAGCAGTGGCACTTAAATTTCTTTCAAGAATTCCGGGGTCTATAGCATATGAGAAGTGGTCCAGTGACCATTAAAATTCTGAGGAAAAAATTTTACTGTTTATAAATACCACATTTATAGCAGTTAGACTAGGACGAGTGCCAAAACAGATTGTGATTGAAATGGGGAAATAAGTTGCTGGGTAATGTTTTCAACTTCAAAGTTTTTACTTGTCGTTTTGCTCCCCACAGACATGCGGCTATTGCTTAAAAATAGGCTTTTATCAAAAATCTGCGCTCTTGCAAAATGCACTAATTTCCTTTTCCCACTATCATCGTTATAGAGGTTCGCAGCTAAAACTGATTTCTTCAAGCAAGTTTTCGAAAGGGCACCTCTAGGACCCTCGACGACTTTCATGACTAATTATCTTTCAAATGACCCTTGCATGTTTCTGAAAATGTTCCGCACATCTCCCACGAGATCATCTTTTGTCCTATTTTCCGTCTCGGTCATCTTCACTGTTCAAAAAGGTTATGGATATGTTTTTAAATAAAACGTGTACTTATCTGACTCAAGTAACACGTACTGAAAACTGCGCAAACCACATGAAGCGATGGATCCTTCTTGCCAGCAGGGTACTCTTCAAGCTGTTGGGGGTGGCATTCTCGTATGGGGACTAATTACGTGTACTGAAATGGGACCCCTGGTACGTGTAACATCGTCCCTCACAGGTCAACGTTACCGAGATATCGTGGACGACCATTTGCTCCCGTTTGTGCGTCTTCAACATCCCACTGGGAACCTCATCCTGCAACAAGACAATGCACCGTGCCATCGCTCCCGAATTGTATCCGAATGGTTAAATGAACACTCCACCAACGTGACCTCGCTTCCTTGCCCAGCTAGGTCACCTGACCTCAATACCATCGAGCACATCTGGGATGCCATCGAAAGAGATTTTCGATGCTCTGACCCCCACCATCAAATCGTCGTGAACTGTGGGAGCTTGTTCAGGGTCGTGGATCCGTATGGCTTCCCAACGCTTCCGGTGTTTTGTCGAGTCCATGCCGAGACAAATCGCCGCCGTCATCGGGGCGAAATGTGGTGCTACACGTTACTATACAGGTATCTCTAATTGAATTGCTTTTCAGCGTATAGCATCTAATAATATCTAAAAACACCTAAAGTGACTGTATGTGTGAGAAGTTTTGAACAAAATTTGTGCCTGAGCTTACTTTTTTTCCACTATAGCAATATTTTTCTTTTCGTACGTATTACTTAATGACGCGGTGGATTTCAGAAATTGCAATCGTTGGGTCCCTGTTCCTTACATTGAACGAAATGCGTAAGGGTACATCTAGAATTGATCGTCTGTCATAAGCTATTCAATTTTTCACTTCAAATCCACCAATCAGTTGTGCACAGTGAATTCTCCAATATATGTGCAATAATGGAAACATGTGCGTTGGTTTTCGATTTAAAAGCCGCCCAGTTTAGACCTTAGCTATTATAAAGACTTTCAGATCTATTAAAGACAGATTTACGGGCATTTGGTGTTGCGCGTTCACCAGTTTCTTGCCTTGCTCGCCACCCGTGTCTCAGTTGGTCTCCTTGCTCGAAAGTACATAACCAGCTTAGTAAACATTGCGAGTGCCGTGCTTTTCAGCAGAGTATGCTTTAAATTTTATATTAAAGTTATAGATGACTCTATTATTTAGATGGCCGCCAGTGGTGCAATGCTCTAAGCGTTGGTTTTAGATCATTCGTCCCAGTGGGCCTAATTTCGAGTCCTGGATGGGTGGTGTGGTTGTCAGTGGTACCTTTCCCTACATGGAAGCAGTGTCAATATAGTGGGGGTGGAAAACTGATTATATCTCTTAAAGCTGCTGTGACTGTCGTTAAAAAAATAAAAGTAAAAGGGGAATAAATAAATAACAAGGATGACTCTGACGACATCACAGAATGTCATCTAAATTCTCGTGAAGCCAAATTTTACTTAAAAACCCGGAAGTCATTAAGAGCAATGGCTTCCCTAAAGAATACGGCGTTCCTCATCAACTGCGTCTAACATTGGCACTGATGAAGGTAAATTCAGACCTGTGAAATTGAGTATTACTATGGAATACCGTTATTTTAAAACCCATCAATGTTTCAGTTAACCAGATATACAGATAACAAGTCTCTCTATGGCATTATGTGTGCTTGTTAATAGACAGTCTACTGTATTCTAATTTGTCAATCCAATTATATTCCTCACGAAGAAACTGTGATTTTGAGGAGTACGAGTACGGCAACCAGTTATATAAATAAACACTCAGATCTCTCTGTCTGGAACTCTCTCGAGTTTCAAAATGATCACGTGCTAATTTAAAAACATTGGATTATCTCTCTCTCTCTCCGGAATGCTCTCGAGATGTCAAAGTAATTCCGTGCTGTATAACAGCACGCGATCACGTTGACATGTCAAAGTGATGGCGTGCGAATTTAAAAATTTTGGATTTTCAATAAAACGAGTTTTACTTATCCGATCTACAAAATTCGACTTGAATTCTTAATGTCACGGCAAGTTGAGTTTCTTTATTAGTATAATTTAGCACAACTCCCATACCAATTTGCACGCTTTAATTATTTTTTACTTTTTTATTTTATCCAGCATTCGGAAATTAGTGTTCATTATATTATATTATAAATTTTAAAAAATATCGGTCTATCTAGAATTCTCTAACCTACGATTAAAACTGTAATCTTCAGATGTCAAAGTGAGCAAAATTGCATCTAAAACAGATGTCGCCCCAATATCAAACTTTCCATAATTTTGGTAGTTCCGATTTGTAATACCAGATGATGCATTATTTTGTAGGAAAAGCTTCGGTATTAAGCTTCAAACTAACTGTCGAATACGACAGTCTAAATATATATATTAATATTATTTAAAGCTTAAAAATAAAATTAACCGTCGAATAGAATTTTTTTTTAATTTTGTCTGAGTTTTTAACGATCACAGTTAACCATTAATTTGGATATAAGAAATCGCCCGTTCCTGATTTCGGGCCACTGGTTCCAGGGAAGGGAGAAAGCCAGTGCCGTAAGACTAACACAACATCCATGCCTCGAGGGGATCTCCCGACTCATCTCAACAGAAAGCATAAAAACAACCGTCCTAGGACGGGTTATAGGTTAGCAATAAAATAATGATCTGAACTAAGAAGGTATTATTTTTCCTAGTACTGTAGCAGTAATTGAAACGTACAAAAAATAATGTACTTTAAAGCAGAATCCATGGCAGTTAAAACGAATTCTGTAAGTTTGGTTAAAGTTTTTGCTGCAAAATATGTAAATTATTTTACTGAATTTCCCCTTGCATGACTTTGAAAGGAAAAAAAATGGTAAGTTCAATTAATTAGCTGGAAAAATGTAAAAATAATTGACATTTTTAAGGCATGCTAAGTTCCTTGTTAAACACTTATCGGTCCATATTTTATGTACTTCAGCACAAGATAAACATGTGATATAATAATGAGACCAAAATTCGGTTCTTTGGTTGCAAATGCTGAACGAAGCTGCGTATAGAGCAAGTATGCCATTCTTTTCCGGGCGCAAGCCACACATTAGAGTTTCCTGAGGCTTTTCTTAAATTCTTCCAACTCACAACTGAGCAATTTAAATTTGACATTCTGTCTACGTTTTTGTTTTTACGTACTTCCCACAGAACAGGGCAAGAATGTTTTAAATAAACATTGGTTTCCTAAAAAAATTGTCAACTAACGTTTTTGTAAATAATTTTTTTACTAAAATACTGTAAAATACATAGGGATTTGAAATTGATTCTTATGGCTGAAAAATATTTATTTTCCTGTTACTATTTCACAAAATTCATCAACAGCGCAACAAATTTTTTTTTCATTCTAGTGCTTTGGAAGTTAGACCACTTTCGGGGTTTAATTCGGGCGTTGATTCCAAAAATGACAGTGATTTGGCCGTGTCAGCTCAAGTAAAGGAGACACAGCATACCGACCATAGGTGCTGTGGTGCAGAAAATACTATAATAAACTTTATATTTTTAATTAGTGATTGTTTCAGAACGGTAAATGTACACTATGATTCCCTGGTGTGTGTAGGTATGCCAACTTTGGTGACAATCCCGTGAAGCTAAGCTGGACAAGAAGAGAAACAGGCAGATAGAGAGAGGAGTCAGATGAATGTGGACGGAGTCTGTGTTGTGTTGCTCTGCAAATTAACTGAACCGAAATTACAATAACTTCAATATGTATGACTGTAATATTCTAATTTGTTATTATAAAGCCACTGTCGTTAGCCTAATTGTGAATTTTTGAACAACTGTGCAACTACAGAATGTAATGTGATCTATTTATGTTTGTTGATTGCGTAGACGCCCTTGCTTTCTCACGAAGTAGCTCCTTGAACCATCAGTTTGTGAAGAGGGCATACCTTGGTTATTTTGATGTCTAGCTTGGAAACCAAGATTATTCTTGGGTTCCCTATACTGTATGAAAACTTTGCAAGAAGCGTTTGCGGCAATGAACAAGTGGAATGAATTGCCTGAAATTTGTAGCATCAATGGTTTTAAGGAAACCAAAAAAACATTTTTGTTATTTTTGTATTATCAACATTGAAAGCATCAATCGAAATAATCGATGCTCGTTAACATATCCCGACTTAGATTCAGCCAGATGACTTCATCCGCACTCAAATGAGGTTCCTGCTCTGCCTTCCATTCACCTACCAGAACTCCCAGGGTGTGATGAAACACGCAAGTCCGATGACGTACAAGATAAGAGAAGTATGGAAAGTGACAGTGATTTTGTAAGAACTTTATCAAGTGCTCAACGCTTTAACCAAAATTAACTGAGCTCATTAGGGATCTGACCTGTCACAATTTTCTGAATTGCTAGTTTCCAGGTTGAATGAAAATAATTTCACCAATATTACTTTTATCGTAGCAGAGAGAAGGATTTGCTGCCCTTCTTCTATAACTGGTGTGCAATGACGTCAGAGACCTTCTGAGACAAATGGAACTATCAAATTGATTTAGTAATATGTTTATTTCAACTCGTATCTGAGGACCTGGGTTGAAAGAAACTGATTCAGTAAGATGTGGTTCTTAAAATACAGTGTAATATTAATAGCGTCAATATTTGTAAAAATATTAAGAATGCAATTAAAAATACCAAATTTTGATAGACGACCGGTTGAATCAGCATATAAGGTTGTAATGTCGTATGTCCAAAATTGTAGTTGATATGGCAAAACTGAAGCCATTTTTGGAATCAGCGTTCCAAGTATATCCAAGAAAATTTCTAAATTTAAAGGCACTAAAATGTGTATTTGGCAGTATTATCAATGAGGATTATTCCTTAAATGTTCAAAAACCTTCTAGAAACATAAAGCCTACTTGGTAGTGGAGGATAATTCCTAAAGGATGCCAGCAAAACCAGTGACAAATTCTGAAAGGTATCGTAGTCTAAAAAACAGAAGCCGAAATCTGTAGGTCTATTGCGTTTAGCATGTTAATATCTAATTAAATGTCTTTCGTTTGAGACTGTGTTTTATCCACCGAGATAAGTCCGTTCTTAACGCCAGAAAGAGAGGACTGTCGTGGCCAGTGAGATTTATTCCAGGATTGGCTCTTGTCTATTACACAATTCTCTTTGTTCCACATTCTGACATTCCTTGGGAAAATTCTTACACAGTGCTAAACCAACTGATCGCCATTGGACAACAAAAATACTACATTGGATACAAAACACAGGAAAACAGCATTGAAAAAGACCACTTCGGAAATAGGTGGATGTAATTTTTAAAAGTCTGCCTGTATGTCATAGAAGAAAAATGCTCAAGGCTGAATATTACGGAGCAAACGTGCTGTTACCGTCATAATGCAATGGAGAGTTTCAGAATACGAGCACTGCATTGGTTGAATGCTAATTAAATATGATATTTTACAATTCCTCTCTGATAATCCTATGTCCTTTCCCATTCTGTTTTAAGTAAAACTTTCCACAATGTTACACGCATGAGGAAGGAGCATGGTGGTCTCTATAAAATGTACACTCACGCTATTAATGCCCATAATTTATACAGCAATAGCTTCAAAAGGGCCGAAAGTCAAGGTTGTTGTATTGAATGTATATTTTTTCTTCAGAACATCAGGTGGACTTATTGTAGGAAGATTTGTAACTTATGCTCATTGATAATTATGAAATCGAATTATTATTAAACCATGATCGGGTTATTGATATATTATAATGACATTATTTTGCCATTTAGATTAAATAATCAAAAATTAATACGAGACAGAAGGTTCAATTTTGGTTTCGCTTTTATCGACAAACCGAAATATGATTATTCTCTAAAATAGCTTGCAATAACTTTTTCTTACATTTTTGCTTTAAACAATTCATTTAAGAACAATAAGAATAGACCCAACAGGTATAGTCAGTGATACTCTATGTGGACAAAAGTGACTGAACAGTATAGGTAAAAAGAACAGTTTTATATATATACATTAGCAGCGGGGTAGGTATTCCATTTGCACAGATTACAGCAACCATTCGTCGAGGCAATATTATAATGATCACTGCATACAATCCGTAACGTATATACCATATTTATTCCACGATATCTCCTCACAAAAAATATCTTTTAGCTTGTTAGTATTCTTTAATAAGTGTAATCCATAATGAATACACCAACATATTCACTTTACCGTCAATATCATTTGAAGGGATCAATGCGACGTTTATTGCTTCACGATAATGTTTTCGAGCCGTGGTTCAAGCGTCGTTTCCGTAAGGCGCAGTAGAGCGTTAATGTCCATTCGGTTCCGGTAATTTGGTTTGATTGCCAAAACGGCTGAACAGGTTTTCTCGTATAATGCGTGACCGAAAAAGTTACCAATAATTTCAGAGCTTTGTCGCAGAGAACATGTTATACTTTCTCCATTGATACACAAAACTGAATGAGAGACTTGGACCTGAATATCTATATCGGTCTGGCATCAGGAGAAAGTTAAACAAATCTTTATTTTTCTTGAGAAGTTAGCCTGCAGGTGTTCAGATCATTGGCGAACGGATTAGCGATCCAAAGATTTCCTTGCCGAGGATCTTCTTTCCTGGGAGTAATACTGATCAAAGTTTCACCCAATGTCCTCATAGTCTGACTCACAATAGTAAAAATGACCTGTCGGTTGATGTCGGCCAGAGTCAAAAA
Organism: Macrothele yani; assembly: GCA_039090855.1. Lineage (NCBI taxonomy): Eukaryota > Metazoa > Arthropoda > Arachnida > Araneae > Macrothelidae > Macrothele > Macrothele yani. Next base: position 14,803,257 of record CM077018.1, read on the forward strand.
TTCTCGTAGAAGTGAAAATATTTCAAGGTCTGAATTTCTCAAAAACTCAGTTTCTTCTTGAATACATTCATATTATTCCTGGGAGTAAAGGCGTTTGTCATCATCGTCCGAAATAGACAGATTTGATTCATTCTGTAGAGAAAATATGTCCGCTAAGTATGCAAAGTAAAACAGGCATTACTCGTCCTGCAACAGGTCTGCTAAGCCTGAGTTTGCTCTGGAAAAAACTGCTTCACCTCTTCACATAGTTCGAAAAGGCGTCACAGAGCCTTCCCTCTCGACAGCCACTTGCTTCAGCATGGAGGAGGAGATAACGGATTTGTGAAGCCGTACTATCACAGAACGTCATGAACAGTCTGTAGTTCAAAGCTCGATTTCTAATTTTCTTTACGATTTTTACAGCGTTGTTCATGACTGTGATTAGGTCATCAAAAAGCTTTTTTTGCAGGTAACAGCTTCTGTGGAGGGCGCAGTGAATGTATAATTAATTATATGTCCGCATGAGCGACAACCTCAGAAGCATTCAGTCATAAACGGGGCGCCGTCCATGTATACCCCAACGCATTTGCCTCAGTCCAAGCTATAGTGCACTTTTACTATTCAATTTTGCGCTTTCACACACACACACCGGAATATATTCTTCAAAGCTGTTTTGAACACAGGCAGGCACCATTCGTCGGGAAACTTGTAAATAACCCAGCTCCCAAGTGGATAGAGAAAAACACCGAAAAAAAAAGATAAACATACATTTGCTGATGACAAGGAATTTTTCTGACCTCAAAAGCACTACCAAACTATGGTATCTCATATTACTCTCTAACATCTAAAGATGTTTCTCAAAAATTACTGATAAATCAAGACTGCTTTCTTCAATTCTACTTATGTAGACTGAATCTAATCTTCTACACTATTATTTTTTCTCATTTTGTTAATTTGTTTTCTACGGATTATTTATTTATGCAACACTAAAATATTTATTTACTCAACATTAAAACTAATACTTTAATAATGATTCATATGTACTGTATTAAATTCTTTATAACTGTCTCTTTTTAGAAACATATATTTTAAGATATTACACTACGAAAAATTATTACACAATTTTAGGTTTTACACATTAAGTAGCCACTTTATTATGAATACCTGACAGTTCTAAGCAAATGAGCTATGGCTGCACTTTGCTGCCGCCAGAGGCCGAGGCTAGTATAAAAAGGGAAAGCTTAGTGCTTGCGACAGCAGTAGAAGTGATTTTTGGACGACCAGGTGGGTAAAAAATGCAATTTAACGGACTTTTAATGTGGAATGATTGTAGGAGCTCGGAGCCATGGAGCGAGTATCACCAAAACCGCCGCATTCGTGAAATCTTCCCCAGAGCAGCTGTCTTTTTGTTTTTTATTGGAGGTTTAACGACTACCGTGAGCGACTTAATGGGCTATAAGCAGTCGCCCGTCCCTAATTTGGGGTCACTGGTTCCAGGGAAGGGAGAGAATCAGCGCCGTAAGAAAAACACAACATCCATGCCTCACCGGGATTCGAACCCGGACACCTTTCGGACGAATGATAAGAGGCCATCGCTTAGACCACTGTGCCACCGGGGAGGCTGAGAGCAGCTGTTGTTAAAGTGTTTAAAGACTGGACTGTCAGCCAAAAAACTGGATCTCTACGTGCAACGTGTGGTCGTCATCGACTAGTGACTGCTCGGGCGGAACGGAGAGTGTAAAGACTAGTAACAGACAACAGAACGGAGAGTGTCCAGACTAGTAACAGACAACAGAACGGCAACAGTGCAGCAAATTACAGACCATCTTAATCAAGGATCCCCTCAAATTATCTCTGCACGCACTGTTCGTCGTACACTGCATCGGATATGGGATATGGCAGCCGAAGGCCTCTTCGAACACTTTTGCTGTCTGCAGTTAACAAGAGATAACGTCTCCAGTTCGCACAGGAGCACAAGGATTGGACAGTCGATAATTGGAAATAAATTATGTGGTCCGATGAATCACGTTTTCAGTTGCACCATGCCGATGGCCGAGTGAGAATTTGGCGAAAACAGCGCGAAAGCATGGACCCAAAATGCATTCCTAAAACCCTTCAAGCTGGAGGAGGGGGTTTGGGGGATGTTTTCCTGGCATGCTTTGGACCCTTTAATTCGTAATGATCAACGTCTGACTGGCACATCATATCTAAACATCGTTGCGCACCAAGTGCATCCTGCAATGTGGATTGTTTATCGCAATGGCGATGGCTACTTTCAACAAGATAATGCATGCTGCCATAGTGCTCGTATTGTACGGGATTGGTTTCAGGAACATGCCGGTGAGTTTACTTTGCTAAAGTGGCCCCCAGAATCTCCAGATCTCAACCCTATTGAGAATTTGTGGGATGAAGTTGAACGAGCCATCAGACAGCTGGATCCACAACCCTGCAATCTCACACTCCTGGAAAGTGCTATTCATCAAGCATGGTTTCAGATTCCACAAACCATCTATCAACATCTCGTGGAGTCCATGCCACGAAGAATCGACGCAGTATTAAAGGCAAAAGGTTGCCCAACGAAGTACTGAGTGGGTGGTCATAATAAAGTGGCCACTCAGTGTATATTCTATTTACAATTTTTCCTCAAAATCTTGTAGAATTGTATTGTGTGGCTGTACTTTATAACTAAAATAACTGTTACTCAAAATTACCAGGCCAAACACAAACTGTCCTTCACACAGGATCGTATTGCTTATTTAGATCTTACAACGTTGGACCTTTACAATCTATGTAGATCCCTGTATTTTTTTTTTGTATTTATTTCTCATTATTTATTAATTCCATATAAATGTTGGGGACTCTGGGGTTACACTCAATATTTTCCCAATGTCAACCATCTTTTCTTGAAGTTAGGTTTTGACATTTTTCCGAGTTCCGTCATGATTCTGTTTCGAATCATTCTTTTAACACTGCATATTACTTCTCGGTAATTGCCTTTTGCTTTTTCGCTATACATATGACACTTGCTTTTTCGCTATGTATGTATAACTTAAATCTTGGCCCTCAGTATACGGCAGCTATAATGTACCTGGCCAAGGTAGTGGCCAGTGCGACATGAAGGCAGAGGGTGCTAAGAATATCCGGAGGACCGGACTAGGCTGCCATCTGATGCTGACCTTGGCTACGTATAATGGACGTCCCCTATCTTCTGATTCAAGGTTTCTTGAATTGGAAGAGGAACTACAAATGATCAAGTGGGACATCGTCGGACTAAGTAAGGTAAGGAGAAAAGGAGAAATATCATTGAACTGAAAAGTGGACATCTCTTCTACTATCTGGGACAAATACTGGCAGAACTAGTGGTGTTGGATTTATAATAAACAAGAAACTGAAGGATAGAATTGTAGAAGTTGAACGTTCCTCTGACAGAGCTGCACGACTCGTTATCCAACTCTCGAAAAGATACCAGGCTCAGATTATTCAAACTTATGCACCCACCACAAGTCATCCTGAGGAAGAAATTGAAGAATTTTATGAGGAATTTCGTCATCTAAATAATAAAGGTAAGCAGCAGTTGAAGATAATTATGGGAGATTTCAATGCAACAATAGGGCAACGGCAACGGAAACCAGCGTGTAAATACTCTCGTTGAGTTTGCAGAGGCAGAAGGGTTTTTCATCTTGAACTCCTTTTTAAAGAAAAAGCCACACAGGAAATGGACATGGAGACATCCAATTGGGACGACAAGTGAAATTGATTTTATTACGTGTAACAAAAAATTCGTCATAGAAGACTGCAGCGTGCTAAAAAAGTTCAACACAGATAGTGACCATAGATAGATGAGATGTAAGATGCACCTCAACACTAAACTCGGAAGTGGCAAGCTCATAAGACAAACAAAATGTATTGACATAACCAACCTTAAAAAACACCATAATACCTTCAAGTTGGAACTGAAAAACAGATTCTCTACTTTAGAAGGCCTAACATCGGAAGAAGTGGATATTTCTGAAGGTAACAGAAAAGTAACCAAAGCTCTCATGGAAACTGCAACAAAATAAGCTGGATCTACGAACATGTTTCATGTGAACAAATTATCAGGAAAAACCAAAATGTTGATGCAAAAAAGAAGAGAGATGAGGACAACTAAAGAAGATGTGACTTCCAAAGTGGAATATATAGAGCTATGCAAGACAGTACGAAAAAGTATCACTGAAGACGTAAGGAAATTCAACTGTGAGCTAGTGAGGAAAGCAATTAAAAACAACCAAAGCCTAAAGATAGCAAAGGGACATCTCAGTAAGGTAAAAAAACAGATTATGGCACTGAAAAAAGATCATGGTTCTGTAACAAGAAACAGAGGTGAAATTTTGGCAAGGGTGAGAGATTTCTACTCCAAATTATATGAAAGGGATGATACATGTACTCCAGACATCATGAAAGGTAACAGTACCAGAGTTCTTCCAGTCCTCCCAGCAGACGTTGCACATGAAATCAAGAACCTGAAGCGGGGAAAAGCTCCAGGAGAAGATGGAATTACTGTAGACATCATACAATAACGAAGTGGAGAAATCGAAACAGTACTCGGCCAAATTTTCACTCGATGGCTTAATGAAGGGAAGATTCCTGAGGATTGGAACAACACTACTATGATACTGCTACATAAAAAAGGTGACATTGAGGATCTCAGGAACTACAGACCTATCAGCCTCCTATCAGTGGTTTATAAAATCTTCCCTAAAGTTCTTTTACTCCGCTTGAAGGTAATACTGGACATGGCTCAAACGAGAGAACAAGCTGGATTCAGGAGTGGCTACAGCACAATAGATCATATCCACGTACTGAGAGAACTAATTGAACGAGGGAGAGAATATGAACTTCCATTGTGCATGGCTTTTATCGATTATGAAAAAGCCTTTGACTCGGTGAAACCATCAGCAGTTACAATGGCTTTGAAATCCTGCGGTATTGAAGAAGCATACATCAATATTATTAATAACATCTATGAAAATGCAAGTGCAAAGATTCGGCTGTTTGAAAATACAACACACATAAAAATTGAAAAGGGAGTGAGACAAGGTGACACCATATCTCCGAAGCTCTTTAATGCCACATTGGAAAATGTCTTTCAATCACTGAACTCTGAAATCAAAAGGATAAAGATTAATGGAGATTATCTAACCCACCTTCGTTTTTCTGATGACGTAGCTCTTTTTGCAACTACCCCATCAGAGCTGCAGAGTATGATCCAGGAACTTGCTGACAAGAGTAAAGATGTGGGATTAAAAATGAACTTTCAGAAGACAAAAGTGATGTTCAATGCTTTTACAAGAAATGAAGATTTATCGATTGATGGAGAAAAGCTGGAGATAACAGACACGTACGTTTATCTTGGACAGCAGATATCAAGTAAGGGTCATATTGATGAAGAAATTAATCGGTGTACAGAACTAGCCTGGAGAATTTTTGGAAGAAATAGCATAATTTTCAAGAGCAATATGCCATTATGTTTTAAAAGAAAAGTGTTTGATCAATGCATCCTTCCAGTGCTTACGTATGGTGCAGTGACGTGGACCATAACTAAAAGAGACATACAAAGGCTGCAGACAACTCAACGAAGCATGGAGAGGTGCATGCTTGGTGTAACCAGGAGAGATAAGAAGAGGAACTCGTGGATCCGAAAAATGACAAGAGTGGAAGACATCATGATCAGAGTTAAATCCCTGAAATGGCAATGGGCTGGACATACTGCCAGAAGGACAGACGATCGATGGAGAGCCGAAAGTTTAGATTGGATTCCAAGGGACATGAAAAGACCCAGAAGAAGACCACATGGGAGATGGGTGGATGAAATTCGAAAGTATGCGGGAGGGACATGGAGGAGACTGGCACAAGACAGACCGTTGTGGTGCAATTTTGGGGAGACCTTGGTCCAGCAGTGGATTCATGATGGTTTACAATGATGATGATGTATAACTCTATTTCTCTCCAACCAAATTTGGAAATTTCTTTCAGCGATTATGATTAAATATACATACACACATTCCGTGTAGCACTGAATGTGTCAGAGCACGATATATTGCAATTCAGCATTCTTGAAAAAAGTGTTATGTACGTTTTAAAGACCTCAGACTAGAATTGGAACAATAAAAAATTGTCCGTTCTTTTCGAAAAATGGCAGCAATGCTCATCTTACATTCACAGTCGTAATAAATAGAGTGCTACTGTTACACTTCATGTTCTCGTTGAGTTTTTACAGTTAACAGAATATTTGTTCTAAACTGACTGCAGTACTAATATACTGTATATCTAATGTTCGTGCTTCTTTTTTTAGCGTTTCTTTTAAATAACTTTCGTTTTCTGTGGTAAATGAGAAATTTGAAACCACCGTTACTCTATTTTTCTATTTTTCACCTTCCATTTTGTAGTTCGGCTTTTATTCTTGAAACGTGTTTATCGATCTTCAATTAATTAAAATAAATCACATTCTCTTTAGTCTTACAATTCAGAGTGCGCGAAAATTTAATTATAATTCTTCAATTGTTTTAGAAATATGACATATTCAAGTACTGTTAACTTGTTTATAGGGATTTTTCATTTAACATATCCAAATTGCAGAAGGTGGAGTATTATTGAACATGTGAAGCGTGTAGGAATGTGTCAACACTATTGATATGGACGGCTTTTAAAGCATTCACAGCGCAATTTAAATATGTCATTAATTTTATGCATTTATTGACATCATTAGCAACATACACTGACGGAAAAAAAATCCCAACACCAAGGAGGTGTTGTGTTAGATAAAAGACAATTGGTAGGCGGTGAGAGTACATCTGTAAGATGACGTCTATGCAAATTTCGCGCTCGGCAGTTACGTGTAGCGCTAGTAGCGCCCCTCGGAACATGCAAAGCAGGTTTGCTGTAAATACGAGCTGTAACTTTCATGGGCGTTAGTTATCGTTGAGATTCGACGTAGGGTGTTGATGTTAGTCAACAATGCCTTTAAGAAGACGAAGAAGCCATTATCAACAGCTCACGGAGTTTGAACGAGGTCGTGTAATAAGGCTACGAGAAGGTTGATATTCTTTTCGCAATATTGCAGAACGACTTGGCAGGAATGTAGCCACAGTGCATAATTGTTGGCAGCGGTGGTCAAGGGAAGGTACTGCCTCAAGAAGAGCGGGTTACGGCCGGCCACGTACCACTACTGAAAGGGAAAACCGCCGTGTACGGTGTATGGCCGTAGCGCTACGTACCGCGTCTGCGGCAGCAATTCGAGCTGCAGTTGCCACCACAGTGACACAACGAAATGTTACAAATCGGTTACTTGAAGGACAGCTCCGAGCCAGACGCCCTGTAGCGTGCGTTCCACTTACTCCAAACCACTGCCGTTTGCGACGTCAGTGGTGTCAAGCTAGAGCTCATTGGAGGACGGAGTGGAGATCTGTTGTGTTTTCTGATGAAAGCTGGTTCTGCCTGGGTGCCAGTGATGGCCGTGTGTTGGTTAGAAGGATGCCAGGTGAGCGCCTGCAACCAACCTGTCTGCGGCTGAGACACACTGGACCTACACCTGGAGTTATGGTCTGGGGAGCAATTTCCTATGACAGCAGGAGCACTCTCGTGGTTATCCCACGCACCCTGACGGCACAGTTGTACGTCGGTCTGGTGATTCAACCTGTTGTGCTGCCATTCATGAACAGCATTCCAGGGGGTGTTTTCCAACAGGATAACGCTCGCCCGCATACCGCTGTTGTAACCCCACATGCTCTACATAGTGTCGACATGTTGCTGTGGCCTGCTAGATCACCAGGTCTTTCACCAATCGAGCACGTATGGGACATCATTGGACGACAACTCCAGCGTCACCCCAACCAGCATTAACCGTCCCTGTATTGACCGACTAAGTGCAACAGGCATGGAACTCCATCCCACAAACTGACATCCAGCACCTGTACGACACAATGCATGAACGTTTGCGTGCTTGCATTTAACATTCTGGCGGTTACACCGGTTGTTAATGTACCAGCATTTCACATTTAAAATGGCTTTTCTCGCGCTTACAATAAGCTGTGATCTTGAAACCTTAATCGATTAAATATGTTACCTATACAAATGTACTGCCGCCATTACATTCCTCTACAACTATTTTTTCGTGGTGTTGGGATTTTTTTTTCTTCCGTATATATGTGATACAAATTCATACGTGTAAAAATAAGTACACAAAATGCATATTTTAGGGGTGCAAATCAGTAACAGTAAATACTTCCATAATTTCTTGTAGTGAGTTCTAACTCACGCAATGTATTTCAGTGTGATACGGAACCTTCTCAGAGGTCGGTAAAAATATTCTCAGAAAATACTGTGTGTATAAAATGATTCAAGTTTTTTACCGAATGCTGAGCTATAAAATTAAGGCCTTTTCATTAGGAACCAAGAATCAAAATATAATAAATTTGTTTGTTATATGTATTGTTACGACTTTTTAGGTACGGAAATGAATTCGATTAGCAGGTTTGGCAATAGGCGGGAACAGCATTAATTATTGGGTGAAAATTAACAGCTAGTGGTTTCCCGCATTGCAAAAGAGGAGAACACAGATAAGAGTCCTTTTTCTTGGAAGGGAGAAATCCTAGCCTTGTGTGGGGAACACGATGCGTCGCCCCCTTAGTGCGTGTCGGTCAAGTCGGATAGCCAATAAAGTGTCAACAGATCAGGAAAATTATGGCGCTTGCTACTCCGAACCTTGGCAGTACAAAGGAGTGTTAGTTAAGTTAGGTGTTTTCTGTACATTCGGGGGTGGACCCACTACATATTACGAATGCAGAGGCATGTATTTCATACCACTTTACAGCACCAAATGCTTTCAGGCTGACAAGAGAGTTTAAACAGACCCCTAAGAAGAAGAACAAGGAATCTGTGAATGATGTAAACAAGCGAAAAAGGATAGTCTGGTTCCGAGCCGTGAAGGGAACGAGTCTCGGTGAAGTGGCCCTAGCTCAGAGGAAAAGCTTGTGTCCAAAGATGCCGGCCAGCTATACAAGGAGCGGCCGAGCGGTTGAGACTACCACGAGGAATAGGAGAGGGAACGATACCTCTTTTCCTGGTGCTAGATTGCACGTAAGAGGAAGCCAGCATTCCGGAGGTCACACGATGTGATTAAATTACAGCCCCGAAGGACGGAGATGCCGACCGGTGATGTATGCGAGAATCACCTTTGGAGAGACGAACGGATCCTTCTACACGTCAGCGGCTTCGTTCCACCACGATATTGGTGTGCATAAATGCGTCCATGATTTCATGCAGGTGAATGCAGTGCACGAGAGAAAGTGGGAGATGGGGTTCGACTCCCCTCTCCATTGGTTATAGTGCGCGCTCTGAAATGGGCGTGTCATCACACAGGTGCGCTTCGAATATAAATACATCAAACATGGATACCTGAGGAATCAGCATATCTGTAAGTACGGAACTTATGTATACATGCCAGTTGTGATCAGATTGGCTCCGGTCAGCCAATAGACTCTCGTCGGCTGAGAACTGTGTTTTTAAAGCCGGACTGTATAGGCCAACAAATAATCATTGACTTTAATGATAAATTCAGCCTTAGAGCTATCCAGAAAGGGGCAAGTCTACTTGACGCCCTTCCTTCACAATCCTCTGTACATAGACGCCTTCGTCATTATCCTCATATTTTGTTGTTAATTGATTAAATGTCTGTTGTCTCGTGCCAGTCCTGAAGTTGCATGACTAATTAATGAGTGTCAGAATTTCTTGGTTTTAATTGGCTAAATTGCAGGATAAATTCTTTTCACCAGTACATAAGGTTTGGGCGATAAAAAGAGCTCACAAATATTATTCTAAATTCTAATGTCTACCTCCGGGTCGTCAGCCATTGCGTGACATCCTGACATCTAAATTTTTAAGGCTCATTAGTTTTATTCGATAATCCGGCAACCCGGGTGGTAGCAACATTTGGTGTCCAGAAGTCGGATATCGCTAGGTGTGTGCTACGTAAATTGATGGCTAACATTTGGACATCGCTAGGCTTATTCAAAATTAATTTGGCAGCAACGCCGATAGAAATTTTAGGTGATAGAATTATTTTTTTTTGGTATCAAAATTCATGAGCTGAAATTCCTGACACTATTTTCTAACCGCATTAGAAGAGAAAAAAAAAAGAATAACGGCAGAACTTACAGAATCAGAAATTGAAGAATTAAAATTCATGCTGAAAGAATTGCGTGATGGCTTTGATGCCACGAGCAAAGTGTTTTCGGCTATGAAACTGGACTTGGCACTTCAGACTGAGACAAAGACTAAAAATGGTGAAGCGTCACAAGAGGTACAGCAGGTTGAGCTCACTACAGCGATAGTGCAGGCGAGAGGAGAAGCAAATTCTGAGCTCAGTGTTGGTAATAAATATGCCAATGATAATGAAGTTAAATTGAATGCTGAAATGCACGATGCATGTCACAATCTGCATGACGAATTTGCGGTGCAGGGATCCATAGTGAAAAGAGAATTCACTGAAGATAAGAATTTGGAAGGGAACGAGAATGCGATATTACTGACGGGCGCAGGGTTAGAATCCGGATTGGGAGGTACACAGAGGAATGGAAAGTTATCTGTGAGGGAGTTTCTGAACTCAGCTGTATGGAAAATATCCCGGGGATAAAGAAGGATAATAGGAAAGCAGTCATAATTGAAGGTGTGCTCCCCGAGTTGAAAGATTCAACCTGTGAGTATGAGATGGGCGGTAGTAGTGACTTCAGCCGAGCCCCAACTAATGAAAGTGACTTTTGGGAGAGGGGTAGACGGAAAAAGAAAAACAAAAATTCAGTTGGCTGTTTTTCTTGTCGCGTTGGTGTCAGTAAACATCGCGAGAGTGATGCAACGCGGTTAGGGTTCGATCAGTTCACGCGATGGAACTGGAAGAGTGTCCGTCGGAAGAAATGTTTCAGTCGAAGAAACTGATGACTGATTAAGTGTGTTTATCATTCGGAACTGATGCGAACCAGGAAAGTTTACGATTTTGGAATATCGAGTTGCATCGGACGAAGCGTTGTGTGTTAAGCTTCGTGTGAAATATTTGCTTTTTAAATATTTGTGATTTGTATTTTGTTGCTGTTGTAGGCAAGTATCTCACGTCTGTCGCGGAGCGTAGGCAAAGGGTTAAATTCAGAAAAGATGGCACAGGGGCTGGGATTATAATTGTTGAGTATATAATTCAAAAGTACTGAATAGCAGTGGTCAGTCTATTCGAGCAAAAGTACTGAATAGCAGTGGTCAGTCTATTCGAGCAAAAGTACTGAGTAGCAGTGGTCAGTCTATTCGAAAAAAGTACTGAGTAGCAGTGGTCAGTCTATTCAAGCAAAAGTACTGAGTAGCAGTGGTCAGTCTATTCGAGCAGACGTACTGAATAGCAGTAGTAAGCCTATTAGAGAACATGTGTGTGAGTTGTGTAGAGAAAAAAGTTCTTCGTCTTGGCAGACGTCAGTCCGAGAGAGAATGTAGTTCCCAAACTGAATAGCAGAGGTAAGCCTATTCGAGGAACGAGAATCGGTAGTCGCTAAGCGCAGTTGTCCGTCGTTTGACCTATCAATTATGGATTGAAAGAAATTGTGATCGAGAATTTACCCAAATGGAAGAGAGTCAGTCCATTCAAGTTAATCATTCCAGCAGGTGAATTTCGAAACAGGTAATGGGTCGGTTTAACCCGAAGTGTATTGCGAAGTATGTGAAGGCGTAGCGTTTATGGCGAAGTTATGGTTTCGGCTTGTTCGACACAACAGGTGTTCGTCTCTGAGCTGTGGTGTTAGCCACTTTCGACGTGCTGCGCACACGCCGACTGTGGAATGGTCTGACGAAAGAAATTTCCATGCGCTGGAAATGGCGTCGTGTGTATTACTGATCGACATCGACCTATCCTGCCAATCCTGGATTGGCCAAGACTTTTCTCCGTGTCGGAATGGTGGACGCTTGGACCTGCAGGAAGGAAATTCTGTACACGGATGGATGAGGTAGAGGTTTCCCTCGTGGGCGTGGTACAGTGGCTGGGTCGGAAATAGACAGGTGTTCTCGGTAAGCTGTCAAAATTTCGATGCGAGCGAAGTTAAAGGATATCGAGGCCGTATCTACCGCACTACTAAATTTTGTTCAACCGTAGACGTGGAGTCTGAAACGTACTTAGCAATGTGTTTGTTGTGCATGGGTGTTTACAAGGTTTTCAGGGAGTGAGCCCTGTGTAAATTTTGGATGTCGGAAGCATCCTGGTATTAGGCTGTTAAAGAAATTGGGTTGATTTCCTTGGGTTGGCGATGTAGTTTGCCAGGTGTTGGAAACGTAGCTGTTGCGCCAGTGATTCAGTGTAGGTAATGTGGGGACCCGAATGTTTGAATTTTTCCCTGATGGCTCCGGAGGTGAAGGCGTTGAGATGAGGAATCCGAAGAAAAAAAGGAAAGCGTTTCTTTTGCTGGGGCGTGATATGAACTTGGTCTAGTGTGGTATTTGCTTTCAGTGTAGTTTGTATAGGGCTGGTGTAGTGCTTGTACAGTGTTTGTGTAGTGCTGGTGTAGTGCTTGTACAGTGTTTGTGTAGTGCTGGTGTAGTGCTTGTACAGTGTTTGTGTAGTGCTGGTGTAGTGCTTGTATGGTGCTGTGTTTTATGGTGTGGTACCACTTCAACGTCAGTTGAAGAGGGAATTTGTGAATAATTCTTGATGGCCTTAGAAAAGATTTAAGGGGCGTTTCCCAAATTAGGAAAAGAATTTGGGAGGAGTCGCATGTGCCCAGAGTGAAAGTGATAACATGGTGTGAGGAATAAAATGAAGGGATTGGTCGAGCCGTGTGAATTGAATTAACAGGCTCCACCCTTTCAGAAGGTAGCACCCAATGGTTTTCACCTGCGTGGTCAGAGGTAGACCTATCGGCCGAATGGGGAAATTCGCTTGTTTCGTTGGGGGCAGTGTTACGACTTTTTAGGTACGGAAATTAATTCGATTAGCAGGTTTGGCAATAGGCGGGAACAGCATTAATTATTGGGTGAAAATTAACAGCTAGTGGTTTCCTGCATTGCAAAAGAGGAGAACACAGATAAGAGTCCTTTTTCTTGGAAGGGAGAAATCCTAGCCTGGTGTGGGGAACACGATGCGTCGCCCCCTTAGTGCGTGTCGGTCAAGTCGGATAGCCATTAAAGTGTCAACATATCAGGAAACTTATGGCGCTTGCTACTCCGAACCTTGGCAGTACAAAGGAGTGTTAGTTAAGTTAGGTGTTTTCTGTACATTCGGGGGGTGGACCCACCACATATTCCGAATGCAGAGGCATGTATTTCATACCACTTCACCGCACCAAATGATTTCAGGCTGACAAGAGAGTTTAAACAGACCCCTAAGAAGAAGAACAAGGAATCTGTGGATGATGTAAACAAGCGAAAAAGGATAGTCTGGTTCCGAGCTGTGAAGGGAACGAGTCTCGGTGAAGTGGCCCCAGCTCGGAGGAAGAGCTTCTGTCCAAAGATGCCGGCCAGCTATACAAGGAGCGGTCGAGCGGTTGAGACTACCACGAGGAATAGGAGAGAGGACGATACCTCTTTTCCTGGTGCTAGATTACACGTAAGAGGAAGACAGCATCCCGGAGGTCACACGATGTGATTAAATTACAGCCCCGAAGGACGGAGATGCCGACCGGTGATGTATGCGAGAATCACCTTTGGAGAGACGAACGGATCCTTCTACACGTCAGCGGCTTCGTTCCACCACGACATTGGTGTGCATAAATGCGTCCATGATTTCATGCAGGTGAATGCAGTGCACGAGAGAAATTGGGAGATGGGGTTCGACTCCCCTCTCCATTGGTTATAGTGCGCGCTCTGAAATGGGCGTGTCATCACACAGGTGCGCTTCGAATATAAATACATCAAACATGGATACCTGATGAAACAGCATATCTGTAAGTACGGAACTTATGTATGCATGCCAGCTGGGATTAGATTGGCTCCGGTCAGCCAATAGACTCTCGTCGGCTGAGAACTGTGTTTTTAAAGCCGGACTGTATAGGCCAACAAATAATCATTGACTTTAATGATAAATTCAGCCTCAGAGCTATCCCGAAGGGGGCGAGTCTACTTGACGCCCATCCTTCACAATACTATCTACATAGACGCCTTCGTCATTATCCTCATATTTTGTTGTTAATTGATTAAATGTCTGTTGTCTCGTGCCAGTCCTGAAGTTGCATGACTAATTAATGAGTGTCAGAATTTCTTGGTTTTAATTGGCTAAATTGCAGGATAAATTATTTCACCAGTACATAAGATGTGCGCGATAAAAAGAGCTCACAAATATTATTCTGAATTTTAATATCTACCTCCGGGTCGTCAGCCATTGCCTGACATCCTGACATCTAAATTCTTAAAGCTCATTATTTTTTCGATAATCCGGCGACCCGGGTGGTAGCAACAGTATGTTCTTCACGTTTGTTATTGAATTCAAGGAACATGTAACGAAATATTTTATTTTCACTATGAGATGAAATTCTCGCACTCCTTAAAGTTTTACAAAATTTGAATTTATTATACGTAACAATTGCTAAGGGGTATTAGTTCCAATATATTTGCAGTAATCTAATGACTTTTTTTGGTAAGATTTTAGTTTTTGTTACCGGATTCAATATTATTTTGAGAACCACTGACCTTTGGTGTTTCTACTAAATCACAAGGTGAACAGTCCTAATTTTTCTAAATTATGGCTCATACTTCTTGGTATACCAAATTTCTCTTTGAATGATGTTACACCGTTTGAATTTTCTGGAGGATATATAATTGTTGGAATGAAACACCTTGTTATCAAAGGTACACAACATACAAGAAAAGTTATTCTTTTAACGTCACTATAAAGCCATTCATTTTTCGTAATTCGCATGAAGTTTAGTTCCGCATTACACCTGTCGTTATTGTGACTGGAAAAACCATTCTAAATACATCAGAGGCATGAGATTCGGAATAACAGGTATTGCAATTCAATTGACAGAGCACATGTGATGTTGAAATCATCTGGCATATACTGTTATACGAAGACTTAATCATCGGAATTCCAAACTTCACTTGATGTTGCAAAGATGTTAGCTGTTTGATAGCACATTTGTTGAAAAAATTGAATGCGGAGATAATTAAAGAAAAATACATAGAACATCATACTACATTTTGTATATGCTCATGTACATTTTTCCTTTCTCATTTCTCTCTTTTATGTTTAGATTGCTTTTGTATGCAGGAATTAGCTTTCGGTTAATTAGAGAACGCATGATTCTCATTACAGCTGCATTTGCGTAAATGCTTTGTGAAACACGGACAGCGATTGTCTGTTTAATTACATAAAATCTTTTCTTGAAACGTCTTCAGTTCTCTTGTTTTGGAGAGAACAAACTTTATATATCGGCCATAGAGCTAGGATTGAATCTATGGCATTGTAAAACCAACTATCAGGCTCAACGATGCGAATGAAAAACAGGATCTCTTAAAACACCTAATAAAGTCTCCCCTATGTCTTTAAAGGTATCTCAATAATTTTCAAAAAGTGGAGCAGGGCTACGCGTGTGTTGCCTACAATTTGTAGAAAACTAAGTTTAAATGTGTCGTAAAAATGAAAGCAATTTTAAACTAAATTTCATATTAGTTCTTTTAGTGAGTTTTACTTGATCAGTTTAACTATGTGTAAATTGAGAATGTATGACTTATTTCTGTTTATAAAATTCTCTTGAACATGAAACCATTGGGGTTTTTTTTCGCATCATTCTTTGACAAGTTATCATAATAATGCTTCTTGCTCATCGTTTTGTGTTCTTTTTGGTCTCCTTTAACGGATGAGTCACAATACAGAACTCCTGAAGCAGGATCTAGGACTTCGCCTTAAAAGTAACGCATATTCTCTTCTTAGTGTGGGGTTTTCAAATGTATGCTCCCCAATCCCATTTACAACTGTTTCGAGAGTTATAAAAAAGAATGTATGCGAATTAAATAGATAAAGTATACTGATTTATTTCCAGTTTACGAATTCCGATTTGTTCGCTTTCCTCGAATGCGGGCCGCTGTGAACCAGCAAATTATGTTTCTAAAATGTAATGTTATGACACGTTCAGTATGCGATTAGATAAGTAAAACTGTACTGTGATAGCTGATATTTGCTGAATTCTTTCCAAGTATCTACGACACAAACGTGATCTAGAGATGAAATTTGTTTTACGCCAATGAGGAAACTGAATACATTTTCATGTACAAACACTCATGTTTGTGAAAATTTCAACACCAATGAAAAAGCGCCTTACCCAATGGTATTTATATCACACCATCGTCTCGTTACAAGAAATAAGATATGCCATTTATACAGCTATTCAGGCTTTTTTCGCTTCAAAACCACCTCGAGTAAATATGACATCCTGTTCACGGATTGGCATTGAATGGAAGAGGTTTTTGATATTGTCCTGGGGCTTGCTTCTATGCAAGACAATAGTTCATTAGCGCCGATTTACAGAAACGTTCTACCGGTAAGTCCCTCAACTACAATGTCCGATACATGTTCGATGGGAGACACATCCCAAGAGCGTGCTGTCAAGAGAATAAGTGGTATCTCTCGTACATGGAAAAGGTCTTGTACATTCCGGACTACGTGTGGTCGAGCATTGCTTTGCTGGAGTATAGCGGCAGGAAAACGTTGAAGGAAAGCGTCAACTCTCTCTCTAAAACAACTATCACATATCGCTGGCTGTTGAACATTCCACCAATTCAAAGCAAGCAAGATCGCGAATTCAGTCCAATGGACTCCCAAACCATGACGCTTTGCGTTGGGTACGTATAACGCAGCAAAATACACGTCTGCAAGGTTCCGTCCGCCAAGATGTTTTTGAATATTTATTGGACAATAATAATGCACAATGTTGAATCGTGACTCGTCAGAAAACACGACCTGTTGCAAATCAGCCCGCTACTGTATGTGTCCGATTTCACATTGCAGGCAAAGACACCTGTTGTTGGGTGACAAATAAATGTGTTGCAATGGGCTGATAACGACCAGTCTTCTCTTAGGCCGACGAAGTCGAACTTTGCTAGAGGACAAAGCCTAATATGTGACAGTGCTGCACTGCTTCGGTAAGACCGTGGATGTTACAGTACGATTGGTCGCTACTATGGGGTAAGGGGTGCCTGTCATTCCGTGCAGTCGTGCTAATTTGCGCTCCATTTCCCATATTTTTCTGTTTCCGATCCTCATCTGTCCACTGGTGCCACGTTCGCATGACTCTAATGGCGTTTTCTTCGATACTAGTAGGGATTCCACGGTAGGAAGGTCCAGATTCTCTCATCCCAAAAAACCCTTCTCGCTCAAAGTCTGTCGTGTTGGCATAACGCGACCTTCTTCGGCGACAGGGCATGGTGAGTCACAAGAAACATCCTTTCGGCTCAATGTCGACTCTTCACTAATCAAAATTTCTGCAATCCAATCTACCCCAACCGTACGAAACGGCCGTTTGGAGTAAGTAGAACATCCTACGCCTGCCAGTTCTTTAAATTTCCGTTGCCTCTACTGGATTAGCAGAAGCCACTAGCAACCCTCAGTAAACATTTTTGTTAAACAAATAAGTAATGACGGCTTTGGTTTCTCTCCGGGCGATACTTTTTCACTCCTGATATCGCACTCCTTCAAAACAGAAGAATGCAGTAATGCATATGAAGACTACAGATAGAAAGTTTCGTGTGCTGACCGAACTTTTTTAACTTGTAAAGGGAAAGGAGAAATTTTGAAAGAAACAACAGGAAGTTTCGGTCGCCATGGTAATCTGAGCCACCCAAAATTTCAGGCGCTTGGTCGTTAAACGGTTAAATCCAAGACCGTGCAGTTCAGATAACGCTGCTCCAAAATCGCATTTGCATTTTCAGAGATATTTAATCATTTGCAAATCGTAATCTGTTTTACATATCCCTCAACATTCAAGGTAAAACCGGCAGCCTTTCACGATGTAGCAATTTTCAAATACACTAGTGTGCTTTTGAACGGCGTGTGCATACGTTTAATTTTTCACTGGACGATGCTAAAAAAGTAGATTTGAAATTTTTTTCACATTTCCTACCTTCTCAGCCAGCAATTATGCCGTCATTATCGCCGTTGACTGAATCTCTGCGTTTACAATATAATTATTTATTGCACACATTTAAAACTTACAGTTATATGAAAATGCAATACACCAGGAGGAATCTGAACACATTGGTTGTAAGGCGATTCCCCCTATCAGATGTAAGAAAAAGAATAAAACATATGGCATATATAAAAGCAAGTAAGATGGTTATAACCGAAGCAGCACTGTTAGCAGTATGCTTGGAACTACAATTTAATGATAGGGTTGAGATTCGTTATGGAGATCAGGGTGATTTACAATGTAATTTCGCTGAGTCAAGGAAAACTTTTTGATATTTTCCAGGGATCTGATGCTCTCTGGGAGATTATTCCATAGGATAATGGCTTTATACATTATGCTATTTAAACTATAATTAAGTCTAACACACGGCTGACATAATTTTTTGTTAGCAACAGATCTGGTGAAGATAGAATAATCCAGATATCTGATGTCAGATTGAAAAATAGGCAGTTTAAGATGCATTATTTTAAAAAACATGATACCTAGTTTCAAGGTAAAAACTTCTTGTATTTTTAGAATATTTAGTTTTAGAAATAATGCTTTTGAATGAGACATGTAATGTATGTGTTCAATATATAGCGAACAGATTTCTTCTGTAATTTGAGCAAGCGTAACTTATTGTTTGCACTTATATTTGAATACCAAGATTCAAGACAATAGAAGAGATGGGTATAAATAAAAGCATAGTAAAATGTTTTTAGGACATTGGTAGGGAAGAGATGCTTAATTTTACCAAGCAAGCCAACCTGCAAGGAAACGTTTTTTGAAACAAACTGAACATGCTTATTCCAGTTAAAGAATTCATCAAACCAAACACCAAGATACTGAACTTTGTCCACAATTTTAAGGAGGAGATCATTAATCCTGACTGGAAATTTATTTATGTCCTCTCTTTTATGAACGTTTCGAAAATATACGGCGTTGGTTTTAAGAATATTAAGTGATAATTTTTAGAGTATAACCAATGAGATAAATTTGATAGATAATTATTGATCATTATCTGTAACTTACGCAAATCATGACATTCTTGAAAAATGACAGTGTCATCAGCGTATAGCAAAGCATGAGTTGATTGCAGGCACAGAGGAAGGTCATTAATATATAACAGGAACAGTAACGGTCCCAATACCAAACCTGGAGGCACTCTACATGAAATATTAAGTAGATCGGAGTTTATTTTATTTGCAGTGACATACTGTTTGCGATAAGAGAGGTAGCTCATTAAGAGGGAAAAGTATTGCCACGAAAACCGTATTTGGGTAATTTATGTAACAGAATGTCGTGATTTACCGTGTCGAAAGCTTTTTGGAAATCAATAAAAACACAAATAGTACAATAACTGTCATCTAGTGCTTCGGAAATGAAGTTTGACAACTTAGCAACAGCCATTTCCGTAGATCTGTTTCTTTGGAAACCGAACTGTTCCAAAGAGAGCGTACCATGGGTGTGTAAAAAATCCACCGTTCTGCTGTGAGTAGACCTTTCAAAAACCTTACTCAAAACGGGTAACAAAGATATCGGTCTGTAATTACAGGTAGATTCCCCATCTCCTTTTTTTTTAAATAGGAATAACCTTAGCGATTTTCAGACTGTCATAAAACTGACCTGAATAAAAACTCAGATTAATAATTGTTGTTATAAGTGGTACTAAAATGGAGATCGAGACTTTTATGACTCTGTTATTAATATTGTCTGAACCAGCACTTCTTTCTAGGGACAATGAAGTGATAATAATGTAGGTTTCAGTGTCATCCAAAGGGAGTAGAAATATTGAAAAAGGAACTTCCTTAATTTTGGATAAAGAAGCATAACCTTTAGTATTTGCGGGCAAGTTTTGCTGAGATGCTAAATCATGACCTATGTTAATGAAGTAATTGTTGAACTCATCAGCGACTGATTTTGTATCAACATTAAAATTACCAGAATTTCCTTTTAACATCAGCTGAGTTTCAGTAGCACAGGATCGTTTGTTAATTGCTGATTTGATTATTTTCCATTTTTGATATGAGTTATTTCCTGCATCTGAAATAGCGAGGTTGTAATAAGCAACTTTCGTATGCTGAATAACATTTCTTAGGGCATAATTATACCTTTTATACTTATCACGTAACAGACGGTTATAAAGATTCTTTCTACTTTTTTACGAAGCTTATCCATTTTTTTATTGATCTAATGATTCCATTGGTCATCCAAGGTTGGATTTTAATGCCATATTTAGTGTTAACTACCTTGTGAACGGTTGTGATCTCAAGGAAATCATTCAAAATGCCTTGCAAAATTTCGGTAGCTATAGTTGGACAAGTTGCATTGAAGATACCCGACTTGTTCCAGTCAAAATTTGAGACTAGGTCAGCTAGCGTGGTGTAGTTACAATAGGAGATTGTTTTGTAGTAATGGTAATTTGTAAAAAATGGAACATGAATGAAGACAGGGTTGTGATCACTAATACTAAAATCAATCACTCCGGACTTTAAAGCAATATTAAGTACGTTAGTACCAATATGGTCTAGAATATAGGCACCACGAGTTGGTAAAGAAATGAACATCTGGAAAAAAATTGCCTGATAGCATATTAAGATAGATTTTACTTAGAGATAGGTTGTTAATGTTAATATTAATTTCTACCAGAAAAATGCAATTTTTATTTTCGTTATTTATTTTGTTTAAGATATTGCCAAAGCATTCAGAAAAGGTTTTTCGATCACTACTTGGCGATCTGTAGATAACGCCAATAATTAGGTTTTTGGACTTGGGACTTTTCATTTCAATCCAAAGCATTTCACAGGAATCAAGTACAAGGGACATATTATTCAAGTCATCACGAATGAAGAAGGTGATTTGAGACTTCAGGTATAGGCGTACTCCACCAGAACCGCTTATATTCAGAAATGAATTATTCCGATTTCTAACTTTGCATTCAAAATTATAGTTACTGAGATTAAAAAACTCCTTTTGTTTCTCATCAATTAAATGAGTTTCGCTAAGTGCAATTACAGAAAATCATGATTAAATTGTGATAGAAAAATTTGAAGGTTATCAAATTTAGAGTTAATGCTTTGAATAATGATATGTAAGAGTGACATACCAACTTTGTCGATTTCATCAAAGAGATCATATGAAAATACCTTTTCACAAGTACAGTCAGGATGGTAATAATCCAGGTAAGGGACATATATTTGTTCCGGGCCATCGATTAATCAGAGTAGATGGAGGGTGAATGCCATTGCAATGCCTAGTTAATTTCTTTCGTGTCACTAACAGACTGAATGTGCAGTGCAGGCGAGTCCTTATTTTTGCGGGCAAAGATCCTACCGTTTCAATCCGTCCGCACGAAATTCCACCCACATTCTATTTTCCTTGTTTGCACTAGACCAAGAAGACGTTTACTGGCAGGGCAAAGATGATCATTTACATAGATTGGACTATCGTCTTTAAAACCAATGGCACGGGCTGTAAAGTCTCCATTTTTTTCCTGAAATTTTGTGCAGCCATGAAGAAAGCATCACGCTTTCTTCGATTGACAAATTTGACAATGATATTTTTTCGTGATGGGTTTCTAGGAGTCGGCACCCAGAGGATTGCATGCGTCTCCTGAATGATGTCTAAATCAACACCCACCTTACTAGCCACTTCACAAATAATGTCATCAGCGCTAGATCCTTGTTCATATGGCACACCTTTGATTTCAAGGTTTTCACGCTGGAGATATTGATCAGTTTCTTCCAATCTATTCTGCAGAATCATAACTTCTTTTCGTAATTCTTGATTATTTGATTTTAGATCATTATTGACTTTATGGATGTCATTTAGCGTAATGAAAATGTCATCATACTTGTCACTCATGCACTTTACACTTTCGTGGAGAGCGAGAATGGCGGCAATCAATTCGGATTTTTCCGAATTTGCACTGATTCCACCCAACAGGTCGTCAGATGCGTTTAATCTAAACGACTCACTAGTAGCTTGCGATACATTAGGGCACGATGATTCAGAGAGCAGTTTACAATTGGCACAAATCCACTCCTTTTTCCTTTTTTGCTGTTTTGCTTATCTTTCCAAATTGCACTTTCGAGAATCCAGCACAGCCTGAGTGGAAATAGCCATTGCATTTATTACTGCACTGAAGGCCAGTAGTTATATTAACATTTTCATAACATGCCTTGCATTGTTCACCCATTACGAAGCCAGAAGGATTACTCTTCACAGGATCCAGCAGCCGGAAGGGGAAAAAAGCAGGGGGGCAAGATTGTAAATTAACAGGCGAGCTCCGAAAATACTAGGCGAGGTGACGTCATTTAGCCAACAACGGCAGTCAATAGCAAACCAGTTATAGCAGGGAGCGAGCGGTACAGAAGACGCTTAAGGCAACAAGTTCCTGAGAACAAAGGAGACTCTGGGAACAGGAGGCGTGATCGAAAAGCAATAGCGGCTAGGCAGTCTTTTTGAAGGTGACGAATATGAAGAATTCAAACGCTCTTGCAGAAGCACTTAGATGACAAATTGTATCCAAAAGCAGTAGTTGGTATCATCACACATTCACAAACACACTCAATGAAAAAGGGACACGAAACAAACTGGGGGGACAACAGCTCTAACCTAAAACAACAGAGCAAAAGAAGACGCGACCCAACTTACCTGCGGTTTTGTTTATACGTGCATTAAATAATCCTACGTAATATGCAGTGAGCAGTGTTCACCTACATATTGTAACGCTGTAGCGAAGAAAAGGTCAGACGAACTTCGTTTTAATGGAATACCCTTTTCTTGTGAAACGGAGATTTTTTGCAGAGTAATCCCCCGTTATCCGCGTATTTATTACCCGCGGTTTTGTTTATACGTGCTTTTGAAATGGCGAAATAGGAAAAACATACCTTATTAAAAATATCATAAGAATAAAAGTATCGCATATATTTCTTCTACACCTTGAATCTCACTCTGGTTGATTTCCCATTGCACTGAATCCAAGTGGCCGCATGCGCCCTAGTCATCAATCCATCCGTTGTTTTCCCAAGACAGGGCGTAACTACTACCCCCGCAGCTGCTGTGGGACGCAAGTAACGAAGGGTCAGTCAATCAATCAATCAATCAATTGCTAACTTAGGTTTAGAGAGCTATTTGCCTCGTTACACAGGAGACAATCAGGGAAAATATTTTTTTCCATTGGCTGTACAAAATTTGGTACTTTTATTAGCAGCTTAATTTCTTCACACGTGTGAAGAATACCCACAGTACACTAGTCCCAATGCTTGTTTTCTTCACACGTGTGAAGAATAGTCTCAACTCTCTAGTCCCAATTAATAATTTTTCTGCAAGGGTAGCTATGAGTTGTGCTCTTTTTAGGAACTTTATTCAAAATAGCTTTCGGCCTTTTACATCTGTCAGTATCACTAACAGTTTCAAAGTAAGGATTAAGGGCCTCCCTGACAAGAGGGTTGGGATGATCATTAGCTTTTTCATAGTACCTCTTAGCTAGCTCACACATTGTACAATGAATGGAATTAATATTTAACATGCTACGAATAGCATTGTTAGAGGTTCTTCCATCAAGTCCAACCACCAAACGTGGGGTTTTAGTTTAAAACGAGGTAATATTATTTCATTGCTGCTTTTTGCAGTTACCCCATATAGGGTAGCCATGCGTAATAACAGGGTGGAAGCAGGCTTTCCAAAGCAAAGTTTTTTTTTTTTTTTTTTTTTTTTGCTTAGCCTTTTATTTTTTATTATCGGTTGGAGACATCCTCTCAGTTCAGTTTTAAAGCGTTGGCTAGGATTTCTTCGGTGTGCTTGTTCCAATTCAGATTGTGATCCATAATAAGACCAAGGTATTTAACATCTTTCATCTTTCACCCAAGGTATTTTTTTCCTACAATTCTATTTCAAAGTCAGGATAATATTTATACGTTCTGCGTGAGAACAGAATGGCTTGGGTCTTATCAGTGTTAATTTTAATTTTCCAATCTAGGAATTATTTCTCCAGAATTTCCACTAGTATTGCAGCATAAATTTGCTTGATTTTGATTTTTGGAAGTATGTTCAAGTTCAGTGTCGTCCGCGTATAACGCTATAGTCAGATTCCTGTTATTAAAGTTGGGCAAGTCTGACATAAAAATTGAGAATAGCGGATGTGCAAGTACCTTGTGGAATACCTGCTTAATTTTTTTTATTTCTTCCCATTAATTTTTACGCAGAATATTCTGTTGTTAAGGTATGACTTGATTATATGAATAACCCATGGTGGGAAGTCATGTGTTATTAGCTTATAAATAATGTCTCATGTGGGATTAATCGAACGCTTTAGCAACATACAAAATATGGCCACTGTATGTTCTTTTTTTATTACTTCTGTAACGAAGGGGCGTACTGCAGATGCCACTTATAATTTTATGAAAAAATCAGAGCACGCACAAAAAAATAAAATAAATAAATAACCCAAAGTTTAATATTTTCCTGTAAGATAAATGTATGTTTGCCTTAATAAATATAAAGTTTCATTTCAAAACACTGGTTGTCTTTGGCTCCAAGTTATAATACGATCGTTGTGAAATAGGGTGTAAATATTATGATCGCTCTGTTTTATCCCTCATTCCACGCTGTTGAGAAAAATGCGAGGCAACATGTGAATTCTTAGTGCAGAATGTGGAAAAACAATCAGTCACCTAAGATTACGTGCGACACGGCAGGCGCCAACATTTATTCATAACATCATTAGAACTATCATGTATATGACGGTGATTTCTTACAGTTATTTATTTTAATTTTTGACAAAATATTTCCACGTTGCTATTGCTTTTAGTTGTTCCTTATAGGAAGTATTCTATCTCATCCATTGTGTGGAAACTTCTATATACGAGGGAATGACATCTATTTGCAAAATGTCACAATACCGTCCAAGTGGAGCACAATATCGGCGAAAGTAAAAAAAAAAAAAAAAAAAAGAGAGAGAGAGCGTGGGAAGAAACGTCTAAAACGGAACCAATTCTTGCCGCAGAGTCAATATTAAGCTCAAATTGCGTTTCTAATGAAATGAATGATGATTTGTTTAGCACGTCAGTTGTTCGAGATTTAGAAGGAGACATTTCACAAAAACCAACCACTACAGAAACAAGTCAGAGTAAAATGGGTGATTATGAAGTATTATAGTTATAAACTTTAATCATTTAAATTAATTTTGTTAAATTAATTTTTTGGGAGAAAACGAATGTTCATGTTCCTACATCGATCCACGTAACGTGTTAATCATGATTGTCTAATTGATAATCTTCTATTATGTGCTCCAGTTCCGAAAAATGCTTCAAAAGTTAAACCTACAGAGTTCTAACTACTCCCCTTACTTTTACACGCTTTCTCCCTGACTTTCTAACCTCCTCCTCGCCCCCACACACCGCAAAAAGCACATCCTCCCTCTTCTTCGAAATCCTGGGAAAATTACTCTCGGTATGGGTGCTGAAGTATATCTTGCGGGGAGGAAGATCACACTTTGTGCTAGTTACGCCACTGATCTCTGGGCCGTTAGAATGACGTTTTGGATGACGTACATGTCCTAACGTCCGAAGCCATTCACAAATGTCCACCGTAATATCATGTTTCTTGCATATAAGCTGGATTATTTCAGGTGTCGGGCTCCTTTCAGAGAACTAGTTGATTGTCAGACGTGACACTGGATCCCGACTCCTCAGAGAAGAAACCTTAAATCTACTTAATGTGTTCCTCAGTCCGGTTTGCTCGGGATTGGCCGTACGGTGTCGCGCTATTAAAGCTGCACACAATATTGATCTACGTGCATAAAGACCTAATTGGTGAAAGCGATTATGGTTAATTGCTACCAACCTGTTATGTTTTGCTCACCGTTCGTATGAATGTGCTCCATTTCGAATCCCAGAAACAAACATTGATTCTCTGTCCTACCTTCAATCAGTGGTCCCAATTTCTGCTAAAAATAAAACTGATTACCTTATCATGCGTGAAATATATATTATATTAACATTGCTGGATTTGCAGTCATATTTCAATAGAATGTACTTTTGTCAAAGGATCACTTTGCTAAATCTCTACACTGTGAAGTTTTACTTTGAAAATCGTTGCATTCAATCAATGCATTCAATTTCCAAGGCTTTTCGAAACTTTCTTAAAAAATGAATTGCTCTAACATGACTGCTTGATGAAAAATTTTAGATGCATCTTAAAAAGTGAAAACCAAACAAACAAAATAACTTTAATTCTTTTGGGTATTATGTCAATGAGGTATAACTTTAGGACCAGGCTGTCGTTCTTCAAGTCGAAGCAACCGCAGGTAAACGATGGCGCGTGCGAAAGTTCATATTACGTTATAAATAACATCTGATAGTGTGCTCTGTTAATCAGTGTTGCAAGACAGCCACTTTAAAATACCAATAATAAGCATATACATCGTACATATTTTTATAACAATACTAAGTAGAACATACATTTTTTTTAAATAAAAGGGAATCAAACCAATTATTGGACCTAATAAAATAAATGGCTACGATGATTCTTGAAATTTAAAAGATCTGTATCTGTTTAAGTTCAGTTCTATTTTTAATAATTGATTGATCTTTAGTTAATTAGGACCAATTAATTTTTAATCACAAAATTATATTTAACCTTAGATTTTTTATTTTATATTTAACTTTTGATAAGCTATTACACAGTACTTTCTTTAAATAAAAATGTATATATTTAAATTAAAATTGCGAAATTCTTTAGAACGAAACTATTTTAACTCTAAAATGCTGGTAAGCGGTTACAAGCGTTGTCAATATATGGATATCTCAAAAACGTGGACATGCCTAGTGAGAATACATAATTCTAAATTTATTTCTCTGAGTAAACCCTAGCATTAAATTGGGTGAAGACGTCTAAGCATCGTTTCAGAGGCACTGCTTCTTTCGTTAACCCAGCGAGCTTTATAAGAATATATAATTCAAAAGCTGCAGCAGAGACAGCGAATTTTGTGAAAATTAATGTTTCGAGTGATGGGAGGTCTCTTTAATCCCAGAGAATTTTAATGCTTAATCGCCTGCAATTTAACAAGGTTCGACGTAAAAAAAAAGTTGCTTCTGGCCCATAATGTCAAGGTAAAAGAGAAAAGGGGAACAATAGTTTTACTTTTTTCTAGTTGCATTACAAACATATTAGCCCACCAGAACGGTCAATCCCAAATTTATTCTTAAAAATAGTTATGCTGTTAAAAACTTGTTTGCATAACAACATTTTTAGTAATACAAACACCTGGATTACAAGATAAGTGTAATCATAAGAGATAAGAAAAATATCATGTCAGAAAGTGTTATAAGGAGCAAACAAAACTGAGGTAAATTTAATATTAACTGTTTGGCGCATTTGTTGTTCGACATGCAGCTTGTACCCTTCATAGGAAATATCGTTTGTTTTACTTTCCTGTAATTTAGCTCCAGGAAATTCCGAACAACACCTAAAAGGTCGACATTCATTTGTAAACAAAACATGTGGTTCGCCGTTTGATGCTGAAACAAACGTATGTTGACAAGCTGATTCTTTATCTGTTTAACGACTATGACACAAAAATCTTTAATCACTCCAAAAATCATAACGACCGAAACTGTCTGTTGGTTCACTTCTTTGTTTAATAATAAGAATAGTGACTGAGGGTGACTTCTGCTGATCCCTCATAGGTCGAGAAAATTTGAAGAACAAGTAAGGGATAGGAAATCTGACTCGATTTATACAGACGATTCGGGCTGCTATGGCCATTTGTATGTACGGGTGTTCTGGGCGTTGTGGTCGTTAAATCGTTAAGGAACTTGAGGGCATCGAACTGTTACCGCAACCAGCATATAGTCTGGACCTTGTCCCGTTGTATTATTACTTGTTCCGGTCCATGACCCACTTTCTTCGAGGCGGCACTTCAGCTACCTGGAAGAGGTGGCAGCTGGTGTGAAGGATTTCTTCGCCTCGAAGAACAAGAACTGGCACCGACCCGGAATTGAAGATTTGGTAGACAGATGGCTAAGGACGGTGCAACGCGATATCCATATATACTTTGAATGCTACTCAGCTTTCGTCGTAAATGTACGTATGAGGACATAAAGTTATCCAAATATTGCAAAACTTTCGACTCACTCTCTGTATATTGCAGCATTGATTCGCCCGATTTCGCTGATCTTTTAATATACTATAACAATAGTTTTACTAGCCCTTTGTAAAAAGCAGTAAACAGTTTCTCAAACGCGAAGCTATTCTTTTCTTCGCTAGAGAGCATTCGCATCTTGTTTAGTTTTGTTTCCCTAATTTATGACCCTTTATTTGTGACGCACATAACATAAATATTTAGCTGATAATGAATTGAGAAAATGGGTTAACTTTATTCTTTACTTCCGTATCTTAGAAATCCTTTTGGGATAAAGCAAATTTTGGTAGAAATACAGACACAATATTTTTCTCCGGAAATTTTTCAAGATAAAAATTTCAAAGGATTTTCACCCATTCTTCCCCCGCAGTCTTTCTGATTTCATATTACTCAGTGATCTTGAGAATTAACAGAAGCTTGTCAATTTTAGAGTAGAATCAAGAAACGCTTGCTTTTTTCTCGTTAATTTCAAGCTAGATCAAAAAGTGAGTACCTTTGCCAAAGTACGCTTGTTTCATTGCATAGAAGCATTGCTCTTTTGTGAACTACAGAACCTGGCAGGCAAAAGAGTGACGAAATTGTCTCCCTGTTTCTTTTTGGCATAGATTGTAAGCTCTTTAGGTGTTACCACACAGTGAGACTTTTCGAAAGCGGGAAATGTTTGAAGTTCATTTGGTTTCGCTGTTCTGCCATCTTAACGTTAAAGTTTCCCAATTGATTGATTCAAACAGATACGTTCCAGTTTTTATTCATGTCACCGGTTTCTGATAATATACTTTAGACAAATGAAGGAATCCCTAAATTATATTTCATCATAGCTTCTAACGTATTTCGAAACAGGACACCCGATATTTGAAAGCTTAACACAGTTCGCTGTTTCTTAGCGGTTATCTCTTATTACTATAAGGGCAATTGCCAAATCAATTTCGATTATTTCAGTAATTAATTCTGGTCTATGGGAAATTCTAAATTATACAAATATTGTCATTTAAAGCTTCAGCAATCGGTTGTATGTGACAATATGTTAATGCGACTCACATTAATACGTCAAGAAAAGTCATAATGTTGCATGCTGTATGCATTGATTTCTTATATTTCTGGTCATTGGTTACCCAGAAGGGTTGTTGGTTATAGCAATACACTCATGCCACCAGCAGCTTTGTTTTAATTCTTATCATTTGCAATAAACCTTTTAGAAATACATACCATCTAGCTGCCGTCGACAAAAAGATGGAATGATGAAGAAATAACTTTCCTTTGTACAAGTATAACATCTTCAAGCAAATCATGACGTTGGAACACAGTTACATTCTTCGCAGCCCATCGAAAGAGGTATCGATGGTATCAGATGAAATACCTGATTTAAATTTGAAACAGAACGTTTACTTGTTATTCATACGTCTTCACATTGCTTCATCATGGATTTTGAGTGCTTTAGCATGCATGTACAAATCCAGTGGAACAACCACTCTGTTAAAACAATTTAACAAACAATTAAAAATACTTGTTTTAATAGGCCGTCTGTATATCGAAATATTTAGAACTTTTTTTATCTCATGACATTTCTTAAATACTTCACTCTTCAAAACTGCATTGACATACGCATTTTTATGATTTTTCTTCCAAAGTTATGATATTTAGGTTTCTTAGAGTAATTTATCAGAAACATTTCTTTTATTCCTTATTAAAGATGACTCAATTCAACATTAGCAGCATGCATATTGAGTTGCATCTTAGCATACGCGGTTAAACCGCACACAAATATCGAAGAGTAATCATTATAATAAATTAGATCATGATATACTTTTTGATATTTCACATGAGTTTTCATGTCTAGTTCATTGTAAATGTGTCCTGGTAAACTGATAAATATCCTATAATTTCGTCTTCTATAGTATTTTGACATTTCTGTAGTAATCCATTGTTTGATTTCTCCCTTTCATTTCATTTACCCAAATGTGAAATAAAATGAAACATAGTGAAACAAGGATATACTGACTTTAAAGGAACTGCTTCCGGTAGCAGAAATATATGTACTTTGAATCAGGGAAAATTAATGGGGAGGGAGAAAATGGAATGGGGATTGAGCTCGAGCGTGTACATTACACGGCATGAAATCACAGAAATTCAAATCCTAATGTTTGTCGTTTCATTGCCTGTTGAAAAATACGCACGTAACTAAAACGTAAGCACCAACAACTTTTCGCAGTTTGCAGGTGCATACGTTGTTCAATCACTGCGTCTTACATACACTGAGGTACCAAAAAGACTGGGAACGGCACTACCATTCCCCATTACATGACACCACACACATGTGGTAAATAACATTTTCCGACGTATATATACAGGCAGATATCTCAACAATCTCAAGTTGCAGAATTCGTAATTCAGATGGCAGCTTGTCAGGATTTAAGCGATATCGAAAGTGGTATGATGTTCAGTGCCCGGAAGAATGGTCACTTCATCTCGGAAATTACCACGAAAATTAAATTTTCACGGTCAAATATGTCAGGGGTTCACCTTGACTACACATACTCAGAGAAACAAGACGTAGTACGAGTTCGGTATTGTCGTAGAAAATCTGTGGACGATAGTGGACAGCGACGTCTGGTACGCAGAGTAATATTTTCCCGACCTGCAACATTGCCGCAAATTATAGCGCCTAACCAGGTGGCACCTCTCACCACACGACTTATGGCTGCGCGCTTCGCCTGGGCTTGGGAACATTGCCTTTGGATTAGATATAACTGGAAACGTGTATCTTGGTTCGACGACTCACGACACCAACTGCTTCGGGAAGACGGCAAACTCCAGGAGTATGACAACCCAACGAGACAAAGAATCTCATATGCCTAGAATAGAATTTTGAGGACGGCGGTGGCTCCGTTATGGTATGCGGCGTTTTCAGCTAGCACTCATTAGGACCCTTCGTACGTCTGCAGAGCTCTATGACCGACGGCGGCTGCATAACCATCCTTGGGGTTCATATTTGCAACCGTTCATGTCATGCAACACTCCGAAGTGTGAGACCTCGTTCAACACCCACTGAGTAGCTCATGGTGGTCGTTAAAACCTCCAATCAACCAACCAAAAATGCGTCACTGTATAAATTCGCCAGTTTTAAACGCCATCGAACACAATTTTGGATGTTGCTTAAGGTGTCACCAATGCCAGAAATCCACCACTTGCGAATACTATGGAATTGTGGGGAGCTCTTCAGTGATCATGGTATGCACAGTTTCCACAGAACTACAGGGAGCCCGTGGATTCCATGACGAGTCGTGTTGCTGCCATTTTCCAATCGGAAGGAGGGCCAAATAAAGAAGTATCCAGTTTTTTTACACTTAAGTGCATATCATGTGATGGCCATAAATTTGCCTTACGTGTGTCCATCTACCCCTGTCATTTTCTATCAAACGTAGAAAAAACGTAAAATATGGAATTCTCCTTTGAGTCAGAATTTTATTCCTCATAAAACAAAAAGTAGATAAGAATTTTACATGGAAATCACAGAGCCTGTAGGGACATTTGTGCTTAAATGAAAATGAAAAATATCTTCTTTATTTAAAATTACAAGAATGCAAACAACTCAATTTTTCAACCATTTTTATATAAAACCGACTGAGTCTCTAGCGGGGGTATTTCGGAACATACTTGCATGCGACAGTATTTCTTCAAATAAGGAATATATGCGTAGTACATACAGTAGTACTTAAACTTTGTATGAAAGAAAGGATTATTCATCATATTATGTTGAACGGTTAGGTGTCTTTTTTCTTGTTTCGTTAAAAATACATGCTTGTACAGTCATTATAAATGAGAGCAGAAAAATGTTATTATAAATTTACAATTAATTTTTTTCGGCATGCTATTGGATTTTTGCACTAACAGCAATCTCTTGTTTTTTGATGTTTGCGATATCATCTCATTTAATGCAAAAGAAACCGTGCACTAAAAGCGTTATCTTGTTTCTGATTTTTGCTCAATTAAGTATTTTAGAGCAGTGGTCACATTTTAAGTTTTTTTTCTACGAATTAACATGTAGTTGCTATGCAGCTTTCAGGTTTCACATGACAGCATTTTTTGGTGTTTGTTTTGTAATACTGTACTACTTTAAGTGCCGAAAAAGAAATCATCTTGTGATGGTGAAACAATGTGCATATTTGCTGTATTATGAAGATTGACATCTGAGTTTCGAGCTAGAAGACTTATATGATAAAATCTCTTCTGGTGCACAAGAAAAATATCGAAAACATGGGAAAAATCTCATTAGCACGGAATTAAAGAAACCTGAAAGAAGGGAATATTGCGAAAA